>CM016729.1:21002775-21117775 GCA_005771605.1 Scutellaria baicalensis | reverse complement strand
ATTACTTATATAAAAGTATGGATATTTCTTACAAAATATGGATTGCCTAATATATCCTTATTAAAGATTTTATTTAAGGTTATAATAGTAATTTATGATCTTCATATTTAAATAATTAATTACATTAAAACTCTAAACCAAAATTATATAGAATTCTATTATAAATAAAATTCTATTATATTAGGACTCCAATAACCAAAATTATATAGTATTCTATTACAAATAGAACTCTATTATATTAGGACTCTAATTTACTATATTCTTTTTCTGAAAATAATTTAATTTAATATAGATTGGATATATATCCTTATAAAAAATTATTATTTAAGGTTAATATTGATAAAATATTTTTGAGTTAAAAAATTCATCCTCCACATGCGACACATGTGCTGATACTCGTATATATATATATATATATATATTTATTTATACATATATATCTCAAACACTAGCTATGGTGTAAACGATCAGTAGGTAGCATAATGTCTGAATAGGGAACAAGAAACAACGTTACATGAATAAAAAAGATGGAATCTAAACACGGGATTAACGATGAATACAAGACTATAGCTAGCTAGAATATTGCTTTACAAGAAAACAC
The DNA here is from genome assembly GCA_005771605.1 of Scutellaria baicalensis. NCBI lineage: Eukaryota > Viridiplantae > Streptophyta > Magnoliopsida > Lamiales > Lamiaceae > Scutellaria > Scutellaria baicalensis. Next base: position 21,117,174 of record CM016729.1, on the reverse strand, counting down.
ACACTAATGATTTTTTTGGAGTACGGTTTATTCTTATTAATAATTTAGGAATACTTTTGATCCATCTTGTCATGTTCAACTTTATATCAATGGTTTTATCCTCTCCTACATGCTAGGCCATAATCATATATAAATTTTGGGCCTCAAACACATTTAATGTTATCACTACTACACCTATATTCCTTACCTTGTAAAGTGAGAGACAAACTTCATTTTTTTTATTTCATTTTACTAATTGGTGCTATTGCCAAATTCCATAACATGTGATTTGCGACCTCACCCATAACATGGAATAGAAATTCTAGCTACATTGCTTAGACATTCATAAGATGCCTTAAGATATATTTATATGTATTGTTAGTAATTTTATTTTTTAATGAAAATACATGTAGGGAGAATTATGATAAAATATGACATAATTAGTTATCTACATTATCATCAAATTAGTGACAAATTAATAGATTTTCCATCTCCGCTTATGTACATAATTTGGTCTTAAATTAAATTTAGAGGCAGAAAATATATATATATATATATATCCCTAAATTTTAGCAACTAGTATAGTGGCAATAAGGATTGATTTATTTTTAAGCGGGAAAAGAATGAACTACAAGTCGACATGTGTCAATTTTAATTTTTTCCAATTTATATATATATATATATTAATTCATGAATCAAAAAAAAAAAACCTCATGAGCTGAAAAGTCAAATTTAAGTTTTGTTCGTTTATTTTAACGACCCCTTTTACGGAAATATAAACAAAATATTATTAGTGAGATAATTTATCTCATAGATGAGAGAAAAAATTAAGTAGAAATTAAGTGATAAATGAAGAGTGTGGCATAGGCATGGACTGTGTAGTAATAGTAAGAGGATAAATAGCAGAAGGAAAAGAATGAGAGTTTCAAATCACAACTAAAATGCACCTTTATTGCTACTTGTGTGCCTAATTTCACTATCAATGAAAACGATTTGTGAATAGGAAATAAAGGAAACGTTATTTCATTAAAACATTTCATCTTTTTGGTGCTTTTCAACATATTTGATTGATGGACTAAAAGTTTATAATGTTTTTCTTTAGCACAATTTTGGTGCATATATGTATTTTTATTAGTGAAATCACAATGGTGATCTAATGTATGTTCAACCAAAGGTTTGAGTAGCAAATTTACGACAATAATCGGTGATCCATCATTCATACATCACATCAAAGTTTTTTGGTTTTGAATTTAGGATGACATTATCTTTTAAATTTTGAGATGGTTTAGGATAAAATAGTGTGAAATATAAAATTTGGGCCAAAATCACACGTGTCGTGGTGGCGTACACATGACTTTTCGAATTCGGACTTTAGGAAAATATTCATAATTGATTCTCATTAAAATCACGTTTGAGTTGAACTGAACTCAGTAAATTGGTTTCTAGTTTCTGTTATGGCTTGAGGATCGTATGCGTGCTTTGGTGTAGAAAACGAATATATATATTATGGTGGATTCTAATGGTAGAGGTGACACTTATAAGGATCGATCTTTTTAAGAACTAATTTATTAACCACGAGTATGTTTAGTATGTAAAGACACTAATTTATTGACCAAAAAGTATTACATGTTATGCATAAAAGTATTACATGTCATATATAAAAGTATTACATTCATAATGTAATATTGTTATTCTACTCACATAATACTTTTATGTGTATCATGTGATACTTTAAATTAGTATTACGTACTACATATAAAAGTATTACATGATATATATAAAAATATTACTTGTTTATTTCAATAGTATTACATGTTGCACACAAAAGTATTACATTATGAGAGTATTACTTGTTGGATTTCAATAGTATTACATGTTGTACATAAAAATATTACATTTGAGTATTAGACAATATTTTTCTATATATCATCTAATACTTCATAGTATTACATGATATATATAAAAGTATTACTTGTTGATTTCAATAGTATTACATGTTACACATAAAAGTATCACATGATGTATATAAAAGTATTACTTGTTGATTTCAATAGTATTACATGTTACACATATAAGTATTACATGTTGCACATAAAAATATTGCATGATGTTATGTTCTTATAATGTAATAATACTTTTATGTGTATTAGATAATATACTTTTATATATCATTTAATACTTTATAATGTAATACTTTCATGTATATTAGGTGATATTTTTCTATAGATCGGATAATACTTTTGTATTATATACATATAATGTATAATATATTACAAAAATATTAGATGATATATAGAAAAATATTATCTACTACACATAAAAGTATTACATATTTTCATACACTCAAACAAAATCCAAAATCATACTATTTTACAAAAGTATTACGTACATAGTATATTGAAAAGTAATACTTAAAACACACAAAAGTATTACATAATTTCTCAAAACTATCACACATGATACACATAAAAGTATTACATTTATAATGTAATACTTTCATGTATGTTGTATACTACTTTTACATATAATATGTAATACTTTTGGTCACCGGCGTTGACCAACCGTTGACCGGTGTTGACCAACCGTTGACCGGTGTTGACCAACCATTGACCGATGTTGACTTTTGACCATTGATCGTTGGCTTTTGACTTTGACCGGGTCGGGTTGACCCGTCTCACGTAATGGGATCCGTGAAACGATCTCATACAAGAATTTGTCAAAAATAAAATGAAAGCATATATAATTCTTGATTAATAATACATTATAATGAAAGAGAGAGAAAATTTATACTACCTCCGTCCCGGCTTATTTTGCCTACTTTGACCGGCACGGAGCTTAAGAAAAAACTGTTGACTTTTGATGTGATGTGTTATTTTAATGTTTTTGAGTGGCAATTTTGTAATTAATGTGTGCTTTTTGAGTGTAGAGTAGTATATTGTTGACTTTTTTCTTTGCCATTTTGGGGCTGGCAAAATAAGTTGGGACACGAAAAAGTGGAAAGTAGGCAAAATAAGCCGGGACGGAGGGAGTATTTTTTTATGTATTATATTACACCTATTATTAATTATTATATTAAATTTATATCTATACTATATTTAAAATGACAATAGTTTGTGATTATTACCAATTTGTCATTCAATAGCAAAACTACTAGCCAACAGTAAAAAAAGGGAAAAAGAAAACTAAAAAAGAAAAAAAAAACTTTTGAGTGTCTTATTAGACAAGCTCCTAAAAATTATTGGACAATTTGAGTAATTTTTTTAATTTAATTTTAGTTTTCTAAATTAATTTAATAATTTTGAATCAAGCTTCCATATCAAGCCATTAGAATTAGGCTTCATCTACAAGTCATTGTCTTACTACTATATAAGAAATGCATGAATGGAGATGGAAGTCTCACTAAATGAGGATGAGTTAACTTATTGAAATTGAGGTTTAAAATATCAAAACAAAAGAAAAATAATGGAGGCTTGAAATGTCAAAAGAAGAAGAAAATTAGTGATGGAAATAAGAAGAAAAATTGAGATGAAAGTCATTTTCCCATATAAGCAATGTATATTGTATATATAATTACTCACTTAATGAGAATGAAATAGATGAAATTGAGACTAGAAATATCTAAAGAATAAGAAAAATTGAGATGAAAATTATTGTACAATATAAGCAATGTATATGTAATAACTCTTATGTAATTAGGATGAAGTAGCATCAAATGGAGGTTAGAAATATCAAAAAAAAAAAAAGTGATTGAAATAAGAAGAAAAATAGAGATGAAAGTCATTATACTATATAAGCAATGCATATATAATCACTCTCACTTTATGAGAATGAGCTAGCATGAAATGGAGTTTAGAAACGTCAAAAAAAAAAATCGAGATGGAAATTTTTTTTAGATATAATGAGATATTACCAATACTAATTTAATTGTCATCTTGATTATCTAAATTCATTTATAAGTAATTGCATTAAAAAAAGACATTTAGTTTTACAATACTATATTACAAAAGCATTAAAAAAACATTTAACATTTTAGATACAATATAGATTACACTATATTATCAACAATAAAAATAATTATATTATATAGCAAGTCGCGCATCGCGCGGGTGACTACTAGTTATACTAAAAGCAAGCAAGTTGGAGAAAATTTCTAATTTGCCACTTTCCCTCCTAAAAATGTCATATCAATTTTATGATGTGTAAAATAATTTCTTTTTCTTTTCATTTTTCAAGATTTCATTTTAATTTTATAAATTAATTTAATAATTTTAAATTACATGACTTTCTTAATAAACTATCAAATATTATAATAAAAAATAAAAGAAAATATATATATAATTTTTGATTAATATTACATTATAATGAAAGAGAGAGAAAATTTATCTTTTTTTATGTATTTATATTACGCATACTATTAAATTTTTGTTTAAATAATTATAAATTATAAAAGATCACTTAAGTTAAAAGTTTATAAAGTAAATAAAATCTATATAATATAATTTATTGTAGAATTTTTTTTCATATTAACATACTCACGTGTCTTCTTTTTAAAACGTCTTTTTTATTTTAATATATATTTTATCATAAAATAGTTAATAGAATTTTTGAAATTCACGTACTTAAACATAAATGTTTATGATAATATAAATATGTAAAAGTTTTATGAAGTTAGAAGTTAATACGATAGTGTTTTATGTTAAACATATATACTACGTAATGTGTAATGTAAAAATAAAGTATAAGCATTTGATGTTTTTTAATATTACAATATACATAAAAGAATATGAAAAATGTAATTATGTAAATTCATTTCTATATTAGCAATGCATGAATGAAGATGAAAGTTTCACTAAATGAGAATGAACTAGCTTATTGAAATGGAGGTTTAAAATATCAAAACAAAAAAAGAAAATAATGGAGCTTGAAATATCAAAAGAAGAAGAAAATTAGTGATGGAAATAAAATGAAAAATTGAGGTGAAAATCATTTTCACATTTAAGCAATGTATGTATATATACCTACTCACTTAATAAGAATGAACTAGATGAAATGGAGGTTAAAAATATCAAAAGAAGAAAATAAGTTGGTGATGAAAATAAGATGAAAAATTGAGATGAAAGTTATTGTATACAAGCAATGTATATATAATAACTCTTATTTAATTAGAATGAACTAGCATCAAATGAAGGTTAGAATTATCAAAAGAAAAAAAAATAGTGATGGAAATAAGAAGAAAAATCAATATAAAAACCATTATACTATATAAACAATTCATATATATTCACTCTCACTTAATGAGAATGAGCTAGCATGAAATGGAGGTTAGAAATATAAAAAAAAAAAAATTTGAGATGGAAGCTTTTTCAGATATATATAACAAGGCGCGCATCACACGGATACACTACTAGTTGTTGTAAAACATTCCATTCTCACCCAAAATTCGATTTCCCTTGAAATATAACCAAAATGTATGGCGTACGATGTAAGACCCCTCTCCTCTCAAATCAATTTAATTAATAAATTCAATTGATTCAAGGGAAAATTGAATGAAATATTAAACAAAAATCGATTTTGGAAAGACATATGTGCACATGCTATTGAGTCCGTACTTGTCTAATTAAAAAGTTAGTGTCGTTATCAATGGTTAAAAATTAGTCTTCTTAATTTATTCTTTTGGTAGATTTGATGTTCAATATGATCATGAGATCAAAATTATAAGGATGTGGTTGATCCTTATCAATTGGTCTGTTATTGTTAGTGTTTCATATCATATCAACCATTAAAATGTCTAAATTGAGTCAAATCCATAAAATATCAAAGATATTTTATGCCTCACCCAATAATTAGGTCTTGAATTAATATATGGTAATTATATATATAGAGCTACCCTTGTTTCAATTTTTGTGGTTAATGGTTAATGGTTTGTGGGCTTTTAATTAATGTCAATCAAATTGACATGAAAAGACTACCAAAAAGATTTCCAAAAACCCAAATACTTGCAACTCAAAAAATATATCATAACATGAATATATACATATCATGATTACATCATAATATTTTATGTATAATGCATATATTCCCACATGTACACTCATAATGTGTATCATAATTCGAATCAAAAGATTGCATGTGATGAAAGAGAAGCTCACAAAAATAGGTTTAGGGTTCATGATTTTTGGACCTTACTAGCCAGCAAATTTATTTCAAGTCTAGGCTACCTCCTACTTTTTATTAATTAATCAAGAATCATCATATTTATTCAAATAAAATATTTGACAAACAATCATTCTACTTCCCTAGTAATAAAATGGAATTAAATACTCATTATATCTACGACTACAATGTCGCATTGCCTTGCAATATACGATGATTACAGCTTTTTATGAATTAAAAATCACAATAAAATGTTTACATAAAACTGGCAATATCTAGCTTTGCCATACTGGATTGCAAACACAAATAAAGGGACCACATTATTTGGTCTCTAATCTCAATTAATCTTTGTTTAATTTTTTTTTTAAAAGTTTGATTATTAATTAAGCCTATATATCTAGCTAGTTTTTTTTTTTTTTATACTTTTTTTCCAAGATCTCCAAGTAATTAATTGAATATTAAATCTTTGCTGTACCCTTTCACCTGTTCTGTTCAAGGGACTAAATCTTGTGTATTATACCCAATGCATGATTTAATTTAAATTATTAATGATTTAGTAATATTGCTAATTTCTTAATTTAGAATTTGAGATTTAGTTTGTTTTGTGATCTCTTGCTGGTGGAAGTTTAATTTACAAAAACCAACGTTTTAAAAAGGCAAAACTACTTTCTAGCTATCACGAGGAGAAAAGGATTTAAAAACATAGTCAATCTTATGTGAGATTGTTTCATGAATTATCTTATATAAAAAAGTCAATCTAGCTACAAAACCACATTTCATCATTCATAGTATAAATTTATGAAAACGAGTTTGACTAATAAATAAAAATGATCCGTCTCATGAAATTAAAACTATATGTAGGACTAACAATTGTTTTAAGACATATAATATTGCATAATAAGTGATGAGCAGAAACTTGTACACCATTTTGTTATGATCTACTAATAGAAAAATGTCAAGTTCCATCACATCATTTATGATCGTCCTAAATTAAAATTTGATGCAATGTGATATCTCCAACAAATTTAATGTGATATCCCCAACAAATTTATTACAAAAACTTTTGTGAGACGGTCTTATAGATAATTTTGGTGAGACGGATCATTTTTACTCATTAACCAAACTCACATCTATAAATTTATTTATGAATTCTGAAGTATGGATCATGGGTTGACCCGTCTCACATGAAATGATCCGTGAGATGGCCTAACATGAAACTTCAATTTTTTTTTTTCCCTACAGAAACTAGACCAAAATCTAACAATGTTTCGAGTTTATGAGGCCACTAATTTATAGATGTGGCCAAATCTATGGACCAAAAATAATTTTAACCTATCAATAGAACACATTTTTGATAATAGTACATGGTGCAAATTACCAAAAAAAAAAGGACAAATTATCTCATTGGCCTCCAATGAGATATTGGAAAAGTTAAACACAAAATTTAAAGTATGAAATTAGTCAATGGTTAAAGATTTGCATTAGTATTAAGGTTGATTAATCTTAAACTAAGCATGTGGGATATTTATTTTTATTTCGATTACTAATTTATTTCATTATCTTTTATTTTCATCATTGACTATTCAATATATTTTTATTCATACATCTTTCATTTTCCGCATATCACTCATTTATGCAGATTTAATCTCGTTTAATAATATCACCGTGAATACATATTTTTGTAAGATTGACACTTGTGTGCCCCAAGGACATAGCCCCCTAAATTCATTATCATATGATGATAAATATATACTCTATAGGTATCATGTATATACTCTTCAGGTATCACATGTATACTCATATATATATATATATATATATGATACCTGTAGAATATATTTATAATACCAAAAAATATAACACCTATAGAGTATATAACACTTGAAGAGCATGTATATAACATCTAAATTTGTGTCCCTATATGCCCCAGGTTATATAAGTTTTTGACTTTTTGTAAATGATTAATTCTTGGTGTATCTATATTTGTTTAACATTGATGTAAAAATAGAGTATTTTTAAATTCTTTAATTTGTAGAGAAGATATGGAAATTAATTAGGGTACGTAGTGCAACTTTCGGCGATGATGTGTGACCCATAGATCCTGTTCTCTTTGACATTTTAATTCCAAATATATATTTTCTATTAATCGTCTTAAATTCTTGGCAAGACTAGTCTTTTCGTAATTGGTGATTCTTGGAAATTTATGATAAAAACAAAAAATATGTACCAATTACGAGTACATTTAATTATTTTGGATCAATTATTGAAGTAAACTTGTGGATAACAGCAGTTTTACACGTCTGCATTTCTCACACACACACGTGTGTGTATATCACATATTTATAAATTGAATAATTTGGTATGTGATTTCTTAATTTTTTTTACAATTTGAGAGAGTAATTGAAGGAAATGACTAGATAAATTAAACTAAAGTGTACTGTGTAATAAATGGTAAACAATTTGGCATATAGGTATGATAGAGTTAGTTCAGTTTGTTACTTTAAATTGTGCTTGAATCCACAATATTATGTGACATATGACATTAATTAAGAAAGATGTTATAAAAATCCATTTATTATTCTTTCCAAATCAGTCAAATTTGAACATCGAAAGCTGTCGAAATCTAACAGAATCTTTGATTGCAAATTTATGTTTCATCTTATATTTCAAAATAATCATCACACATTAAAGATGACATCATAATTTACAATAACCTGAATTGAAAGTGTTAATAGAATATAGGATGAAACATCATTTGACATAAAATGATACAGTTTATGCCACCATGGAAATATATAAAGCAACCACAATAAAACATACATCGTTCCTTCCGGTCAAATGATGGTTTGTATGTCGTGGACTATAAATTGACCCACTTTATCAATAGGGAGGATTTCCAAACTACCCAAATCTATAAGACAAGAAACTTTTTTACCCATTTTTTTAAGAAATAACTTTTTTACCCAATTTGGGTAGTGAAATGTCTAAGATGCCCCCAACTTAAGTACATATTTACATAATATAAACATTAAATATAAATATATTAAATATAAAATACAAGTGAAGATATACTAACTAAATACAAAATTTAAAATGAAATCCAAAGACAAAATTCCCCCCATTTTGAAAAGTTGAAAATTTATTTCCGCCCACACCAAATATCATTTACCTTCACACCAAATTTCATTTCCCCACACCAATACTTTCTAGTTTGGCTTCTGAACTCCTACGAGACATTTGAGATTTTTAATATGATATATTTGATGAATCTATAAAAAAAAAATCCACCAAAACTCCATTATAGCAACCACTTCAATCATACACTCTCATACAAAAAACTCCACCATGTGCAATCCTCACCACTTCAATACTAATGACAAATGAAAATTTTAGAATAAAGTTTGGATCTCGCTGGTAAATCTGAAGATATATTTTGTTGTCGTTATCAGATCAAGATGGAAACCGAGTTGAGTGAAGGAGGTCGAAAAAAGGTTGAATGTTATGGAGTGACTTTGAATTTGATGATTTGAAGGTTGAGCGAACCTCCTGAATTTTCTGGTGTGAATAATTGTATGTTTTGCGCATTCACGATATGGATGTTACAGCGTGTTCACGATATGAATAGTCATTGTGTTCACAATATGAGTAGTCGTGTTCACGATATGAGTAGTCGTGATCACGATATGAGTAATCGTGTTCACAATATGAGTAGTTGTGTTCACGATATGAGTAGTCGTGATCACGATATGAGTAATCGTGTTCACATTTAAACTCGACTCGACTCGAGTAATATTACTCGAGTCGAGTTGGAATCGCTAGGAATAATTCATTAAGGCGGTGACTCATATGTATATCGTGAACACGATCACTCATATCGTGAACACGATGACTACTCGTATCGTGAACACGACTATTCATATTGTGAACACGACTACTAATATCGTGAACACGCTGTGACATCCATATTTGAAGTTTTCATCTGAAAAAATGAAGTTTTCATCTCTAACATGTTGAATAAGTTTTGAAAATCATTTTAATCATTACATGTGAGTCTCATTATCTACTAATTTATATTCTATTTTATTTATTTATTATCAATTCAAATTAATTATTTATTGGTTGCATTTTTTAATAATGTCAAAATCGTCATATTAGACTAATTAATTATGACATTAATAATTTTCAGTTCACATTAAAATATAATTAATAATAAATAATAATAAATTAATATTATTTCAAAACTTTGTTTTATGGATTAATTACATTAAAAAAGACATATATATATTGCTAGCAATTAATTGAAAATAACCATTGTGAACATGTATTAAATTTTCATATCATGAACACGTATTATCAGTTCATATCGTGAATATGTATTACATTTCAAATCTTGAACATTCATTCTCAGAAATGAGAATTACCCAATGTAAATGGCGAAAAAACTAAAACGTAAAATAAAAGAGTTCACTCGCTATTAAAAACTATATTTTCATGTAGTCAACACACTTGCTAAGTTCATATCGTGAAAATGTAATAAAACTTCATGTCTTGAACACACTTTCGCCTTCCAAATCGTGTACTAAATTTTCATGTCGTTTAGAAGCTTCATCGGTTGAGATCGTGACCACACCGTCAACAAGCTTCATCATTTCAAATAGTGAGACTCTATTCTCACTTCATAGCATGAGACTCGGTCAACATTAGAAGTCAGAAATGAGAACTACCCACCAACATCAATGACGAGAAAACTGAAAGCTAAAACATACAACACCAATTGCGAAAAAAGTTAAAACTACAAGCTAAAACTTACCATTTGCAATGAAGCTTCGGTTGCTTTTAACGAGGATGAAAGTTTCAATGGAGATGAGGATCACAAAAAAAATGTTGTTTCCATGGACATGAGAGGAGCTTCAAGCTTTCAGGGGAAGTGATGATCATGTAATGTGACTGCAAAAAGTGGGTTAGGATGTTTTGATCACGCAAGGTTTTGAAATACATGTTAAAGTATTCATTTAATTTAATTTGATGTTAAATAAAATGTATTAAATTGTGTTTTTGAATTAAATTACAATGTATTCAAAACAAGAAAAATACAAACTTATGACCAGAGTATTAAGGACTTTTCACTTGTCAAATTGGGTAAAAAAATCATTTTTTCAATAAATGGGTATAAAAGTTTTTTGGCCCATGAATATGGGTAAAGGGAGTATTTCCATCAACAACTCTAACTAAGAGAAGAGTCGACATAGAACTTCTCCCAACCATGGGCATATGATTCATTGATTTGCCCCAACCCCGTTTCTTACATATAAATATTCATTCTGTAAATTAAAGAAATAATCTATTTTTAATGCAAAAACAAAAGCTTGTGAACCTAATGAACGTACATAAAGCACATCAACAATAACAAAAATGCATATTACTAACTAGGCCATTGATTGTTCAATTAACCTTTATATATACTTTATGTGGTCACATTGAGTGTCCAAACTTCGAAATGAAATTAAACACATGAAATAATTTCAAGAAATTTAGCTAAACATCTCTATTAATTTGATCAAGTTCTGAAATTGCAATAAATCGAAACAAAATAATTAGTGAAGAACAAATACATGAAATAGATTTAATTATATGGTCAACCAAATGCATTTTGGCAGCCAGCTGTAGCATACACATCCTTTGAACCACGAAAGCCATGAGTTTCAATCCTCTACTTTTCCAAAATAAAATAAAAAATAGTGAAATCCTCTATCCCATAATTCCGTGCGTGTTTCCAAATAACTGTATACCATTATCAATACAATATAGTTTTGATAATATTATATATCATGTGATAAAGAATTCTGAGATAGAAGATATATCTCGTTTGAAATAAAATGAATTAACTAAGGCTCCGTTTGGATAGGGTGATTTGAAATTCAAGATTTGAAATCTCAAGTTGGAGTGGATTTGAAATCCACTAAAATGACTCCAAAATTAGTTCAAAATGAAAACCATGGATTTCAAATCCACATGCATCCAAACATTACCGATGGATTTGTTACCATGGATTTCAAATCCCTCCTCAAATCCATCTATCTAAATGTACCCTAATAGATTTTGTCACACTAACAAATGATTTTTGATACAAACGTCTACTTATTTGTATTACTTTATCTCGTTTCACAGTGTCGTTCCATTTACTTTATCAACTCCTATTATCCAAACTAAAATCTCTAACTGATCATATCACAAAAAATGACCGAAGAGTGTATTAATTGACAAAAAAATGCCTAAAAATAATAGGAGACATCAAAGACATACTACAATTGAAGAACATTTCATATGAAAATTTGGTAACAACTATATATGATTTCCAACTTATTATTTTATCCTCATTTTTTTTATGTATCTCAAACCGTTAATTTTTTTCTTAAATTTTTGTAAAAATAAACTTTGGTGGCATTGAAAATTTGGACAATTAAATGAATGGGACATATATATATATATATATATATACTACCTCCGTTAATTGTCGTTTTCGTATTCCAAAGCATATTTACATGCAATATATCAAATATGTCTCTATTTACTCATCTCAAATTAAATGTGTTAAAGAGATAAAAGTTCCTCATTAATTAAACTTAAATAGGGGTAAATTGGACTTTTTATTACATTTCTTAATATATGTGCAAAAGGTTAAAACGTCAATTATTTTGAGATAGAGGTAGTATATGTAAGACTGCTTTTAAATGTGATAGAATTTACCTCCACGCTAGGTTTGTGAACAATTAATCAACACAAAGCACAACCTAAGACAATGCATAAATTCTATGTATATGATGACTTCAACTCTCCAACAGCTTAAACAACATTTTTAAATGTGTGACTTTTGCCCATTTTCCAATTAATTAGAGTTGATCTTTTCTTACTTGTATATAAAATCACTCAAATATTCAATATTCAAACTTCCTCCCATTATTTTTGAGGGAAACCCATTTTGCAAACGACGACTTTTTTTGTCATCTAAATAAATTTATATGTGTATACATCATGTACTGTTAAAATGAACATTGATATTTGATTTTCACCATCAAAAGCGTGAAAACAACTTATTGTCAATGATGTTTATCATGATCTAATATTTCGACCTCGTTGTAGAGTAACGTAGTTATAAGTACTTAAGGAGAAAGGTAGAGATATATAGGAGCTAGGAGAGGGAATTAAGAAACCAGAATTAGGCATAGAAACGGCTAATTTATTGCAAAGGGGATTGAGCAGACATAACTTGGTACACTGCTAGAATTGTGAGAGGCAAATAATATGAAGCATGAAAGTTTTATGTCTATATGTGTCAATTAAGCAAATGCCCTTAATTACCCTAATAACCTAAATCCTCATAATTAATGAAACCATGCATCCACTCTTTCCATCCCTTAAATACTACTACACCATGTACATTCCACTTTATGTAAATCACATGATCCCAAAATCTTTAATAATAATTTCAATATACTATATATTAAAAATATTTTATATACTATTTCAAAATTATAATTAGGAGAGGTTATATATCTATGAAATGAAGAAGAAGTCCATGTTATGTGCACTTTTGGATGGCATGAGGTGGACCATACTACCCCTCCTCCCTTCTCTCTCTATATATATCCCCTCATCCTCTTCTCTCTCTCCCCATCCTCATATCCTCCCCCCATCTTTCTCTCTCTACATTCATACACAAGCACTAATAATGCCAGAGGCACCACCCCACAAGTACTCCACCGTGTCAGAGAACAACAAGAAGAAGCTCGACTTCATCGATGACGTCACCAAGAACGCCGACGAGGTCCAGCAACGTGTCCTCGCCGAGATCCTCTCCCGAAACGCCGACGTCGAGTACTTAAAACGACACGGCCTCAACGGCCACACTGATCGCGATACTTTCAAGAGAACCGTCCCCGTTATCTCCTACGAGAATATCCTCCCCGATATCAACCGTATCGCCAATGGCGACACCTCCCCCATTCTCTGCTCCCAACCCATCTCCGAGTTCTTGACCAGGTCTCTATCTCTCCCCCCTGCATGATGATGTCACCCCCTCTCTCTCTCTCTCTCACTTTTACATGTATGTCTGCAGCTCAGGAACATCAGCAGGAGAGAGAAAGATGATGCCCACCATTGAAGAAGAGCTTGGAAGAAGATCACTGCTCTATAGCCTCTTAATGCCAGTGATGAGCCAGTTCGTGAGCGGGCTTGACCAGGGCAAAGGCATGTACTTCCTCTTCGTAAAATGCGAGACAAAAACACCTGGCGGGCTCCTGGCCCGGCCCGTTCTGACAAGCTACTACAAAAGCCCTCATTTCAAGGAAAGACCATTCGACCCCTACACCAACTACACCTCACCCAACGAGGCCATCCTCTGCCCCGACTCCTACCAGAGCATGTACTCCCAGATGCTCTGCGGCCTGGCGCAGAACCGCCAGGTGCTCCGGGTCGGGGCAGTCTTCGCCTCGGGGTTCATCCGGGCCATCCGGTTCCTGGAGAAGCACTGGACCCTCCTGTGCCAGGACATCCGGACCGGGACCCCCAACAGCTCCATCATCACGGACGACTCCGTCAGGGTGGCGGTGATGGGGATCCTGAAGCCCGACCCGGAGCTGGCGGGCTTCATCGAGGCCGAATGTGGCAAGAATTCGTGGCAGGGTATCATCACCAGGCTTTGGCCTAATACAAAGTACATAGATGTGATTGTCACTGGGACTATGTCTCAATATATTCCAACTCTTGATTATTACAGCAATGGGCTCCCACTGGTGTGCACTATGTATGCTTCATCCGAGTGCTATTTCGGGGTCAATCTCGACCCGCTTTGTGACCCGGGTCAGGTCTCTTACACACTGATCCCAACCATGTGCTACTTCGAGTTCTTGCCGGTTCATAAGACCAATGGGTTCACCAATAAAGAGCAGCAAGAAGTGCTCCTTGACTTGGTCGATGTGGAGGTCGGACAAGAATACGAGCTCGTTGTCACTACTTATGCTGGTAACATTTGTGTTTTCCAAATTCTACATACATATATATATATATATCCAACTTATTTCATGATTGCTTATATATGTTATGTTGCAGGGCTATACAGATATAGAGTGGGAGACATTCTACGTGTGGCTGGATTCAAGAACAATGCACCTCAATTCAACTTCGTGTGTCGAAAAAACGTGGTGTTGAGCATCGATACCGACAAGACAGATGAAGTAGAGTTGCATAATGCAGTTACGAGTGCAGTGAGGCATCTGATGCCATTTCAGGCACATCTTACAGACTACACCAGTTATGCAGAGACCACCACGATTCCAGGTCACTATGTCCTATACTGGGAGCTCACTTCCACCGGCGGCTCCACCCTCATCCCTCCCACCATCTACCAACACTGTTGCCTCACCGTTGAAGAATCACTCGACAACGTCTATCGACAGAACCGTGTCTTTGAGGCCATCGCCCCTCTCGAGATCAGAATTGTCGAAAATGGAACATTCGATAAGCTCATGGACTATGCCATTAGCTTAGGGGCTTCTATTAATCAATACAAAACCCCAAGATGTGTCAAATTTGCACCCATTGTACACCTCTTGAACTCAAGGGTAGTGTCTACCTATTTTAGTCCAAAGTGCCCTAAATGGACTACCCCAGGCCTCAACCAATGGAACAATATCAATTGATGAGCTAGGGATCGAGCTGGATCGATCTTTATGAATTAAAGATTAATTAATTGGTATTATATATATATATATTTTCATGTGGTCTTTTTAGTGTTAGAATTTGATTTAACAACTCATTTTTATGTCTTCAAATTTCTCTACAACTTTTAACGTCCATTCTAGCAGCTGCCATGTACAAAATTAAGCAGGAACGTCTTCCTATTATCAAGATCAGGTTTGTCTTTTTCTATAAATACAAATCATGTGTATATAAGTTTTTGAGTTTATAGAGGTTTTCTCGAGTTCAAATCTTGCATAGTGCCAGCTAAGTTTGTTGCCAATTGATGACATATTTTTTCTTGAATTGGTTTTCTTAATTTAAGCCAGGATTTCTGCCCACTCAACTCTCATGGGATGTATACTAAAACTGTAACAAAGACCAAATCCTAGTTGAGTTTCCATGCTTCTAATAACAACTTTTTTTTTTAATATCTTTTTGAAAAGCCAACATACTTTATGTCTTTTATAATTGATCTCATAGTCAAATGAGCTTATATTAATTTATTCTGCTCAACCCCGTAAGAAGATAAAGTTACCTTTATGCTTACCTCTTTGAAAGAAACTAAATATGATTATTAGTAATACTAGTGTTTAACATTTACAAGAAACCCATATGGGCCCACATCAAAATAGATGATTAACTCAAGTAAAGTGTTCATTTCTTGAAACACAAACCTTTTAATCTATAATCAATTAATAAATTAATCCCTCTTCCTATATATATATATATATATATATATATATATGTGTGTGTGTGTTATTTTTTCATGCTTTTTCAATGGCAAGTTACTAGCTGATGAAGCAATTTATAACATGAGTTGGCATGCGCAAAATTAGTCAAAACCCCCACAAGCAACAATATAACAATGGTTTTAATACCCGTGCACGTATTCTGGTGTACTGATTACTGATTAACATGTGACGTATGCCAACTTAAAGATCTCTGACGAGAGTTAATATAATAACTAATGATATATATATAGAGATGAGGAGAGTGTGGTTGAAGGTAGAAACAATAAGATCACCATGGAAATCTTATCTTAAAATGAAAGACATTAAATCAAGAAAAGGGTAGAGAAGGTTGGGCCTTTTAACTGACTTGACTCCAAGACAGTGAAGCATATACCAAACTCAACCCCATCACTTCACTCATTGCAATGCTAAGCTTATCATCAGCACTCATTTTTGATAGACAAAACACATATACATTAACCACCTGACCCATCCTCCATTAATATCTCTCATTCTTCAAGACAAATTTATTAAAATTGCTTCAGTATTGTCACTTTTGTTATGTCGGAACAGTTATATATATATAGACAACACTGGTTTTGTTAATCAATATATGTATCTTGATTCACATTCTCCTAATGTCTGTTAATGTGTTGTTATTAACTGTTGGGCTCTTTAAAGAAAAATAAACACAGTTGGGCTCACTCTTCAAATTTTCTATGTTTAATGTATTGTTACTTGTTGATAGAGTCTAATATTCAAGTCACCCGTTAACTTAGGAGGCCTGACAATTTCGAACGTGTTTTTCTAGACTAGGAATTTTAGATAGTAACTTATGAAATTTCACGAATCAATTTCAACTCAAATACTCCATTTGAGCACAAGTTGCACGTGCAATCCCTATTTCGAGTGTTTTATTTTGATCAAGTTCGCTGATGTGGACTCTGTTTTGTACGTACATGTGACAATCACCACGTATTCATCTAAAATACATTTCTTATCTTGTAGTAATGTATTATTCTTATTTTTGGTAAATTTATAAGTTGAAAAGAAGGGCAAAGCTGACTTAGAAGTTGAATGTATTGATATATAGCTAAACACACTAAATCAACACATCTTAATTATTAGTTATATAAAACAAAGTAATTATTCTATTGATGAGAGAAAGATTAGTATGTAATGTATGCACTGACAATGTGACAACAACTACTCAAAAGAATAGTCTATCAGAGTATGGAATTGTTTGCACAATTTTGATAAAAGTTCCAAATAAATTCAATATTATAAACCCTAATTTCATGTCTCACTTTCCACTCATAATATCACACTCATGATAATAAATAAATAAAATAAACTTGAACCTAATTTCTTGTCTCTTTTTACCATTCCAATCTCACACTCAATAGTCCATAGAACATTTCTCATGGAATAAATAAGTCTATAAAAATGAGGAGAAACTTGAGTAGTAGAAAGAAGTATTAGCTCTACTTTTTTTGTGTCAGACTTATCCTAAACTTGAGGTGGAGTGCATCATATATGTTCAAATAATATCACATTAAATGTTAAATAATATCTGCTTTAGTTCTTGAAATATATAGATATATATCGTAATAAATATATTTTAATTGAATAATCTTCCATGCAAAATAATATATATATCATAGCCAAGTGATATGAAATTAACTCTTTCAAATTCCAACCATCAAACTTCATAAGAGAACTCTTATGAACTTGTTAAAAATATTGAATTATTAAAATGATATCTATCTCTTTTCACTTATTTAATTAATTAAATTTCTTGAAATGTAGTGATAATCCCTACAATCAGTACTCGGTCTCACTATTCCCAAGAAAAAAGTTATATTTTTATAAAAAATTATTTACAGAAAGAAACATTAATTTTCTTAATAGAACAGTCAACAAATTAAATTCTTTATCCCCAATCAGGATCGAAGAAATGGCTATTAAAATGAATATACTCGTTAATTAGTTCATCTTTACCTCTTTTTAGCACATAATTACATGCTAAAATAAGTAATTGGATATGGGTTTTTTTTCTTTTTTTATTTTAAAGTTTGGATGTGGTTTAGTTAGGGTTCCATTATGCAAAATACTTTATAGAGAGAGAGAGATCAACATCTTCTTTCATCATGTAGTTAGTTACTTCAACAACAAATTAAATACTACTCTCATTTGATGATTGTATATGTATATGCCAATGTGTGACATTGATTAAGACCAATAATTTGTTGGATCTCAAGTATTCAATTTTGAGGATATAATTATTTGAGGAATCAAGATTTAACTAGCTCCCACGCCATTTAGTTCAGGAGGAAAACCATTATCATGAGCAATAATAATGGAGAAAATGAGGGACTTGAATGCGATGGATAATTTAAATAATAATAATGATAACAGTATAAATATATAAAATAATTAAATAAATAAATAAACAAATAAATAAAGTTTGGGGAGAAAGTGAGAGTTCTGCGTTTTTGCAGACAATCCATCCTACATTGACACTGACCTCGATGGTGACTCTAATTATAACGATAATATAATTTGTTATGTGGTATATAGTATATATCAGAATTTTCTTTACAAAAGTCGGTCAAGAAAATAAAATTTCAAGTGGTCTGATATTTGGTCATTATGAATTTTCATTCGAAAAAATTAAGAACAACTATGAAAAGAATAGTAATAGTTTAAGAGGCCAATAGAATTAGCTTATTTGGAATAATTGGTGGATAGTGAGATAGAACAAAACAAATAATGATGAAGATGCTACAAAGGGTCTAGGAGCGTTATATTTGTTTATTTACAAGTATTCATATTTATTTAGCAATGATATTGAAGTTCAATTTTAAAAATTGTTACACTACTTGTACCATTTGAACATATCCTTCCCAATCTTTGTTGATGGACTTCTCCAACTACACCTTCCACCAAACTTAACTAATTATCGATTTAGGTTCAAACCAATCATGTATTATTCATCATATAATAAATAAACAATTGATTGATCAGATCGCAACGATCACATATGACAAAATTTATAAATATTTCATTTACCACATCAATATTGATCTTTTGAAGAAAACTATAATGGTTGCATATGAATATCTTAGACTAGAATAAGCTAAGTTTGTCATCACCAAGAATAAACTATCTTAATTAGATAATTATGTTAAAATGTATAGATGGGCCAATAGGATCAAAGATGAAGAAATAAAAAGAATTCAATCAAATCAAGGAGCAAGCCCTAAATATGAGGAATTGTACCAAAATATTTGTTTTTGCTTTTTGTCTTTCCAAAAATAATAATATACTTAAACAAGGAACACATACACCAAATTCATGTGAAATTGTCACATGTGTCACCTCACACGTGTCTGCCCATGACAAGACAGTTGACATCGGCACGTGCGGATCCAATGCTGACTTTGACTTCCCTGAGCAGTGTGAAACCCCACCCACACGTGGGATATATATCTTCCTGCTTATGGTTGTCGGGCCTCGAGGCCCATTTCGGCCCAGAATTAGGGCCCAATATCGTCATCTACAGAGGAAATGTAGCCCACCATTTTGGCCCTTTTTATTTTATTTGTATTTTTTAATCTTGCTTAGTGGGTGCAGGTAGTTGACTTGTCCCCCTGGTTGATTGTGGATTTGATCAAAACACGTGTTCATATTCGAGCGTGGGCCCACTTCATGATTTATTAAATTACGTTTTTCATAAATTAGGTTTCTTTATAAAATTATATATATATATATATATATATATCAATTGGATTCAACAATAACACTAAAATTTTACTCAAATGTATCTGTATATCAAAATTACTATTATAGCGAAATGGGAAATATATATATATACTTTTTATTAATATTCACATATTTTCGATGATTCCATATACAACAATAGTGAATATTTTTAAAATTGTCATACAGATACTGTAGTTAAACTTTTGGTACAGTGTTAGAGCATCCACGTTAGGATTCTTAGGATGCATTTTTAATTAAAACATGAAGGTATTCTTTGATGTAGATGTGTTTTTATATGTATTGTTTTAGTGTAGATTAGGTGTCTTCTCCTTCAAGAATGCATTTTGTCTCCCATTTTACCTTTTGTTCTCTTTTCTTTATCCCTTTTCCTATTTATTTTAATATATCATTTTATATTTCCTTTCTAAGAAAAATCATTTTCATTATCCCTTTTGAAATTGATTTTTATTTTTCAAATTTCTATTTCATTTAATTTTTATTATTTAAAGTGTTGTATTTTTCAATTTGATATTTTTTTATAATTTCTAATTTAGTGAAATTGTAAATACACCTAATTTCAAAAAGATTAAAATGGTAGATAGTAACCACCGTCACTTTGAATTTCGAAATTTTATTCAAATGAATTCTGAACTCCGTGATAATCAAATACATCACCAACTTCGAGCGAATTTAGTTAAACACATTTCGACACGATTCGAAAACTTGTGAAAATTAATTATTCATTTATATTAATTATATATCAATTTTTATTTTTAGTTAATTGCTACCTATATATATGTCAGTTTATATGTAATTAATCAAAAAAAATGCAAAAATTTGAAGTAAATATTTATTTATTATTAATTATATATTAATGTGAATTGAAAATTATTGATGTCAAAATTATTTAATTATTAATTTGAATTGATATAAATAAAAATAATAGAATAAGAATTAGTGGAATATGGGACCCACATGTAATGATTGTATTTGTGTTAAATTGATATAAATATGACAAATGTTGTTGTGCACTAGGTGCACGGATCTGGATTGGTGCAACTGGGGCGACCCGACCCGGATCTGCGCACCTGGATTTTCTTTTTTTTTTCTTTTTTTTTTTTCGCTTCAAGCTCTTATCTTTGTATTGTAAGGATTTGACCTTTACGTTATATAAGTGTGACATTTATATATAAATATTATGACCTTTATGTTCAATAACTTAGGAAAAAATGAAGATTTTCAGATTTTTTCCCTTCAGATTAAGACCTTTATGTTGTATTGTTGTAACCTTTATGTACAATTCTTGTGACCTTTATGTACAAATATTATGACCTTTATAATCCATAACTTTGAAAAAAAATTTGAAATTTTCAAAATTCAGTGCATTTTAAGGATGAATATATGTGCAGCTAATACTACATAAACGTAAATATGTATAAATTTTGCTAAAATTCTTCATTTTTTTCTAAGTTAGAGTATATAAAAGTCATTACATTATACAAAAAGGTCACACTTATATAACATAAATGTCACATGCATATAACATAAAAGTAATAACCTGAAGTGAAAAAAAAAAATTAATAATAAAATAAAATAAATAAAAGTACGCGGATCCGGGTCGACCCGGACCCGACCCGAATTGTATGTGCACTAGTTGCACAGGAGACTAACTCTATAAAAATATGTTGAATTGATGTAGATGTGTGTTTTTAAAAAGTAGATATTTTTAATTAGTGTGTTGGCATGTGGGTCCCACATTAAAATGATGTGCTAAAAATCCACTAATGTGGATGCTCCTATATCATTAAAAATTATACAAAAACTCGTGTAAGATGGTCTCATGAATAGTTTCCGTGAGAGTCAGGGGTCGTAAAAGAATTGAATCTTTTTTATTCGATTCGTTATTCGAATTCGAATATTGTGATTCGAATTCGAAAAATACAAATAAGAATCCAAATAAGAAATTTTTTTTATATTCATATATTATCCGAACACGAATAAGAATATAGCGGTATTCAATTCGAGTATTTGCGAATATATTTGAATAATATATATACATATATATGTAAGTTCTTATTTTATATATATATATATATATAAATTGATATATATTTATTTTGAATCTTGAATGTTATTGTATCATGACAATGGATTTGTGGCATTGTATCATATATACATATGCTATATGTTTGAAATATGATATTATTGATTTGGAAATAAATATATTTTTGAATTTTTTTTTGAAATTTCAAGTTCAAAATTTTCGAATACGAATATTTGAATATTCTCAAATATATTCGTATAGTTGATTCGAATCGAATACGAATTGCTTTTGTTATTCGAAAATAAACTAATACGAATATGAATATTCGAATAATTAAACGAATACGAATCGAATATCGCGATATTCAATTCGATTCGATTAGTTTACAACCTTACGTGAGACTGATCCTATTTACCCACTTCCACAAATTTCTACATGAATAATGAAGGGTAGGTTGTGGGTTGACCCGTCTCATATGAAATGATTCGTAAGACGGTCTTACATAAAACTTACTCTAAAAATTATGATATTTTCGATATTTTTTATTTTTTCGATATTTTTAGATATGATAATTGCGGTTAACCAATTATTTTTACCTTTCTCTCCCTTGAGCTGTGTTTGGGGTTCCATCTCACAAATTTTGATTTATGACATAGAATGTTTAAAAAAATTTAAATGTACAATACACTGATACGATTTCACGGATATGATTTGTGATTGTTATCACCTCTTTTTCTTTCTTTTTTTCACAATTGAACCAACAAAAGTATACTAAGTTTCTGATGAGATAACCAAATTAAAAGAAATATTTAACCTCAAAATCGAATTATAGAATTCAAACAAAAATGATGAGTCCGATTCAATTCGGCCGGTTATTTCAATTTCAAAATCGAATTAACCTCATTGAAACTTTCGGAAATTCGAGGTGACCAAAATACACTTAATTGCTAAAATGTTGGGCTTTACTAAAAAAAATCGAATGGGCTACTTACATTATATATATAATTCTAATTGGGCTTTTAAATCAGGCACAGTTTGATAAATTTAGTACTTGATTATATGTGCCATGAAGAGGTTATCCATTTTTATTTTGGCTTTAATATGTCACAATTTTTCCATTAAACGTGATTTGGGACTGGCTTTTTAAACCACCTACTCTAAACTGGACTTTTATCAAAAAAGTATATTAAAATCATAAATTTATTATTTAAACTTCTAATTTGTTCCAAAATATGAATTTAAATAGTCAAAAAAAACTAAATAAATTCCATTTTATTCAACTATTAAAATGAAATAGTTGTTAAATAATGACATGTCATAAATAACATATATTTTACGAAAATTTTGGAAATTTTGTTGGAGGTAGATTTTAGTTTATTGATTATTTTACTTACATAGTTACTTTCATAGGTTATGGTTATTTTACGCTTTATAAATAATTAATCTTGTAAAGAAAGATTGATGACATGATGAAATTAATTGATGTAGATGATGGTATAAACATTATCCCCACTAATTTCCAGTTGCATTCAAGGGATCAATTATGAGATACATGTGAAAATTCATGAGTTCTTGGATCACATTTATTATTATATATACTACTCAATTCATGATTTTCTCAAATTACATTAGCACTACTCATATATGTTATTTGAATTATATATTAGATTTAGATGAGTCCACTATATATTAATTATATATTAGATCTAATTAATTGTTTACATTTATATAAATGTACTCAAATACATTGTATTTCCACTTATTTTTTTATTAGTCTCAAGTCTTTCAATAAATACATAATTGGAGAAGTGAAAGTGGATTTGAATATTTGATGATTAGGATGTGAAATAGAAGAATAAACTAGAATGTTACAATAATATTCTAATTTTATTTGACTATTTTTGACTATTTTTTTCATAACTCATCACTTCATCTTCTAAAAAGTTACACTTATGTGTCTATTCAACACGATGTCCCCAACTTAACAATCTCATAGTATTAGACACATACTCTTCAGGTATCACGTGTATACTTTTAAGATATTACTTACCTATAGAATAAAAAATCAATACATTTAGTGAATAAACAAGTAATACCTTAAGGGTATACATGTGATACCTGAAAAGTATATATTCAATATCTATCACTGAATAGAAAGTAATATTTTAAGAGTATGAATGTGATACCTGAAGAGTATATATCTAATACCACACTTTAACATGGAAAAATAATAACTTAAAGAGTAAATGTACATATGTAAAGACACTAAATTTGACACAAAATATATTTCTTAAACACAAAAACTCATGTGAGACGGTCTCACGGATAGTTTCCGTGAAACGGATCCTTATTACCCATGAATTGAATCCATATATCCACAAACTTTCATATGAATTGCTAAGTGTGGGTTATGGGTTGACCCGTTTCACGAAAAAAGATCCGTGAGACGGTCACACACAAGAATTACTCTTTATTAAAATGGCACATAATTGTTTCTAAATCCTATTTGGAAATAATTGCAAGTGAGAACTTATAATGATGGATATACATGGGAGGCCATGTTTTGTTTAGGCTCAACCTCTTTTAAGGACATATATATAGTAACGCAATCAATTAGACAAAGGAAACAACATCATTAATTGCAAATTAAGGAATTGATTATGTCTATGAATCATTTTAAGAGCTAATGAAATTAAAGTAGTTGATAATAAGTATGATTGGACATAATTAGGAAGGAAACCTAGTATGCCTGAAATCCATTCCTTACTCCATTCCTTATTTCCCTCACCCATAGTGTCATATCCAAATTAACTAACCAGCTATTATTATTAGGCTATAAATAATATAACTTAGAATCAAACGAATAAACTTGTTTGAGATGTAATGCAACTTCAAATTTATGTTTTAGCTTATTTGATAGTTAATCGAATCGAGCTTTAATTAAATGAGGCGAATTTGAGCCGAGTTCGAGTAGTCTGATATTTTTACACTCGTTTTTTTTTTATCTATTTACGATGATCGAGTCTAACTTTAAATTTTATCAAACACAAAAATATTTTCAAGCTTGTTAGATATATCAATCAAATCGAGTTCAAACAAAATTTTTAGTGAATGATCTCAAATCAATTATCCAATAGTTTATTTGATATTCAGCCCTAATTATTGCACATATTTATAAATTTAATTTGATAATTGTTTAAAACGAATAAACACGCATGTACATTTCTCCAGCATGTCATACAACGTTCATCCAAATCACGAATAACCAATTTCAACCAAACTCGATTTAATTCGAGATTTATAAAGCCACTTCTTACGTATACTATAACCATTTCAACCAAACTCGACTTACTTCACGACATAAAAGGCCACATGTTACATACACTACTTGAATCTATGCAATACTCATTTAAAGAATTTTGAGATCAATATCTCAAGATTTTGAAATTAAATGGAAAGTTAAAAGAGGAAATACCCCAATATACCACAATATATATATATATATATATATATATAACATATAAACTATTCTACCATGTACTATAAGAAACAAACTTTTCTATCACAAAATATAAGAATTGATACTTTTCTACCACAATTTGACCAAGTCAATAATTACAATGATTGAATGATTGAGTAATGAATGAAGGTAGAATTTTATTTTTACTTTGCTACATATTTACACATCCATAATTTAATATAATACAAGGAATTATATTTTTCTCCCACAAATTTGACCAAGTCCAACTTCATGGAATTATACTTATGTGGTTTGGAATTATTTCCGTAATAATTATTCCATCTCGTATATATAACTCGGCTAACCCTAAACTAGTTAAAATTAAGGTTAGCCGAGTAACTAGTTTAGGGTTAGCCGAGTTAGCCGTGGTCCAAAACTAGGGTTAGTCGAGTAACTAGTTTAGGGTTAGCTGTGGTCCAAAACTAGGGTTAGCCGAGTAACATCTTTAAAGGTTAGCCGAGTTAGCCGAGTAACATCTTTAAAAGTTAGCCGAGTTAGCCGAGTAAAAAAGTTCAAGTTAGCCGAGTAACATGCTTTAAGGGTTAGCCGAGTAACAAAGTTAAAGATAGCCGAGTAACATGTTTTAGGGTTAGCCGAGTAACAAAGTTAAAGTTAGCCGAGTCACATGTTTTAGGGTTAACCGAGTAACAAAAATAAAAGTTAACCGAGTGACAAAAATAAAAGTTACTCGGCTAACACGCTTAATGTTAATGTTCGGCTAACATTAATTTTAATGTTCGGCTATCTTTTAATGTTAACCGAGTCACATTTTAATGTTAATTATTAATGTTTACTATTAAATGTTTAGCCAAGTAATTTTCATAGTAAACATTAACAATTTTAATGTTAACAATTTCATAGTAATGTTAACCGAGTCACATTTTAATGTTAATTGTTAAACATTAATAGTAACATTAACAATTACTCGGCTAAACATTACTCGGCTAAACAATGTTAACATTAAACATTAATAGTAATTACTTGGCTAAACATTTAATAGTAAACATTAACAATTAACATTAAAATGTGACTCGGTTAACATTAAAAGATAGCCCAGTATTAAAATTAATGTTAGCCGAACATTAACATTAAGCATGTTAGCCAAGTAACTTTTATTTTTGTTACTCGGTTAACCCTAAAACATGTGACTCGGCTAACTTTAACTTTGTTACTCGGCTAACCCTAAAACATGTTACTCGGCTATCTTTAACTTTGTTACTCGGCTATCTTTAACTTTGTTACTCGGCTAACCCTTAAAGCATGTTACTCGGCTAACTTGAACTTTTTTACTCGGCTAACTCGGCTAACCTTTAAAGATGTTACTCGGCTAACTCGGCTAACCTTTAAAGATGTTACTCGACTAACCCTAGTTTTGGACCACGGCTAACCCTAAACTAGTTACTCGACTAACCCTAGTTTTGGACCACGACTAACTCGACTAACCCTAAACTAGTTATTCGGCTAACCCTAATTTTAACTAGTTTAGGGTTAGCCAAGTTATATATACGAAATGAAATAATTATTAATTAGAGTGAGTGAATGTATTATTAATTAGAGTTGGTGTGATTTTAAATTTAAATTAAATCAATTCAAATGATAAAATATTTGGTCAATGACATAATATCGTACAAAGTATGATTGAGTGTTGAAAAGTGGTTGACAAAAATATACTTTTACAGAATTTTACAGAATTTGTGGTAATTTTATATCAAAACTTATATTTTATGATATAAAAGTATAAATTATTATATTAAATGGTAAAATTATTTAGATATTATAGTTTTGTGGTAAGGTGGCCAGATGCTCAAAGTTAGTGTGAAGACTGAAGATATAAAAATAGGTGGGAGTCGGTAGAGTAGAAATGATTAGCAAAGGAATGTTTTGGGTGTAGGTGGGCCACTCTCTCTGGGACCCACCAAGCCGCACGCGCACCGTATACACCTCTCGTTGACTTGTTTCTATCTTTCTTTTTTTTAATAATTAATTACTAGTATCATTTTGTTAATGTTTGAAAATTAAAAATAAGTTGAGTTGATCATAATCTATCAATCCACAAATAAATTTATGGAAATGTATTTGGTTAGCGAATAAGAAAAACAGTCTTACGAAAATTGTCCATGAGACGATTACTTCTTATGAAAATTAAATTAATCACCTCTCTCATTATCTGTAATCCTATCATATTTAATTATAAATTATTTCGAATTTTTCTACCCTAATTCGAGTAATCATGTTTAATTTTTCTCTTTGTTTATTTAATTGCATCCCTTTTCTTTCCTTTTATCAAATCAAGCATGTTAACAAGTGAACCACAAATTCTATTTTTTTATTTCATAAATTAGCTAGCTAGTGCTATAAATATTGAGAACAATGCAGTTAATTGGTTTCATTTCAATTCTATTCAAAACAAAATCAAGTGGATTATAATTAGCTGATCTAATCAATAAAGCAAAACCAAGAGAAAGGTTCAGGCATATATGGCAGATGAATTCCAGCTGGGAAGTGATAGTTGGAGGGATACATCATCGCCATCTTCATCGGCGGCGTTCCGCGGCGGCTCCCTGGCGGCGTTCCCTGCAGGCGGCCAAGGCATGGACTGGAATGATCTACTGTAAGTACATGATAATCTCCAGCTTTCAAGATTATTTTTGTCATTAATTATTTAATTAGTTTACATATATATATATATATATATTATTAATTACTTTTGATATTTGATTAATTGGTGAAATAGAAGAGGTGATAAAGGTGGTGAGGAGGATTCTTCCTCCATTTATGGCTTGTTATTATCGGAACCAATTCAACACCAAAACCATAGCTATTTATACCCGAACCCGATTAACCCGGGTCAAACGTGGAGTGGTAGTAGCAATATCCATTTTACTAACGCCACTCCTTTCTGGAACTCATTATCTGCTCCATCAAGCTTTGCCACGTCATCCTTTGATGAAAGACCTAAGGTACATAGTAGCTCATCACTAAATTCAAATTATATAAATTACACTATATTTAGGAATCAAGATCAAAAAATATATATATATATAAACGTTATTTAGTTACTCTATTTGTTCTGTGATCAGAAAAACGACATTGAAACAACAAATAAAAGATCACGGAGCGACACGACTTCATCTCCCACCATGTCGTCCTCTAATTTTAAGGCATGGATTATAGAGTCTTAGTACAATTTGAATGGATTGGATTTAAAAACAAACTCGGTTTGAATACTTTGATTTAAATACTTACACTACAATAGTTCATGTTGCAAATGATCGAAAATTAACATATATTTATTTTAACTTTGTTCTTGATTAGGTGAAGAAAGAGAAGATGGGGGACAAAGTAACTGCACTCCAACAATTAGTCTCACCTTTTGGAAAGGTGAAACATATATAAAAATAATCAGAAATTTTTCATAAATTGTATTATGCTTTTAATTTTTTATTGACTATTATTAAAAAACATGATTATTTTTAAATTAATATATAGATATGTTTTCTAATCAGACTGATACAGCTTCTGTGCTTTCGGAAGCAATTGATAACATAAAATTTCTCCATGAACAAGTTTGTGTAAGTCTCTTCTATCTATATATACATCTCATTTGTCTTATATATTTTTTAGATTAATTAAATATATTTTATAAGCTGTTAAATTGGTATAATATTTTATAAGCTGTTAAATTGGTATAGAACTAAAATTAATTAATTGATAAATTGTGTTTTATAACTGCAGGCATTATTAAGTGCTCCTTATACGAGTAATGAGGCTCCGTCTCACATATTGCACCAGCAACAGGTATATAATCAAAAACTATGTATATATATATAATTACGAATGAGAAATTACATTTAGCATTCTTTAAAATTGAAAGTTATATTATATTAAGGTAAAAATAAAAGTAATGTTTTGCAGAATTATGAAAAATGTAAAGATGGAGATGATGAAGATCTAAGAAATCGAGGGCTATGCTTAGTACCAATTTCTAGTGTGACTAATGAAACCACTTGATTTTTTGACACCTGAATCGAGATCAAGTTTTCGATAATTGTTTTGGTCTTTTATTTTTAGCCACAATTCAAATTGAGATTGTTTTAAATTAAAATTGTGACTAAAAATTTAGACTAAATTTCGTTAACAAGTGGTTATGTATTTTCCTCGGGCCTGTCCTCTACACATATTTTAAGATCTTATATTTTAAAAAGTATATTTCTATCCTTCTGTATTACATTCTGCGTTTATAATACGAAGTCATTTATGGTCCGAATAAAAGATGTAACATAACTAGCTAATTTAGAGTAGAAGAATCCAACCACATTCATCAAATACTAATAATAATTATTTCTAGGGAAATTTATGTACACTTTTAACAACATATTTAATGTATTTTAAATTTGAGCATCTTGTCTGATCGGAATTTCGATTTTTGTCACATTGTTGAAATTACTTATATGAAATTTTCAATTTCAACATTTACGCCAACATAAAAATTTACATTATCAAACAAGAACTTAACTAAGCTATTTCACAATAAGAAAAGCGCACAAAGACAACATATCCCAGAAAAAAAAATAAAAAATTGTTGTATTCAGGCTTGATGATAGTTCCCCATGAAGCACTTGGATGTTTATCAAAGCTTGATGATGATAAGAGAGACATTATAGGACCACATGAACAAGGAAAAATAATTCAGGCTTGGGCAATATTAGGGACCAATTGTATGTTAGATTTGTTATCTAACAATTGAAGAATTAATTATGATTAAAGGTTGTTTAGTGATTAATGATGAGCAGAGTTGCTAGAATTATGCAAAAAAACAGAAGAAGCTAACTAGAAATACACCACTACAAGAAAAATGCATAACAACACAAGAATCACAACACTTTAATGCATTTTGTGTTGTTGTTAACATATTTAAAACAATTTTACATAAAATCCTTGTCGTTGTGCATAAAATGCGCTCTTTTATGTACCGTTGCATTGATTAGTGTAAGAATTAGTTTCTGGGAGGATTTCCAAACTATCCAATAGAACAAATAACTTTTTTACCTATTTTTTTAAGAAATAACTTTTTTACCCAATTTGGGTAGTGAAATATCTAAAATGCCCTCAACTTAAATACATATTTGCATAATATAAAAATTAAATATAAATATATTAAATACAAAATACAAGTAAAGATATACTAACTAAATACAAAATACAAAATTTAAAATGAAATTCAAAGACAAAATTCCCCCATTTTGAAAAGTTAAAAATTTATTTCCCCCCCACCAAATATCATTTACCTCCACACCAAATTTCATTTTCCCACACCAATACTTTCCATTTTGGCTTCTGAACTGCTACGAGACATTTGAGATTTCTAATATGATATATTTGATTAATCTATAAAAAAAATCCACCAAAACTCCAATGTAACAACAACTTCAATCACACTCTCATACAAAAAACTCTACCATGTGCAATCCTCACCACTTCAACACTAATGACAAATGAAAATTTTAGAATAAAGTTTGGATCTCGCTGGTAAATATGAAGATATATTTTGTCGCCGTTATCAGATTAAGATGGAAACCGAGTTGAGTGAAGGAGGTCGAAAAAAGGTTAAATGTTATGGAGTAACTTTGAATTTGATGATTTGAAGGTTGAGTGAACCTCCTGAATTTTCTGGTGTGAATAATTGTATGTTCTGCGCATTCACGATATGAATGTTACAGTGTGTTCACGATATGAATAGTTATCGTGTTCACGATATGAGTAGTTGTGTTCACGATTTGAGTAGTCGTGTTCACGATATGAGTAATCGTGTTCACATTTAAACTCGATTCGAGTAATATTACTCGAGTCGAGTTGGAATCGTTAGAATAATTCATTAAGGCGACGACCCATATGTGTATCGTGAACACGACTACTCATATCGTGAACACGATAACTACTCGTATCGTGAATACGACTATTCATATCGTGAACACGACTACTCATATCGTGAACACGCTATGACATCCATATTTGAAGTTTTCATCTGAAAAAATGAAGTTTTCATCTCTAACACATTGAATAAGTTTTGAAAACCATTTTAATCATTACATGTGAGTCCCATTATCCACTAATTTTTATTCTATTTTATTTATTTATTATCAATTCAAATTAATTATTTATTGGTTGCATTTTTTAATAGTGTCAAAATCGTCATATTAGACTAATTAATTATGACATTAATAATTTTCAATTCACATTAAAATATAAATAATAATAAATTAATATTTAGTTCAAATCTTTGTTTTATGGATTAATTACATTAAAAAAAGACACACACACACATATATATATATATTGCTAGCAATTAATTGAAAATAACAATCGTGAACATGTATTAAATTTTCATATCATGAACACGTATTATCAGTTCATATCGTGAATATGTATTACATTTTAAATCGTAACATTCATTCTCAGAAATGAGAATTACCCAACATCAATGGCGAAAAAATTAAAATGTAAAACAAAAGAGTCCACTATCTATTAAATATCGTGCATATCAACATATCTTCATAAAGGAGTCGTATCGTGAAGAATCATTCTCAGAAGTCAGAACTACCCAGAATCAACATACATGAATAATTCTAAAACCTAAAACAAAAGAATTTGTGCTATTAAATATGGTGTATATCAACTTAACTTCAAACAGAAATTTAAACAATAAAATTCATGAGGAGTTTACAATAAAATATCATTAAATACTCAAAATATAGAAATAGAAATGAAACTTACCATTTGCAATGAAACTTCAGTTGTTTTTTAAGTGCTTCAAGGTTTCAATGGAGATGAGGATCATGAAAAAATGAGAAAATTGGTCAAGTCTTGCAACAATTTTTTGGAGGAGATGAGAACATGAAAATGTGATTGCAAAAAGTGGGTTATGGTGTTTTTGGAGATCCAAATTACTTTTTGAACTTTCATTACATTATTTAATTTGAATACAATGTATTAAATTGTGTATTTGAATTAAATTACAATGTATTGCAATAAACAACAATACAAACTTAAGTTGAGGGTATTAAAGACATTTCACTATTCAAATTGGGTAAAAAAAATTATTACTTAAAAAAATGGATATAAAAATTTCTTTTTAACACATGGTAAAGGGAGGTTTTTTTGTAGTTTGTACCTTTGGGCATGCACATCAATTAATTCTAAAGATGTTGTTACATATTTTAGTATTATATTTTCTTGTCACCAGTAAGAATGGTGTTTTAGGACTTAGGAGAGAGACAGAGATGTGGTCTGTGTCACAAAATTTTATCTCTTTTTTTAATATTTTTCTTCATTTTTTTTATATTATTTAATAATATTTTACTATTATTCTTTTAACTTTTCTAATCAACTTATAATGTATCTGCCCTTACATCTACAAAAATTAACTATAAAATATAATGAAATATTTTTGTTTTATTTCCCTACAGAGAGGATAAAAGGTAATTATTTCCCTAGTGCTAATTTGTTTATTTATAACAGTAATTATATATATATATATATATTTAAATTGGAAAATATATAGTCTATAATTAAGAACCCAAAAATAATGATTATCCTCCAAATCATCGATCATTTTATTAAAATTCATCAAATTAATCAAGAACAAACTTCTCTTGAACCATTTTGAAAGTGTATGTAGAGCCGCTTTGCTTTATATTATGTACAATTTGTTGTCTAATTAAGATGTTGTCAAGTTGTCCAAACACATTAAGAGCACATTATCGACGTGTCAAATATCTAACATATTAATTAATTTCATTTTTCATATAATTAGGATGAGATCATTACACGTTAGGCGACGGCGACGGCAACTCGTAGCGGACATTTTAGCATTTTCAGCAAACCCAATGCAATAAAGAAATCAGAGAGAAAAACAGATCTCACACGCAAGGATTCCAAACCCTCAATCTAGTTTCTCAATCCGATGAATTATCAATATATACAAATTTGCAGCCTTTCATAATAATGAGTTCTTCTTCACATAAAATTCATTAAAAAATAGAAAGAAATCAGTCTACACTTTCAATTTCAGTATAATTTGAATCTATAATGCATCTCCAGAAAACAACTCAAGAATTGGGAGAAATACATGACTTCCACATAATAATCAAATTTGAAAGCAGTAAAACAATTATATTAATAATGAAACCCTAATTGTTGAAGGGCCAGTTCAAACAAGAAGTGGGACTGATCCATCAACTCTGGGCTTAATCTGAACATCAAAGCACAAAACTCCATCTGATTAAGAGCCCCATCTCCATCAAAATCACCTTCTTCAACCATGCTACGAAGCTCATTATCACACAAATCTTGAAGCCCCATCAAAGCAGAGTTTCTCTTCAAGCTCTCAAATGTGATGACCCCTTTATCAGAATCCATCAACATTTGAAACCCATTGCAGAGCTCACCGATCAAGCCTTCTCCACCCAGCTTCTCAGCCATGAGGGGCAAGAAATCTTGGAAATTGGATTCATCTTTTGAAGCCATCAAGTGGGCTTTAGATGAAATGGGGTTTGTTTGATTGCTTAAAATGCTTCAAAGATTGTGTAATATAGGGATTTGGATTGGTGGGCTTCGAAGAAGGAGAGATGGGGTTGGTTTCTTTAATGCCAAATTTACTGAGACAAGAAATTGCATCTCAGCTTCTGAGCAGCAACAAGGGCGGCTTTAATGTCTTTGTATATCAAGGGTATAACTGTCATTTCACATGTGGAAGAAGACTGTCTCTACTTTTGTATCAAAAGTCATTTTCTGATTCTTTCGGTCTTTCCTACAAAACCAAAATCTTGTTTCTAAAATTGTTTGTGTAAGAGTGTGATTGTTATTTTCTCACCGTTGGCTTCTCTAATATGGACTAATGTAAGTGGGCTTAGAATTAATATGGTCCCGTAGGTCTTTGAATTGGGCCGAGCCCTATCTCTCCTAAGTGGGTCGTTTTCCCCTAAATCTCGAGCCCATGTTTGGAGCCCAATCTCTAGCCCATATCAGTTTGTATTCAAAGTCTTGAAAGTTGATGCATCACACTTGTGAAATAAATGAGTTTAATATAATGAAAGAAGTCGAATTCTTCTTTGATTTGCTAGTCAAACTGTAATTTAGAAGAAATATTCAGCCATGAATTTAAGTGCTTCATTGATATAAATTAAAATTTTGGAAAATGTCATTGCTTATTGAACACATACATGGACATCTATCAAGCAAAGGTGGAAATATTGTTCAAAGGGTTTATTTCAATTTTTGTCTTTGTCCAGAGGTGTTGTCCGATTTTAATCTTGTTACTTTTAAATTATTGATTTTAGTCATGCAAAATTGAGAAATGTGTTCAATTTCACTCACTTTTCAACCGAAATCCCCAATATTTTTGCCGATTTTGGCGATCCTCACACAATCATCTCCTTATTCCAAGGCTTGAAAATAACGACTCCGACGAAAAATGACTGAAATTGAACACATTAAAGACTATCAGCTTAATTAATTGTTTTACTATGAATTTCATCACGAACTAGATCTATTTCTTAATACTTAGCTATGTATATAGAATGAGTTTTCATATAGTATTGGATATCTAAATATCTTATGCAAAGTTCATTACAAAGTACATTAATTAAATCATTTTGCATCCATCCTATTACTATAATGCACTTAATTTAGTTACCATCATAAAAACCCAAGATCATATATATTATATATATTACAAACATAATTAATAAGTATATTTTAGAGATCACATTAATCTTTTGTCGAACTAAAATCAACTGCCTAATAAATTATGAGTGAGTTTTATATGAAACCGTCTCACGGGTCCTACTTCGTGAGACGGGTCAATCCGATTTGGTCAAAAGTCAACGGTCAATATCGTTGACCAAAAAGTATCACATGTCATTCATAAAAGTATTACATGTCATGTATAATAATACATTCATAATGTAATAGTGTTAATCTGATCGCATAATACTTCTATGTGTATCATGTGATACTTTTAATTAATATTACGTACTACATATAAGAGTATTACAGGATACACATAAAAGTATTATACATAAAAGTATTGAATTATAAGAGTAGTTTTTATTGATTTCAATATTATTACATGTTGTACATAAAAGTATTATATTTGTGAATTAGGCAATAATTTTCTATATATCATCTAATACTTCATAGTATTATATGATACACATAAAAATATTATTTGTTGATTTCAATAGTATTATATGTTGCACATAAAAGTATTATATAATGTACATAAAAGTATTACATGATGTTATGTTCTCATAATATAATATTTTTGTATGTATTAGGTAATACTTTTTAGTATATCATCTAATACTTCATAATGTAATACTTTCATTTGCATTAACTAATATTTTTCTATAGATCAGATAATATTTTTATATTATATACATATAATGTATAATATATTACAAAAATATTAGATGATATATATAGAAAAATATTATCTCAATACACATAAAAATATTACGTATTTTCACACACTCTAACCAAATTCAAAATCATATTATTTAACAAAAATATTGCTTAATATATTGAAAAAAATATACCTAAAACACACAAAAGTGTTACATAGTTTTTCAAAACTTTATCATACATGATACACATAAAAGTATTATCTTACAAAGTAAAAGTATTACATTCATAATGTAATACTTTTACATATACTATGTAATATTTTTGGTCAACGTCGTTGACCAGCGTTGATTTTTGACATTTGACTTTAGTTGATCTCTCACAGAGTAAGATTCGTGAAATGATCTCATACAAGAATGAGTCAGAAATAATATGATTCAATAGCTGTTCAATTAAAAGACTAACAAAAATATTGATGTGATATGAGTTTGTAAAAGAGATTTCGATATGGTTAATTGTAAGAGTATGTCTTGTGTGAGACCGTCTCACGGATCTTTTTTCATGAGACGAATCAACCCATAATCCACACTTAGCAATTCATATGAAAATTTGTGGATATGAGTTCAATTCATATGTTATAAAGATCCGTCTCACAGAAACTATTCGTGAGACCGTCTCACATGAGTTTTTGTATAATTGTAAATGATGCGGCGATAGAAAGTTGTACAAGAATGAACGAGTTGGTGCAAAAGTCTTATTCAAATTTCCAAGTCAAACCTATTCCAAGTCTTTGGTGGACGGAGAGCTTAATTCTGATCAAATTCCAATTAGAAACTATTTACTTAAATCATTGCATCACTTTCTTATATAATTTAAATTTATTGTATTTATATACGTGATACGCTAATTCTTAAAGATGATTTGAAATTTAAAAAAGGGTTAAAATACTTATTTAATTTTGTAACCGTCTAACCTGAAGCGTATTACTTTTTTAATTCTAACATATTATTCTGTTAACTAAAATGCATTACATTGTTGAGCAAGTCCTATGTGAGACCGTCTTATGAATTATTTTATGTGAAATGGATCAACTCACATTTCATTATACACATATTAATTTGTGGATAGAGTTATTGGGTAAAATGAACCCATCTCATAAAAATTATGTGTGAGACTGTGTCACGCAAATTTTTATATATATTGTTTTATCAAATACTGATAGAGAGCCTGGACAAACCAGACATGTTGAGTCGTACCCAATTAATAGAGATCTTTGGTACGTACACTTTAAACAAATATTTTCCAAAACGATTTCAATTTAATGAATTTCACCATTTTCATCATTCTTATCAAATCCTATATAAAGTGGTTAATGTCCAAAGTTTGGAACTAATTTATTAGAAAATATAATGGTAGATATTGAGGGGTATAATTCTAGCATGCAAAGTGATTATTAAGGGCTATAACATAAAATTTATATGAAGCTACTTATATACCAAAACCATAAAATAATATAAAGTTTATTAGATATTTTCATATATACTGTTTATAGGTCGGCCTATATATCTGAGCCAGACCTACATTGATAAATTGATAATTTAAAACAAAGTTTGACCTCACTCCATTATTAAATTAATAGTGGTGTTAAATTAGAGCAGATAGTAGGCTAGATCATAAGTTCCCATCGACTAGTTTGATATTCTCATTTTATTACACTACTAGTAGTATAATATCATTATCTTAATCTATATATATATATATATATATATTACTTAGACTTTATACATGTTACATTTGATTTATCTCATTTTATAATATTATAATTATAATTTCAAAATGTAAATAATACTACTATATATAAATGTGTATATACACATATATATATATATATTAAATAACGAATTATACAATCTATATTTGAAATATCATGTTATTAAATAAACACAAATTTTGTACACCCATTAATAATATTGTAAATTAAAATATAAATAAACCAAATTTGGTATTGAAAAACACTCATTCTAGATGTTAAATGATAATTGATATTTAAAAAATCAACAAAACTTATAGACCCCTGGGGCACTGATCCAGGATCTGTGCCCCCGACCCTGCCTGACCCGACCCGGTTTGGGTTAATGGATGTGTATAAATATTTTTTCGGATTTTTGTTTCCTCTTCCTTTCTGTTCTTTTCTATTGCGCTTTTTTTTTTTCTTCTTTCTTATTCTTCTTCTCGTTCGATTTTCTTCTCTCTTATCGTTCGATCCAACCTTCTTCTCGTTCGATTCTTGTTCCAACACTACGTTGCATATATTCGGGTTTTTTTATAGATTTTGTTTTAGTTTCTGTAATCAATGATTTTAGGGTTATAGTCGTTTGTGATGTTCTATGTTTTATGTTTGTCCTGTTGCATGATGTGTAGATCTGTGTTTCGAGGGTTTTTATTTTTCAATTTTTTGTTGTTGGAATGTGTTTATTTTGTTGTTGTAGTTTTATTTATATGTTTTTCACTTTGTGTATCTGGTTATGTTAGCATAATGAAGATGAGGAATGTTGTTGATATGAAGAGGAAATCGATTTTGCTAGATGATTTAGTTCGTAAGGAAAGAAGTAAGGAAGAGATCTTGGGTACTCTCAAAAAAGGTCTTTAAGGAAAGAGGAAAACACAGATTCCTGATCAAAAAGAAAAGAAGAAGATAACCAAAATGATGAGGTTTTTGCTGGCAGGTAAGATCTGGTATGTTTTTGCATGAGATGTGTGACTTTTTACTGAGATATTATATGTATAGTCTTTAGGTGTTATATATAAACACTTAAGGTGTTATATGAATGTATGTAGTTGTTACAAATGTATTTGATATTTTAACTTATATGGTTATGAAATTCTGATCTGTGTTGTTGTTATTTTATATTTTTTTTTTTGAAATTAAAAAGAATTGGTTGTTCCTGGAAAGAAATCTAAGAAGGTTCCTCCGGCGATTATTACAAGGTTTTGTAATTTGATTAGTTTTTATGGTTTTACGGTTTATAGGTTTCTTTTTGTTATTGAGGTGTTATATGTATAGTTTTTAGGTGTTATATGTAAACACTCAAGGTGTTATATGAATGTATATAGTTGTTATAAATGTATTTGATGCTTTAAATTATATGTATTTGATGGTTTATAGGTTTTGCATTAATAGTTTTGGGGTATTCTGTGTATGCACTTAATATATCATATGATTATTTTAGATGTGTCACATGCATATATTCATAGCACTTTAGGATATCAGATAAAGACTCTTAAGGTATTATAAATTTTAGCTTAAGGTATCATATGTGCTATCTTAAAAGATATTACATGTAATTTTAGTTATATGTTGTAATCGTTATTTGTTATGTTTTCTTATGCAAAAGGGAATTGATGTTGTTTACGTTATGATTGTACTCTTAATTTGAATGGTTTCACATTTTATTTTTTCAATGTTGTTTATGTTGACTTTGATGTTTAGATAGTTAAGATATCATATAAATATGTCTGAGGTATTACATGTATTCACTTAAGGTGTCATATTTTTTTATATAATGTTGTGATTTTTTCATTCTTTTTTCTCTTTTCAGATCGTTGTAGGATGATCCTCAAAATCTGAATATTTTGCAACAATTATGTTGTTAAAGAAGAATGAAGAAATTTGTGCTGCAAATAGTAAAGTTAAAATAAGAAGTAACAAAAAAAGCTATGAAGTTGAAGGAG
This sequence comes from Scutellaria baicalensis, assembly GCA_005771605.1. NCBI lineage: Eukaryota > Viridiplantae > Streptophyta > Magnoliopsida > Lamiales > Lamiaceae > Scutellaria > Scutellaria baicalensis. Next base: position 21,077,108 of record CM016729.1, on the reverse strand, counting down.
AAAAAAATGTTCATTCAAAAGTTATATAAGCCATGAATGAAAAGAGATTGGAAGAAATTATTTTAATACTTGAACAATTGTTTTTTTGGTTTTGGGGATTCGAATTGTAAAGTATATTTTTGTTTCAGTCTTTGGGGAATTGATTAAAAGAAATTTTAAGTTTTGATGTTTTGAGATATTTTGTTGATCAATGCAATCAAATCATGTATTAATATTTATAGTATAAAGTATACATATTCACCTTTACGACATGATTGGTATGATGAATGGAATTAGGCGGGAATGGAATAGACCTAAGAATGTAATAGTGATGAGAAAAGAATGGTATAAAACTACTGATTCTTATGATTGGTATCACAAATGAATAGGAAATAAATGAAATAATTCATATGATTTAAAAAAAAAACTAAATTATTTTTTAGTATAATTTTATATTAATATTCTTGTTCAATATATCACTTAAATTTAGATAATGGGTATTTTAAATTTTAAAAATGCAGAAAATTAATCATTACACCAATATTAAGGTATATAATATTGATATTTTTTTTAATTTTATTATTTTTTATTAATTTAAATTTTCTTAAAGTCGTAAAAATATTATTTAATATTTATCCTAATTTTTATTAATTATTTTTATATGATTTATATTATTTAACTAAGTTTCTTATTTTATGTTGTATAAAATATATTTTAGTTACAATTTATTTATATGTTTTTATATAAACTATTGTTTATTCTAGTATCTATTTATCTTATTTGTATATGTTTACAAATATTGTATATATTCATATTTAGATATAAATTTTATAGAGAAACTAAAATTATATGTATTATATAATACAAATAATTTCATTATCTTTATTTTTAATATTTTTATATTTATTAATTATTTTTATATTATTTATGTATTTATTAATATTATTTTTCTGTTGTTTTGCTCTTGCTATACTTTTAATATATATTAATTTTATATTATTAATTATTATTTTATATTCGTTATAACTAACCAGATATTATTTATAAAATAATAATTTAATTTTATAATTTATTATAAAATAAAATAAAATGATAATTATCAAAATTAATAAAAAAAATTATCATTCCTTGTAAGCAGAAATACACAATACCATTGGGGTAGGAAGAAATGTTCATTCTTATATCCAATTATTCATGGTAATAGTGATTCCTTCGGAACTGGTGATTCTCAATTCTAAAAACATATCAATCGAAGGAATGGAATGAAGATATGAATGATGATTCCATTCCTACCCCATTCCATCTTACCAATCATACCCTTAAGGTATTACATAAATACCTTTTAGGTGTTTCATACTTGCATTTTAATGTTTTACATACATAAGGTATTACATATTATATTTAAGGTTTTTGTTACAGGTAATACATGAATGTATTAATTGAATGCAATTATAAGCAATATTAAAATGTATTACGCATACACATTTACAAAGTGTATATATCACCTATAGAAATAATTAAAAACACCTTTGTAATATTTTTCATAATCACTTGAAGAAAGTACATTAAAATTTTCATAATACCTTTACAAAATGTATATAAAACCTATAAAGATAATCAGAAATACCTTTGTAATATTTTCATAATAACTTGAAGAAACTTCATCAAAAATTTCTTAATACCTTTACAAAGTGTATATATCACCTATAGAGATAATCAAAAACACTTCTGTAATAATTTTCATAATCACTTGAAGAAAACTATATTAAAAATTTCATAATACCTTTACAAATTGTATATAACACCTATAAAGATAATCAGAATCACCTTTGTAGTATTTTTCATAATCACTTGAAGAAACTACATTAAAAATATCATAATACCTTTAGAAAGTGTATATAACACCTATAGAGACAATCAAAAACACCTTTGTAATATTTTCATAATCACTTGAAGAAACTACGTCGAAAATTTCATAATACATTTAGAAAGTGTATATAACACCTATAGAGATAATCAAAAACACCATTGAGATTCAGTGTTAAGTATCAGGATTCAGTGACAGGTATCATATGTTTACTCTTCAGGTATCACATATTTACCTTTGAGGTATTACATATTCAACTTTAAGGTATTACATATTCAACTTCAATGTGTTACTGCTTAAGCTTTAAGGCATTACATATTCGACTTGAATGTATTATAAACATATGAATGAATATGATACATTTAATCAGAAACACTTTTATAGTACTCTCACTGCGGATTTTGGTTTGCTAACCATGTGGATTTCGTTTGTTGTTGGTGTGGAATTAGACAATTGGGGGGGGGGGGGGGGATTGATATCAATAGTGTTTGATTTTGGGTTATTGAATGGTGTTTGTGTAGTAGGGAATGAACATTCTGCATGCCCGCACTGCAATCCGTGTTGCAGGCACGTTTGAGCTTACTCAGGTTAGTGTTCGGGTCAGCGCTGCGCAAGAAGATGGGTTTGAACTGATTCATATCTTCCCAATTTCACATTATGATCAAAACAACAAATACTAGTAACAAATAATCAACATCACATAATTAAAAGCACTCAAATTATAATAACTACTCACTTCGAGTTTTGCCCAACATCCAATCCTACTATCAAAAAATCCAAATACAAAAGCACTTGAATAAACAGATCATTTACATTTGCTTTAAAAAATTATTAAGAAAAGAACATCAAATTTTTTATTAATCAATCAAAGTGGTCTAATTAGGGTTACAGATTCTCAATCTCAATATAAATGGACTCTAAGTCTTTCATCGTTCCTTTGTGTATCCACCCCACCGACGACGGCGACAATGAGTAACTCAACCTCACCCCTCGCTGCCAACAAGCTCATTCTCTAACTCATTTGGAAGTAAATTGACATCGTCTGCTTTGGCTCCATCGAGGATCGTTAGTGTCGTACATGGAAGAAGAAGAAGAAGATGAAGAAGAAGAAGAAGAAGATGATGATGATGATGATGATGATGATGAGAAACAAAATTAGGGTTTAAGAAAAAAGAAGAAAGGAAGAGAGAAGATGAAGAGTAGTGAAGAGCAAAAGAATGCCAGAGGAAGAAAGAGAAACGCATTGGAGAGAGGAAAAAAAGTAATATATATATATTTTTTTAGCCCAACTTAATATTCCATTGAAATCCAAGGCAAAGTTACAAAGAAAGGCCCAAAAGTGACCGAAGAAAGAAAAAAGCCCACTAATCTGAGCTAGACAAAACAAAAGCCCAAAAAAGGCCCAAAAACAAAGTTGGATCTAGCCCAACGTAAAAGAAACCTAAGATAGTCAAAATAACATGCCCAAAACACTTAAGACTTAACAAAACAACGTCTATTTTTTCTTGCCCGAACCCGAGGAAGAAAGGAACCCTTTCTTCACAAATGGATGCGTAGAAACCGAATCCTCCGATTTAGATGCCATCTTTGATTTAGGGGGTTGAAGACAAAAATCTTGCTCCCAAGCATTATGATCACCAAGGCATTGCAATTCATAAGCCTCATCGGCCTCCGGACCAAATTCTTCGAATTCCGCAGCAAGCAACGCATTCAAAGAAGAACCGGAATCCGGTAAAGAGTCAAGTAGAAAATCATCAAATTCCTCCGAACCATCAAAATCAATTTCCGGATAAACCGTCGAAATTGGGGTTGGAAATGTAAAATCCTCCGAAGACGAATTCGATTTTCCCAAACGCGAACTCCGACGTGGACCAACATTTTGCTTCAAGAATTCCGAGGGAGATATATATATATATGGATGGGTGGGTCGGACCGGGTCGGGTTGGGGTAAGGATCCAAGATCCGTGCCCCAGGGACACACAAGACCTTCTCTTAAAAAATATTTTAACACCTAAAAATATGTTATGCATGTTATAGTAAATATAAATTTAAGTATAATAATTAATATATTTTTATATTTTTCATTTATACTTAATGTGTGATTTTATTAACAAAGTTGTTAGTAAATATTTTATTGACTTTCGCAACTATAGATTTCTTTGAAATTTTTGGTTTAACCAGTGAATAACATATATTTGGTTCAAATTAAGCCCTAAAATATTTTGATAAATATATATATATATAACGTAAATGACTTAATATTCAACTCACTTGTATTGATAAATAGATCAAACAATTATATCAATATTTTTCATTGTAATTAATTTTTCAAATTTTTTAACACTTTTTATTTTAAAAATTATTTTTAATTTTCTAATTTACAGTTTAATTCAGCCATGTGTTTTATATTCATAATTTTGTTAAGTATAATTATGCACCAAAATATAATTATTAAATTTATATTTTGTTTTTTCTTCAAACAAAATTTAAAATGAAAAAATTATTTAGTTTAAAATTTATGATTTGTATAAAATAGAGAAGAAAGACAAAAGAAAAAAAAAAAACTTACATAAGTCTATCTATAGGTCATAGGCTCATAGTCCAACCTAAAGACCCCACATTTCTTGAAAGTTTAAATCTTTTTATTTTTTACTTTTTTAGTACTTGTAACTTATTTTCATTCATAGTATGTAAATTTAGAAGAGAAAATTAGTTATTGTCTTTTTATTATTGGAGGTCTTATATATATATATATATATATATATATATATTATGTGCATGATAGTTCTAATCATGTTTCTTTTTATCATTTTTATCAACTTATATATGTTTTTTTCTGAATATAGATTTTGCCCATTAAACTTTAATTTTATGTCTGGATTATAGTGAGATCCTGCTTTGTTGGTAACTAGATGGGTTGTGACAATTGTCTTTGATCTTTTGTCTTCTCATGTTTCTTGTGCTTATCCCTTTTAAAAATTTGGACTTCATTTGTTAAAGAAAAGCTTGCCCTATTCTCATCTGAGGAAACAACAAAATGTAAGGCACTTGTTAATTTGCACAAACTCAACTTACAATCAGCTATTTTTTCAGTTCTTTAAGCCCATGCAAATAAATCCACATCAAACATATGGGATTTCAGTAAGTTGGAATTGATATTTAAATAATAACCATTAACAAATGATGCTACTGAAAAACCTATGATCGGATGGAAGGGTTCTTCGTTGTAAAATGAGACAAGTTACAAATTGAAATAAGAGATTGGAATGTGCTTGAAGTGATGTGGTCCACTTGGAAGATCATCTACAATGAAACTTGGTCCAAATTAGTGTCACCCCATACCCCACCTCACCCACCCCCCATCTAAATACAGAGAACTTCAAAAACATGAAGAAAAAAAAAAGGACAACAAATATTGATAACTCATATATACAGAGAAGAACTGCTCTTCCTTCATAAATCCTATCCAAACACCTCTCTCCATTTCTATCCACATACATAAAGTTGTATAAAATACTCCCCTTTCTCTCTCCCCTTTCTCTCTCTCAACCACAAACACAGAATCAATTTATGAAGTGGTGTGTGGACATCTCATCGATTTCTGATTCTGTGCCAATCAATCAAATGCCTCCATTATATTTTTTTTCCTGTTTTTTGTGGTCCACTCGATACCCATTTTTCTTTATATTGTGATTCTTTCATGCTTGATTCTCTTCACCATAAATCTTTCCTTTTTTTCCAATTTTATTTTCAACTTTCACATAAAGTAAAAGTAAGATTTCATATTTAATTAAGTGTCCCTTAGAAACTATCATATTAGTCGAGAGAGCTTTCAAGTTCTTTATCTTATCTATCTCAGAGTTCGATCTTGTTCATATCTTTAACGAATTCTATGAAAAAGTTCAAATTATAAGAACTTATGTTAATATAAAATATAATATGTGTAACACTGTTGCAGATATTGAGTAATATTTTTTTCTCTGTACTAAGTAATTCTTTAATGTTATGAGATTTGAGGTTAGTTGGATCGGATCGGTAATCTTATATGTAATAATTTCGTACATATTAGGTAAAATTTTCATGTATATGAAGTAATATTTTTACATTATATGTGTGTACTACATAATATATTTATAATTTCTACAAATATTACACGATAGACATAAGATAACAAGTACACGATCCAATCTCATAGATAAACTTAACTATCAATTATCAAAACCAGGGATAATATAAAATACATTTGAAAAAAAAAAGAACAAGAAAGAAAGTCAAAATCCACGATTTATTGTCCATGCTAATGAGGTGCCACGTAGGACAGGATCACATGGGCTTTGCCAAGTCATCGATGGAATAAATCAAACAAAAGGCCCATACTCGGTGTCTTTTTCACTTGCGTGCTTCCCTGCTCTTCGGATCAGTTTTTTATTATATTTTTTTCTCATATATATTTCAATTTAATATTTAAATCAGTTTAATACTACTACTACTAAATAATGAAATGGAGAAAAGGCAAAGAGATTGGGCTAAATTATTAGGGTTCCGTTATTCAAGACAATGGAAGGTGGGGCCCAAAATCCGAGTCAGAATAATGAGGCGTGGAATTCACATGGGTCAATTCCATCTGTGGACAACACCGCGCCACGTCAGCGTGGAGTTTTGGAGAATCTAGTATTGGCCCTGTAATAAGCCACCTCCTCAATGGCTTTAGATAAACCCATAAATTTGAGATCCCATTTTTTGGACCACATAAAAAGAAATGGGCCCCTTCTAAATAAACCACCTTCATCTTAATTCTATCATCATATCATCCTACTTCTTTGGTTTGTACATATATAATATTTTTAATTGTGTTTTCTTCTTTTCTTCATTTGTTAGGAAAGTTAAATAAATTTTTTTTAGATATCGATCACTGTCACGAGTCTTGTAGTTGAAGTGATATTTTATTTTGAATTTCTATCGTCTTTATATCTTCCACTCCCCTTAATTCATTAAAAAGAAAATGAAATCAACCTTTCAGTTGCTAAACAGGTAAATCAATGTCGAAATAAATAAAACAATTTGTTTGTTTATTATAAATTCAATATATAATTAATAATTTTTTTTGAGTAAGAAACATAATATTAATTTCTATAGCTAAAAGTATCTATAGAAATACATTTTCCTGAAAAATGTAGAGAGTGATATAATTAAAATATTTAACCTTATAATAAATAATGCACAATAAACTAAAATTATGTAATTTTATAATTTTGGTTTCTTGGTTTTTGAACAGATAAGTAAGGTTGCTTTGATAAGTGGTTGCAACTTGCTCTTTATGTATGGAAGCATCTTCATTATTTCCTATATTGGTATCTTTTTAATTTTTTCTTAAGTTTTCCTTTATTAGTGTTTCATTACATTATTTGCAAAATTTCCAAAAAAAAAAAAAAGTCATTCTAATTAGAGTGTGTTAATAGTTTCAACTCCATATAAATGCCTTCTTCCTATTTAATCTCCCAATTATTAAAATAGTGTAGTTTTAGCCTTAAATAGATAGGTTGCATTTAACTTTTAGATAAATTGCATTTTGTCATATGAAACTATGCACTTTTATCATATCATGTTTAAATGTTTTCACTTTATTATATGAATTTTATAGAATGTTTCGTTTTTATCAACTAGAACTAGAATAGATCATAACCATTGAGTGCTAGACACTCATACAACTTTTATTTACTTGAGGTGATAAAATGCAAGAAATTGTAAAATCTATATATTAAAATAGAAAAAAAAATAAACATGAAATAGTAAAAAAGTCAAAATCATAAATACTTGAACTGGGTTAGTGTAGTTTGCCTATAAATTTTTATCTGTTAGTGAGAGCCATTAATCTGATTTTGGAATAATCACTTGCTAAAAATACTAACAAATTCATCAATTTAAAACTAATATTTGAACATCTTGAAAGGTATAATTTGTAGGGTCCTAAATTATAAACCGAAATAGTGAGAGGACCAATCTGCAAAATGACCATCCATTTTTATAAATTACAAGGCTACCACACCTATATAGATATCTGTTATTTATTCAACCAACCCAGAAAAATACAAGACAAGTTGAAGACAGAGAAAGGAAGGAGAATTCTAGAGAGAGAAAGTGATATATACATACATATATATATCTCTATCTATATCGACGATGTCGGAGACGAAGAAGGGGTGTGAACTGTGTGGAAGCCCTGCCAGAATGTTCTGCGACTCCGATCAAGCCAGCCTCTGCTGGGACTGCGACGGCAAGGTTCACGCCGCCAATTTCCTGGTGGCGAAGCACTCTCGCACCCTCCTCTGCCACGTCTGCCAGTCTCCGACGCCCTGGACCGCCACCGGAGCTAATCTCGGCCGGACAGTCTCCGTCTGCCATGCCTGTGCGCATCGAGGAATTTCTCCGCCGCGTGAAGATTCGTACGATTCTCAGGAGAGTGAGAGCATCGGAGACGAGGAGTATTTCTCCGATGAGAGCGGTGAGTCCAGCGAGGAGGAGGAGGAAGAGGACGGAGAAAATCAAGTTGTGCCGTGGTCGGAATCCGCTTCCGATTCGGCGCCGCCGCCGCGGACGGCGGATGCGGCGGCAAGCTCGTCGAGTAGTGAGGAGAACGTCTCTCCCTCCTCGTCGAAGAGGATCCGAGAGAATTACCACTCTGAATCTGAGGTTATTACACCGATCTTCAATGTTTGAAGCTTTTTTCTAGAAGGTTCTAGATTGTGCTAGCGAATGCTAATCTTCTTTAATGGCGGTTATGTGTAGGATGAGGATGGAGGTTGCTCTTCGCCGGAACGAGAGGCCGATGAGAGCTGCAGTTGTTCGGTGAGCTTACGGCCATTGAAAACGCGGCGGAGGAGCGGTGTTCCGGCGGTGGAGGACCGGTTCTCAGGGACGGCCGCCATTGTGGAGAAGCTGCGACGATTCGACTCAGATGCAGCATCTGCGATGATTCTAGATCTTTGCAAACTCAGTAGAGATTAATTTTTTCAAACATTTTCAATATAATTTAATTGTTGGAATTATCAATTATATACTAGTATTTTTTATTTTGTTATACATTTTTCATTTCCATCAATTTTTATTTTGTTTGCTTAATTTGTTTGGACAAATCAAATTGGTTTTATATTTTGTTGATTCCAATTTTAGTTTCAAATATGTCTATTTAGTTACTATGCTAGTGTAGGATTCGTGTACGCACATGTTGTTTATTCATTTTATGCTTAAATACATGTTAAAAATTTAGGGATACAGTCATTTTTATCCTATTTGTTATATACAGGGACAAAAATAACATTCTTATAATAGAAGCCCTTCTTATAATAGAAGAACAAATTTAACCCAAAAACTAAATTTTAGTCAAAAAATACCCACTTTTGACTTGTGTGATATTGTCAAATCAATGTACATAATGAAATTTTGTTAGTTTTGGACTCAAATCATGGCAGAAATGAGGCACCTTTTCAGAATTGACCTACTTTTTAAGTTTTGAAAGCCCTTTTGGCAAATACCCAAATTTGACTTGTGTGATATTGTTAGATTAATGTACATAATGGAATTTTGTCAGTTTTGGACTTATATCATGGCAGAAATAGGGCATCTTTTCAGAATTGACCCACCTTTTCAATTTTGAAAGTTCTTTTAGTTTTGAAAGCCCTTTTTGCAAATATCCAGATTTGACTTGTGTGATATTATCAAATCAATGTACATAATGAAATCTTGTCAGTTTTGGACTCATATCATGGCAGAAATGGGGCACATTTTCAGAATTGACCCACATTTTCAATTTTGAAAGCTCTTTTAGTTTTGAAAGCCTTTTTGGCAAATACTCAGATTTGACTTGTGTAATATTGTTAAATCAATGTACATAATGGAATCTTGTCAGTTTTGGACTCATATCATGGCAGAAATGGGGCACCTTTTCAGAATTGAAACACCTTTTCAGTTTTGAAAACCCTTTTGGCAAAAAAAAAAACATTTTCAATTTTGAAAGTCCTTTTGGCGCAAAGAAGAAATGAGACACCTTTTCAGAATTGACCCACCTTTTCATTTTTGAAAGTCCTTTTGACAAAAAAACCTTTTCAGTTTTGAAAGTCCTTTTGGCAAAAAAAAAAAAAAAGAAGGCCTGCAGCCAGTGGGAATCAAAACTAAGACCACAATAAGCAAATTGAGTTATAATTCAACTGTGACAAACAAGATTAATACAATAATTTTTGTGTAACACCTAGAAATAGGATTACACGAAAACTCTTGAAATCAAGGTTACAGGAAAACTCTTGAAATTAAGGTTACACAAAAACTCTTGAAATCAAGGTTACACGAAAACTCTTACAATCAAGGTTACACGAAAACTCTTGAAATCAAGGTTATACTAAAACTTTTCGTGTGTAAGCAATTGTTTGGACATGTTCCCCATTTTTCATGTGATTTTATCCCTCTTTACACAAGATATTACCCCTTCTTAGAATTAGACTTACACATATAGGTCAGAGAACATGAATTTCAGTGTATGTCAAATCATGAAACATTTGACTTTCAAAATGGGTATTTTTGGCTCAAATTATAGCAAATAAGTTATATTTGTCCTTTAAATATAGGGGGGTTATTTTTTGCCCACATTTTAAGAAATGAGTTATTTATGGGTATTTGCTCTAAATTTATGTTATGGCTAAATATCTTTAGTACCGATATCTTTGAGACACTAACTCCACAAATTTGAGTGGTCTTGTGTGAGGTCCATTCATGATACATGTTAAATGAGATGGTCAATCCATATTTTTTAATTCACATATGAATTATTGAAAATGAATTTAATTTTACTAGGTCTTGTATGAGATCGTGTCATTGATTTTTTTTCCGTACGGGTTAACCCATAGTACACACTTAGCAATTCATATGAAAATTTGTGGACATGGATCAATTCATGGGTAATAAGGATCCGTCTTATGGAAATTATCCGTGAGACCATCTCACATAAGTTTTTATGATATAATTTATGACTTATTTTCTAATTCACATATAAATTATTGAAAATGAATTTAATTTATGACTAAAAATATTTTGAAAACAAAAGTTTTTGTACTTTCATTATTAACCTTTTGGTCATAGCATAATTTGTTGTCAAGAAATTTATTATTAGCCATGAGATGATAACATATTTGGGTTAGCACATGAAAGTAACTAAGAAAATGCAAGTTGAATAATTAAATATACACTTGTTTGGGTAGTGGTAATTTATTGAGAGAGAGAGAGAGATGAAATAATTTGGACTAAGTCCTTATCTAGCTAGAATGTTCAAATATGATGGAATGATTAATATATTACTATGATATGAATAGTCAAAGTGAGAGTTCAACTTGTAATTATTTATTTTTATCACTCAACTTTTTTCCAAAAATATCTATGATTAATTTATAACTAATATGATATGTGGTCTTCTACAATGCATATTTACATTGGTACTATATTTATTTGATACAAATTATATAGTTCCAAACCACAGAAATTAAATTAAATGAGTAAGCAGCCAATAGGTCAAATCAAGTGGGGTTGGTTTCTTACCAAATACAATTAAATTACATTAAATGCAAAAGATAAAATTACCAATGAACTAGGCAAAATAAATGGAGCATAATAAAATTCAATAATAAATTGGTTATTGAAGTCCAACATGCACCATTAAATTCCATAACAATTTTTAAATTCCATAACAACCTAGGTGACAAAGATCTATTATAATTAGGTCATTTCATCGAATTCCATCACAGCCCTCAACAAGTGGTAATCCCACTAAAATGGCATTAATTTCCCATTTCATCAAAAACACCTCTTAACTAATCGGAACTACTTTTTCTTCATGGCTATTAAATTCCTTTGGACCCATTTATGGCAAATCATGTCCCAATTTAGTAAAGCGTAGAATATTTTTGTCCCTAAATAAGTACTATATATATTATCGAGGATTTTGACAAAAATCTACGAAAAACTATCTCACTTATTTCTGTCAAATTAATGATATACAATTGCACTGATTATTGAAATTTATCTATAATTTTAATTTGTGTGCAAAATGACGGATGAATATGAAGTTTGCTATATCAATGCAGTGAATAAGTTTAAGGGAAAACGCATCTTTAAATCTCATATCTTTATTTATTCAACAAAACTTATATGCACATGGGCCATTGATCGATCCAACCTGGTCCATGGGCCGCCTCCACGCACTTGATGGTCGCACACCAAATTTCATACTATGTGATTCAGTGATGGGTGTTATACATATACTTTATAAGTGTTATATATATATATTTTATATGTGTTATATATGTATATACTTTTTAGGTGTTACATGTATATGTTCTTGAGGTATCACATATATAGTAATAGGAGGTTATATATATACATCTATAAGTGTTATATATATACTCGTTAAGTGTTACATATATGTTCCTGAGGTATAACATATATAGTGATATATGTTATATATATATATATATATATTCTATCGATGTTATATATATTGTTTAAGTGTTACATGTATGTTCTTGAGGTATCACATATATAAATTTTCATATTATGTGATTTAGTGATTCTATATTTTTCATAATCACTTGAAGAAACTACATTAAAAAAATTATAATACCACACCTAAGTAATTTTTTTTCATAATCACCAGAAGAAACTACATCAAAATTTTCATAATACTTTCAAAAAGTATATATAGCACCTATAGAGACTATCAGTAACACATTTGTAATTTTTTCATAATCACTTGAAGAAACTACATTAAAATTTTAATAATACCTTTAGAAGGTGTATATAACACCAATATAGACAATCAGAAACACCTAAGTAATTTTTTTCATAATCACTTGAAGAAATTACATCAAAAATTTCATAATATCTTTAGAAAGTGTATATAACACTTATAGACACCATCAGTAACACCTTTGTAAATTTTTCAGGCCATCTATCAAGTAGTGTCGAAGCTAAAGGAACGCTTTGGTCAAGTTGAATGCACAAATCCAATTTTTTTTCTGAATTAGATCTTATAAGCATTTATGTGTCTTTATTCTCCCCAAAATTATGCAAGCTAAATCGTGCAAGCAAATAATAAGACAAGATCCAAAATACTCGATTGAATTCGGGTTCGATCATGTGAAGAAGAAGAAGAAGTAGAAAAAGAAATGCGCAGAAGAGAGGAAGATGAGATTAGGAAATAAAAAATCTAGAAAACCTTAAATATTCAGTAGGAAGAAGAAATCAGAAGAAGAAGAAGAAGTTGCAGAAGAAGAAGAATAAATTATTGCAAAAGAAGAAGAATAAATTGTTGCAGAAAAAGTCGTCTTTGAGAACAGGGAAGAAGAAGAAAAAGAAGAAATCAAAAGAAGAAGAAATTGTTGTAGAAGAAGCAGATCGCGGTGAAGAAGAAGTCGTCTCTCAAAGGAAGGAATAATTAGAAGAAGGAAGAGGAAGAAATTCAGCAGATTACGGTGAAGAAGCAATGAGGATCTTACGTCCAATTCCTTCTCGCTGCAAAGCAGTAAAGCAAAAAGAAAAAAAAAAAAATATATATATATATATATATAATCCTTGCGGATCGGATCAGGCGGTTCGGGTTGGGATCCGTGCCCCATGGGTATGTAAGTGTTACTCTTATTTATTTTTTTTTTGTTTTTACTTCTAGGAATGTATATTATTTTCTATTTTCAACAATAAAACAATTTTTTTTCGCTTTTGCTTTCTATAAAAGAAACAATAAAAGGTAAAAGTCCCAAGAGACAAAAGCTAAAGGGAATAAAAGTTCAGAGGACAAAAGTAAAAGAGAAAAAAAGTACCAAAAAAAAAAACTTGAAAATAAAGTATGAGAGCAAAAGTAAAAATATATGAAAATATAGGGGATGAAATATATGTTTTCTAATTTTTCTTTCTCTAAATGAATTTGAAATAATCCCTAAATTTCAAATCATTTCGATCCAAATAAGAACTAATATGGAACCATTTTCAAGCAAATTTATTCAAGAATTAAAGCCAAACTGAATACTAAAGTAAAGAGGTAATGGTGCAAATATTGAGTATACAGAAACTGCAGCAGTTTACATGTTGCAGAAGGCTAAGCAAATGGAAAACCACCTAAGATATAAGCACAACGTTACACACCATATGGCAGATAATATCAAACAAAAGTAACGACGATGGATAACTGATACACACGGCATTACTCCACAAATCTAGTCGATTATCATAAATGAACTACCGTTTGTATGCTATGCCTTGTATATGCTGCGAAAGATGGCATAAAGTAATCATCAGGTGTTGATAAAAGAAAGAAGGAAATGAAGCATTAAATGAAGCAGGAAGGCATGGTGAATTGGCATGTAAAAATATAAATTCAATAAAATAAATTACGCACCTGCAGACCCGTGAAATGAATCTTTGAGGCTCGATACAATCAGGAAGCTGTTAGGCATGTGACTCTTGGTGAGAACAAAAAAAGCAGATGTTATGTTTCAGCAAGTGCATGAAAGTAGGTGCACACAGAAATTCGACAGTGAAAGGCTTAAATTTGACAAAGTGGAGCGAAAAGCTTTATTATTATAACAGGCAAAAGGGTTTCTACAGGGATGTACAATGGAAAAACCTAACCAGCAAAAGCGGATCAGAACTCCTTCGTAAATCATAACACAATGAATAAAATAACAATTCTTTTTGTTCGAGGATTCTGGCATCTTATATTAGAAGGCCCAGCAATCAATTATTTACATTTCCCTTTAGAGCCTCAACTACATCATTTTCACTTCAGATGAAAGGTCCTATTGGTCTCATTAAACTAATCAAACCACCAAATTTAACTTTACTTTTGTGACAAATACGTAGTAATGTATCTGATTCAAAGATGGAGTCAGCCCAACAGAAGATGAGATACCTTGAACAGAAAAAAAAAAAAAATAAAAGACTAGCGAACCAATTAAAAGATAGGCTGGTTCTCCAGAGGCCATCAGACTATCTCCACAAGTCACTTAAGAAATCAACTTTTTTCCCTACAGTGATCATTAATTGGAATTATCCTCCTATCCTTCAATAAGCCACAGACAACATAAGTCCCATGAAATCTTGTTTGTTTTTTGTCTGAACAAATCAGAAGGCATATGATGAAAACCACCATGTACATTCAATAATGAGCAAGTCCATATAAATGTACACAATAATGCTAAGGAAAATTGAAGAGAGTTGCAAATAAGCATTCCTTTAGAGGAAAAGAGTCAATAGATACTCCTAGCAAATTGAAAATGATACATACTTAGAAGCTTTAGCTAAACCATTAATAAAAACATGAGGTTATTAATAGGAAGCACTTAAACAGAATGAAAAGATTGGATGCTTCCTCTTTCACCTATGTTAATGCAAAAACTCTCTTATAACTAAGTACCTCAAAGAAATAAGTGAAACATGAACAATTAGACTAACTATGCAGTGTGCATCAAAAAGGACAAAATTAATCTTGTATCAATACATTATCTAATATTGAATTTTCTTGTCTGGTCATAAGGTTGTGTTTGCATAAGAGAGAATGATTTCAATCTTGCGTTTCATCCAAAGAATCCAGAAACTATCTACGAGAAACATTCACCTTAATTATGGCATTCTGCTACTAAGTTAATGGGTTTATCATTTTTTTTCTTTCTTTTAACTGAATTCAACTATAACATGATCTCGTTTCCAAGGACCCCCTGACGATTATGACAGTGATGTTATCAGCCAAGTTTTGTTGACTGTAGCCTCAATTATCCAAGTTTTGTTGACTGTATCTTTGTAGCTTGTACCAGGACTTAAGCTTTACACTTCCTTGGCAAGCTCTAACATTGAATAATTCATGTCCAATAGATAAGGACCACTACGATTAGACAAACACCAAAGATAACAACATTTTATTTCCACGACAATGACTCACTACATGCCATCCATAATACGGTGAGCTTCTTCAATACAGCACTTTCGAATAAATTATTAAGCATACAACAGCTAATTGTTCATCACAATTACACACCTTAGCAAAATAAATAAAAGGAAAGAAAATCTACACCATTATAAGTGGAAACATTGCACCTTCACATAATCACATCGTTAGATACGAAATATATGAATCGTTGTTACAGTGTTACCACAAATTGAGCAACCAGAAAAAACTGTTCTGCAAAAGATCCTTAAAAACTACAATTATGTAATATGAATTTGTAGGAATATTAAGAAGGGAATTGAAATTCAAAACTAAAACATCTAAATATGAAACAAACATATGCCAGATCCATGTGGAACAACTAGATTGAGAGAAACAACGAGAGTACATTGGATTCAATACATGTAAGAACTAGACACCCAAATTAAATTTTATGACTCAACAAATTTATATTAGCAGGATAAAGCGATCCAAACAGCGTTGCTCTTTCGCCTAACAAACTGCAATAAATTCTAGTGGCATAAGGCCCTTTTTAACAATCTCCACACCATTAATCACTCCATCTAGCATTAACTTTCACAAACATATTATCAATTCATTAAATTCATAACTCTAAAGCCACCTAGCTGTACAATTTAGAATGATAAAAGCAAGAAAACAAAAGTTTGGTGCAAAGATGAACAACTAAATAAATAAAGAATTATCATTGAGATTGAGAATAAGAAATGTAAAAACCTTTTTTCTCATCGGATGCATCATGATACTCAGGCTCCTCCTCATCCTCTCCAATGGAAGCTACGGAAACCACCGGCTCACTGCTGCCTCCGGCGGCATCCTTCTCATCGGGATATCTGACGACAACCACAGGACACACGCAATGCCTCACGCAGTAATCGCTGACACTTCCAAGCCTCCCATCGCTACCTCTCTTGGTGGCGCCAAATCCTCGGCTCCCCATGATCACGGCACTCAATCCAAGCCTCTCAACCTCCAAACAGAGGCGCTCCTTCATATCGTGATCCTTCACAATGTGGATTTTGAAGGGGATTTGCGCCTCCACGAGCGGCTGAGCCAGATCGGCCGACTTAGTACTGGTGAAGGTATCGAAATAGTCTTCAAGCTTTTTCTGAGACTCCTCGTTTTCGGTGTCGACAATGGAGAGGTCGACGGAACCCCAATCAGCGCCGTAGAGGACGGATGTGGGACGGACGTGGACGAGAATGACAGCGTCTCCGGGGCGGAGGTAGTGATGGACGGCCCACTTGACGGCGAAGGCAGACTCGTCGCTAAGATCGACGGCGATGCCGATCTTTCGCTGCGCGTTGGCGGTGGGGGTTTCGGTGGAGGAGAGTGGCGTGGTCGGGGGAGGGAAGCGCGGGGAAGAGGAGCGGACCTTAATTGATGCGAGCAGTGGCAGGTCGGAATCGGGAGATTGGTGTTGCTGCTGCATTTCGTCGGCGGTGGCGTGGTGGTGGTGATAGGGTTTTGATTGCTTTGACTTTTTTCAATTGGGGAAGTTGACTCGCGTCGTGTAGATAGTGTGTGTGCGTGTTAATCTTTTGTTGGTGGGAAGGGAAGGCTTTTAAACTATTTTTAAATCCAAATTTATTCCAAATCAATTTATTACAATTTAATTATAGAAAGGAACTTTCTGTTTTGCGACATAAAATCCAAGACAAGTAGTGATTCAATGCTTCAATTTAAAAAAAGAAAAGACTTATGTTGTTATTTAAGATAAAAGCGAATCAATTTATGCATCACTGTCAAAGTTGATCTTTCGTAATATCGTATAAAACTCTGCTACACATAAAATTTTATGTAAGATAGTCTTGTATAAAAGTATAACTTAGACGCATTGTTTGAGTAAATAGTTAAGCAATCTATTCGCACGATCGTTTTTGTATTTTGAACATTAATTATTTATTTGTATATTGTATCAAGTTAAATTCTGTTAAATTTGCTTAATAAAACAACAATATATTGATAATACCAAACCTAGTTAATACTAAACAAAAGTATCAATATCATTATCTTCAAATCAAAATTAGAAATTCTACCTGTAACATATAAAGTTCGTAAGTTTTTTAAAAACTTCTTTATACACAACAATTATAGTCGAAACATTTTTTTTATCATCTGTGTTACAAACTAATATCTTCAGTCACTTAAATTAAATATACTAAAAAAACTAAAAAAATTATGAATTAAAAATCGAATTCAATTATTTAAATTAAATACATGTGTGTGTGTGAGTATGTATATATAGAAACATTACACAATAAAATTAGAAATTTTACGTAGGAATTTGATGTAAGTACTGTCAATTATGTATTTTCAACCTTTTATTTCAAAATAAATTGAATTATAATTTTTTTATTAATATCGCTTAACAGATAGTTATTCCTTTATAAGTATCACGTAAATTAATTGATATGATCATTATGATTTAAGCTCAACACAGAATCAAAATGTAGTAGTAGTCTACGATCATGATGATGACAATATAATTAGAAACTAAGCATATAATTTAAATAATCAGGTGAGCCATATGAATTCAAAACAAGCACTCTCATATAAAAATATACGAAGACCTAAGTGTAAAGTAAAAGGCTAAAATTTTATTTGATTATGAAATATTTATAATTTAAAATATATTTAAGATGACATATAATTCAGACTAAATACATATTATATATACATATATGTATATACACACATCTTTAATAGTGTTATATTTATTTATTAATTTATATTACTATGGTATAAATTATTCTCATGCAAATTAATATTTATTATTGAAATTATTGTTTGGATATCTATTGTTGATTTTTAATAAATTCTTCAATAAAAATTAATTTAATTAAGATCGATAAAATGAGAATAAATTAATACAATATTTATATTATTAGATCAAATTGATTAAATAGTAAAAAATGCAAAATAAAAAATTTGTTGATGGGACACTTACAAATATTAATTTAAAAAATACTTAGAATGACATATAATTTCACACTAAATACATTATATATATACATATATGTATATATACGCATCTTTAATAGTGTTACACTTATTTATAAATTATATTATATTTACATTAAATATGATACAATTATCCCCAAACAAATTAATATTTATTATTGAAATTATTATTTGAACATTATCTATTGTTGGTGTATAAGAAATTATTCAATAAAAAATAAATTAATTAGTATTAATAAAATAAGAATAAACTAATACAATATATATATATATATATATTATAAATTGAATGGATTAAATAATAAAAAATGCAAACTAAAAATATTATTGATGTGACACTTTTTTTGTTGAGAAAATAATATTTTTGTAAATATCTCAAATTTTTCCTCTATTATTATAATATAGAAATATGTAGATAAATTTATCTATTTACCTTTTCTTTTGTTTTTCTATACAATAAATATAAATTTAAATGTATTAAGTATTAATATTTATGTATTTGTTTATTAATAAATTTAAAATAAAAGTTATTAATGATTTCTTAAAATGGAAATATTTAATAAATGAGACATTTATTGTAGCTATTTTTGGCAGAATATTCTGCTTTTATATATATATAGATATAGATTACATCTTTCCAAAGCTGGGCCTTAATTTGTAGTTTGTGAACATTGGGCTTTGATTTGTTTGTGTCTTTAATGTGGCCCATTACTGTTTTGCGTCATGAAGAAATAAATAGTTCATAGTTCATACTCGGGCTCTTACATACATCATAAGCCTTCCAAGCCCAACATTATTTAGAGTATTAAGTTTATAATATTTGGAAAATTGACAAATGGTGGACGTGCCGGAGTGGTTATCGGGCATGACTAGAAATCATGTGGGCTCTGCCCGCGCAGGTTCCAATCCTGCCGTTCACGTTTTTTCCCCATTTCATTTTGTTCTCATCTTTTTCTTTATTTATTTAGTTTATACACATCTTTTTCTTTATTTATTACAATTTTGTTATTTTTTACTTTCTACATGTATTAATCTTTATTTTCATGCAATTATATCCTAAAATCCTCATCCACAAACCTTCTTCATATATACATATATTTTTTTAATGTAATTTGGATGGAATCAAAATCCAAGTTTCATATGAGTGGATCATATTTGAGATTGTGTAAAAAGTACGATATATGAGATGAATTAATACACAATTCACATATAAATTGGTAAAGATGGGTGGGATTTATAAATTAGTGAAAATAGATAAGATGTATGGATAAAGAGAATCAATTTGATTAATTCCTTGCAATATTTAATTATACATTGTATATTTGATGTCATTTTAGTTAGTTAATGATTATATCATTAACACACATAATACATATAACAATAATAAAATCAAAATATAAAACATATATATAATTTAATGGTGCTAAAAAAAGGGATTTCCCCACAGCTTTATTGGTTCTACTGATAGTTTTCTGCAGAAATCTATACTCATTATATAACCTGACTAGCCCCTATCCTATACCCACCCCCACACTCTACTCACTATAACTACTTGATACTACTATTTCCTTTTCTTTTTACTACTCTATTTTCACTTTTTATTCATTTAGTTTCCATTTTCCCAAATTAATTAGAAAAAAACAACTGTCTCTAAAGTGGTTTGTCTATTTACTACTCCCACTTAGAGCAAGTCCTCAGAGATAATCTTGTGTTTCAGCTCTTACATTGCAGAAATAAACTGATCTGGCAATGTCACTCTTTAATTACCTCACACACAATTATTTCTAGGGTTTTGGTACTTCATAAATATTTCAAACAAATACTAATATTTAAAATAGAAAAATGCCACAAGTTAAATATTGCTTTCTTTAATATTTCACCTAGTATATATCCCAAATAATCATCATAAGTAACACGCGGAAGTAATATAACATATATATAATTAAATATATATTTAAAACAATTATTAACTTAAAATAGAAAAATGCCACAATTTAGGGATTGCTTCTTTAATATTTCATCGAATATATATTCCAAATAATCATCGTAAGTAACATGTCTAAGTTAATAATGAGATATAAAATGCATTCACATCATTAATATCTTTTGTAGATTACTAAAACCTAAAATATCATTAAAAAGAATCAGCATCATATTATATGCGGTAACAAAATACTTTATTTGATTTTTTCAATCTACTTAGATATATTATATAAAATAGTTAAGAAAAATCAATGCTCAAAACATTGCATGCATGAATCATCATGTTAGAGTTATACTCACAGAATCAATCACCCTACATGAAGAAGATAAATTCCAAGAAAAAATTGGAGAGAGAGAGAGAGAGAGAGAGAGAGAGAGAGAGAGAGAGAGAGAGAGAGAGAGAGAGAGAAGGGTGGTAAAAACTCAGAAAATGTATTGTCCAAATGAGGAGATGAAAGTAGTTTAACAACAAAAAAGGCAAATTGAAGGCAGTGTGTTTAGGGATTGCAAGCAAATGCATTTCACAGAAATTGTTAGAAGACAAAAACACAAAAGAGACACCATTCCCAGTTTCCTAATATGATAGCTTCAGAGAGAGATCAATACATTTTGAAGCATCGAATCCACCCATTGATGAAGATGATGATGACCCTCCTCCTTGCTTCATTACCATCATCATCAAATCCTCGTGATCATTCTCTGAACACAAATCACTAGCTTTTGATGATGATGATGACGACGATGATGGTGGAATGAACTCATACTCCAACACTACCCCACCCCCCTCCGATCCTCTTCTGTGAACTGCCACCACCTCCACACCCTAAAAAATTTGAAGAAAGTTTTTATTATTGTGAGAAATCAGATTTTTTATGGATTTATTGAGAGATTATTGAGAAGGATTGCCTTTCCAAACCCTTGCTTTTTATGATTCAACCCTAGGAGTCTGCAGTGGTTCTGCGACGATCCGAGATTCTCAGAATCGGCTTTCTTTTTCTGCAAGTTACGAGTAAACTCAGCTAAATCAAGCGTGAAATGAGGAAATTAGGTTAGATCTGATACCTTGTGGCAAGCATCGCAGTGCTGAGAGAAGCAATTGAGAGCGGAGACAGGCTCGCCGCCGTGAAAGGCGGCGTGATTCGTTTGGAGAGGAGGAGAAATGAAGGCGTTGATGTTCATGAAAGTGGCGGAATGGGGGTTGATTTCGGTAAGATTCTTCCAAGTGTCTTGGAGAATGAGACGCTCCAGCTTCTCTACCCCCATGCCTCTCTGCCGCTGCTTCTTATTCTTCTGCGCGGCGGCGGAGGTGGCGGTGGATGACGATTCCGATCCCTTCGACTTCCTTCTGCCGGAGCTTCGCCGTACTGTGTGGTGGTGGTGGTCCTGAGGGGCTCCGATCGGGTTGGTGGTCTGATGATCGTCAGTGTACGCCGCCGTGACAACGGAAGTAGCCATCGTTGCAGCTACAGTGTGCTGCAGTTAATACAACAGTAGCCGTGTATGTGTAACTCTAGAGAGAGAGAGAGAGAGAGAGAGAGAGGAGAGAGAAAATGCAGCAACCAGAAGTGTAGTGGCACAGCTGAGAAATGCAAAATGGGGGGAAGGCTAATATTATATGTTACACTAAAATTGAACAAAAATAAAATAAAATTGAGGAATACAATAAATATGATTCTAATTTATTTATTTATGCAAAATTTATGTGTAAAATAAATTGTTTAAATGATGGGTGATCAATTTGTATGACCATTCGTATTTGCATGTACCAAGGCATGGGGCCCACCTCACCTTACACATGGTTCATCTATGCATTATCCAAAGATGGCAAAATAACCTAAAACATTGTATATGTGTTCTAAAAAGAAAATTAGTTGATATATCAAATTGGTTTTGAAATACGCAAAAACTCATGTGAGACGGTCTCACGGATAGTTTCCGTGAGACGGATCCTTATTACCCATGAATTGAATTCATATCCATAAACTTTCATATGAATTGCTAAGTATGGGTTATGGGTTGACCCGTCTCACGAAAAAAGATCCGTGAGACGGTCTCACACAAGACTTACTCTTTGAAATAAGTGTTTTTGTTTGGAAAGATTAATGTAATGTAATTGAGTTAATAAGGTACAAAGGAAAATTGTACAATAGAAATAAGATTTGTTTCTAGAAATATAGACACATTATATTAGGAATTGTTGCTAGAATTCTAACATTATGAAATAAGGTGGGGCCTACCACGCCACGTAGGGCTGCATGGTATGCACCATAGGGATTGCTAATTTTGGTGGCTCATGTTATTTGTGTTAGCTATAGGATGCGTCTACATTTAGAGTAATCATAGAGATTTGGTTTATCATTACTCCTCTCTCTCTCTCTCTCATGTGGATATAATTGGAAGTTGGCTATGGTATAATTTGGTCTTTATTTTTTTGCTTTTGAATTCTATATGCCCCAAAATTAGCATATAATCATTACTATAGAGATAAAATTAGGATAGTCAATTGTTTTTGTACCAGTATTGATCTACATATATTTTTCTACCGTGAGTAAGAATTCTACATATATCTCTCTTCACATCAGTTAACAATCTTACACTATATACATATGTAAGAGTCATTTTAAACTTTTCAATCAAATTGTGATAGAAAAGTAACAAAAATATATGTTTTGATTTCAAAGATCGAGATTGGTTTCGTGTCTACGAACCTAATTCTCACAAGATAAATCGAAACAAAATCCATCTTAAAAAAATTCCATTTCTAATTTTGGCATTTGTTCCATTGTTTCACACCACGTTAGG
The DNA here is from genome assembly GCA_005771605.1 of Scutellaria baicalensis. Classification (NCBI taxonomy): domain Eukaryota; kingdom Viridiplantae; phylum Streptophyta; class Magnoliopsida; order Lamiales; family Lamiaceae; genus Scutellaria; species Scutellaria baicalensis. The sequence goes on along the minus strand of CM016729.1, from coordinate 21,053,517 downwards.
GTTTTAGAAAATCGAATGATGTTGAAATTGATTAGGGTTAATTACATAAAAAAAACACGAACTTATGGTTCAGTTTCAATTATAATATGAACTTTTAATTGTAATACCAAAAATACTCTACTTAACACTAGTTATAATTCAAGACATGTTTGTGTTTTGTCGAGCTCTAATTACTGACGTGGAGCCCAAATTATATATGTTAATTGCCGACATGCAACTTTAAATACAATCATCATCCAAATGTAAATTTATACGTCAATAATTAACTTATACGATTTGAACTCCATGTCAGCAATTGGAACCCACAACACTCAAACATGTATTGAATCAATCATCATCCACATGTAAATATGTATCTCAATAATTAATTTATATAATTTGAACTCTATGTCAGTAATTGAAGCCAGAAAAAACTCAAACATGTCCCGAATTGAAACAAGTGTTAAGTTGAGTGTTTTTAGTGTAACAGTTAAAGTTCATGTTGCAATTGAAATTAGTCGATCTAAGTTTGTGATTTTTCAATGTAAGTAACCCAATTAATTATTTAAAACCTTATAGTTGAAATTATTCCTCTTAATAAATGGGTGGTGAATTGGCCAAGTTACCCCTGGCTCACATTTAAGGCCGCATTTGGGTGTTGGCGCAGATCCCAAAAAACAAGTGTCTATGCAGAGAGCATCTGTTCCTTGAGGAGCCCTCAAATCCGTCGTGTCTCCCCAAAATCAGCACAGAATCGTTTTTAATATCCAAACATGCCCCTCAACTGACACGTGTCCTTAGCAAGTGCCACGTCACATATCCGCGTCGCTTTCCCTCCAGCCGCCTTCATTCCGTACAGTCCCAATCTTGTGCGAGTAAAGATTCCCTACCGCGCCACCCCACACTACAATAACCTACGGATGAGGGGACCATCCACCGGAAAATGTCGGTCCGGCCGATGACGTGGCGCTATACAATTAGTTCCCATTTTTTTCCCAGAGGAGATTGTAACAACAAATTTTGTGTATTAAATTAATAAACACAAAAGATTTGCTCAAATTGAAATTTATTGAATCAAACTAAATTTGAGGTAAAATCTCTTTGATCCCTTGATTCTTCTCTTTAATACTTGGAATTGACAAGTGGAGTTGACTTGGTCAAAATTGAAATCCTCGAACGAACAACTCGATCCGCGGGTTTAGCACCTTGTTTTGGATCAAGCAGCAGCTTTCGGAATTTTGTGAAGAACGTCCTTGGACTTGTTGAAGAACGTCTTGAAGATTTGAAGATCACCGAAGAACTTGATGAAGAACGCCTCGAAGATTTGAATATCTCAGCGAAGAAAGCCTTGAAGATTTGAAGATTGCTTTTAACTCTTGAATTCTTCAATTTTCTGTTGATCATCAAATGATGAATTTGAGACTCCTATTTATAGGTGTAGAATGGAGATTTTAGTAGATATCATATCTAAAGTGGAGCAATTTGATTGGTCCACCATGATTTGATCATATCTAATTTTGATTTGATCATATCTGATATGTTTGCCCATAATTATCAAATTTAATTTTATTTAATTTGATAATATCTGCAACACTTTGACATATGGCAATTTTTGATTGGCCAACAAAAGATATATGAAATATCAATTAATTTGATTATTTAATTTAGGAATTATATTTAATTAATCCCTAAAATAAATATAAATTAATATTCCACACTTTATTTTACACGTGGCACAATATAATTGGACATCAAATTTGTGTATCTACAAATTGCCCCCTTGAGACTTGTTCACGATCATATATAAGTGGATAAGTCTCGAATTAAAATTCGAAATCTAAAGAAGTCATGATTTCAAAATTTCCATGGATCACACCCTTTCTTTTTTTTTTTTTTTAAGCTTAACATAATATACATATATATACTTGAAAGCTGAGCCTAAAAAGGGCTCATTAAATGAGAAGCCATCACGTTTAATTTGTATCAATTACTTGGCATCTCAAAAGACAACAATTCTTTTCATGTAAATGGGCCCAGAAAATTTCTTCTTCCTTGGCCCAATTTTGGCTTCTTCAATTAAAGCTGCAACCTATCACTTGCTCTTTGACTTAGGCTGAGTCCCTCTTTATCTTGGACTTCTTTCTTTAAACGAATCCAGATTTCTTGACGAGATTCAAATTCTTCTACAAATCATCTATTCAGATTTTGAATGAGATTCTCTCTCCGGATTTATAGTTTTGAGAAGACTCACTTGTTTCAATCTTTTCATATCTTTGAGGCATGAACTAAGGTATAAATCTTTATCCACTGTGCTTTTTCCTCATTTTCCCCATTATAAATAGTTCTTTCCCTCATGATTTGTTTGATCATCTTGAGAAGAGAAGATATCAAGTCTTTATCGGAGTCTTTGAGTCTCGAAGATAAATTCGACCTTTTCTTTAAGAGTAATTTCCTTTCTATCCAGCCCCAACTCTTAATTCTTATTATGCTGCTCGTATTTCGTTTTTTTTTTTTACTCTTCATACATGCTTAGCATTAATGTGTGATTGCAGATTATTTTGGAATTGAAGGTCTGGCCACACAATTTTCGTGGAACTAAGCCTCCAGATTTTGTGGTTTGCTCTTTATTTTGTTTCTGGCAACAGCTTTTGATGAGATTGGAGTGGGCTTTTGTATATGATTTGTTAGGAGTAACTGATCAAGTTTTTTTTTGGAATTTTCTGAATGAATTTAGCACCTCTCTTCTTAGAGATGTACTATTGAATTTGTCATTCTTTGGGTATATTATTGAACTATGGTGTCTACGTGGATATTGGTATCCTACCCCCACTTATTGAGAATGTTTATCATCTAATTTTTTTTTGTTTGAATTTAACATTGTTCTTTTTTTTTAAATCAGCTGATACAATGGTTTACTTTAAGGACATCACTATTTCCCGACAACAATTTTTGGTGATTCTTGACGATGAAAATCAATCTGTGGAGAAAGGGACGCGTTTAGAAGTGCATGAATCTCTTGATGGCAAGTATGCAAGGAAAATGCCAAAATTAACCAATTCTCTTTATCAACGTGATTGGTCTGTGGAAATTGCCTCGAGGGTGACTTGGGTTTTGCAATCGGCGCACCATCAACCTCCCAGCGAGTCAAACAAATTGGATTACTTTCCTACACTTGGGCGTATTATTATCAATAGACAAGCCACGTGGGAGGACAACATCGAGTTTCCAGGCGAGTTTCGCTATGTTGAAGGCTATTGGGAGTGGACTGAAGATGTTCTTAGCTGATGCGGGAAGATCTTGGAAGCAGCGAAGGTTCGTGATGCTGTGTATGCCTCGCTTTTTACATATGACTGCAACGTTGAAGTGATCAAAGCATTTTGTGAAGCCTGGTGCCCTTTGACAAACTCATTATTGACATCCTTCGGTGAACTCTCTATCTCCTTATGGGATCTACACTGTTTAGCGGGTTTTCCTATGGTTGGGTCCTTTTACGATGAGGTGATACCCAGCGCAATGGAACTCACCGATATTGATGATACCGGGAACGGGTCACTATATCGTACTTGTAGTCATATGTTGCACGCATTTCACCTTCTTCGTAAGAGGACTGGTGACCGTCCATCTTCCGGTGTTTCAATCACGACATGGATTAATTTTTGGGCCAAGAAGACTTTGAAGTATTCGCAGCCTCCTCCTCGTAAAGAAAGAAAATCTGCGCCTAGACAAACTCAAAAGCTTCACAACCCTACGGGATCGTTTGCAGGTCATAGAGTTTGGAATTCTGCCGAAAGTGCTTGTTTTTCAAAGCTCGGGAAGGGCAATTTCAGCATCTTCAATTGGGTTTTCTTCACTGAGAGCAATATGATGTGCAAGTTCCATGTCTTCCATTAGTAATGAGCAAGAATAATTGTCCCCAGTTATATGGTTGGAAGAAGCTATATTTTCCCTATCATCCTCGTCGTTTTGGACTTGTGTAAAGATGATTGTTTCTATTTTTGCCTTTAAGACACTTTCACATGATATGGTCAAAGTAGTACATCTTCTCATGCGAGATGGAATCAAGCTTCGCAGCCTTTTAAACATTTGTGACTCGTCTCCCCTTTTAAGAGCAAGTTTTACCTTTTGGTCACCCCTCTTACTTGTCTTACTCGTGCCAAGTCTATCAAACACAGAGACTTGTTGAGTTTTCATTCCATCAGTTACGCCGAGTCTATCAAACACAGAGCCTCGCCGAATTTTCATTCCATGTTTAGTAAGCACATCTTCAGTTGATGACACCTCACATTCAATAACACAATTGACACTTGCTCTCTTGATAGCTATACGAACAGGACTTTGTGGCGTATGTCCAATACCTGCTCTAGTCCTCTGTACTGTATATTCTTTCCCTTTTGACGCGTGTTGAGCAGCATTGAAACTATTTCTTTCTTGACTTAAGACTTGGACGCGAAGCTCCTTATTTGTGGAATCTTCTTGTGGGTTATAACCGGCTCGAACAAGAAGTTTAAAGTCCTTTGGATCATAACACTTAGTTAGTTCAGGGCCCTGAAAATGTTCCATGCTCTATTCTAGCTCCTTCTTTTGGGATTACAAATCCGTTAAGTGGTAGGGAAGTTGGCTTCTTTGCATCAAGCTTAGTCAGCGGCAATGTCAATCCTTCGAATGAACTACTCTTAGCTAGGGACTTGTCTTTTGAGGGTTTCTCGACATTTTCTGTTAAAGCCTCATCTTTTTCCTTTTTGACTTGGTCATTTTTGAACTCTTGACTCTTCACTTTTACCTTCCTTGAATCCCCGAAGTAATACTTGGCATCGGCAAAGTGTGATTCTGCCTCGGTGAATGGTTTATCATCAGCAACGACCGTTTTTACAATGCCATCTTTGCAGAATTTAAGACATTGGTGCCATGTAGATGGTACTACTCCATTTTCATGTAGCCATGGGCGGCCAAGAAGCATATTGTATGAGGTCTTGGAGTCTATAACATGGAATGATGCTGTTGAAATCATATCGGCCATTATTAGCTCAAGTATAATTGTTCCAAGAGCTCTTTGTCCTTCTTGATTAAACCCTTGGATCATCAATCGGTTTCCCGTGAGTTCTTCTGTAGAAATTCCTAACTCTTTCATTGTTCGTAGGGACATAATGTTAACTGCAGAACCTCCATCAATGAGTATCTTGTTTACCTTTTGTTCACGAGTATATGTTGTCATGAACAATGGCCTATTGTGAAAACTGATCCCAAGTTGCAAGTCATCTTCAGAGAAGGTTATTGCGGAGATGTAATTGCAATCAGAAGGATATTCATCTACCTCACCGAGTTCGTTTGTTGTGTTGCAAGACATTTTGTCATAAGTATAAGTAACGAGACTCGTTGTAGTACAATCTCCTTCTAGTGTGATCTTTCCTTCTCGGGCCAAATGCATTACTTTGTCTTTGAAGACAAAGCAATCTTGAATTGCATGTCCTATCAATCAGTAGTATGCACAGTATTTTGGGTCTTCAGTTCGCCCGGCCTCTTCAGGTCGCTTCATTTCAGGTAATTCAATCAACTTGTTTTTGAGCAAGTCATCAAAAATCCCTTGAACATCAGATTCAAGAAAATGATATTGCTTTGCTTGCATCTCCTTCAAAGTCAATCTTTTTTGCCCCCATTCCTGGGTGATATTCTCCTTTGGCTTGACTTTATCATTTGCCTTAGTTTGGAACTTGATAGGCTTTGCGGTTGTCGCCATTGATTCCTTAGCAAGAGGTCTAGCAGAAGGTTTACCTCCTCTTTTGATTACTTCCTTTTCTTTGAATCTGTGGAATCCTTGAATTTGAGATTCTTCAATCCCACTTGTAGTAATACCTATCTCCATGTCATGAGCTTTGGTAGCCAATTCTTCGAAAGACCTTGGTTGAATTACTTGAAGGATATATCGAAGACTCCAATTCATTCCTTGGATGCACATATCAATTGCTGAACTCTCCGATAGTCTATCTTTACAGTTCAAACTTAAGTTCCTCCAACGGTTGATGTAATCAATAACAGGTTCATCTTTCCATTGATGTGAATTGGTAAGTTCCAACATACTCACCGTACGTTGAGTACTATAGAAGCGATTAAGAAATTCTTGCTGTAACTGCTCCTAACTATCAATTGAGTCAGCCTCCAAATTGACGTACCAATCAAACGCATTTCCTTTCAAGGAACGTACGAATTGCTTTACCATGTGGTCTCCATAAGTTCCGGCGTCATTACAAGTTTCCACAAAGTGAGCCACATGCTGTCTTGGATTACCCTTTCCGTCAAACTGTTGAAATTTAGGAGGTTGATATCCTAATGGCATTCTCAAGTTATCAATCCTTGCAGTGTATGGCTTAGCGTAAGTTGTTGGTGATTTGGATCCTCCATCTAGCTTATCTTGAATGGTTCCCATGACGAACTCCCTTAGTTGACTTATAGGAATAAACCCATCAGATGAAACGTGTACCTCATTTGCTGATGACTTTTCTTTATTGTTAACTTGTGGTCTTGTGGATGCGTCAGCTTCATTTGGTATCTCGATTGGGTCATCCATTGTTTTACCATCAACTTCCTTATTCCTCAGTAGTAAAGCTACCTTTGCGTCTTGCTCTTGAACATGTTTGCTAAGACTCTCCATAGCTTTCATAAGGCTAGCCATTTGCTCTTCCAAAGTGGTAGCACTTGTAGTCATTACAAGAGCTGCATGTGACGGACTTAATGCCGAGTGAGGAGTAGGTGGTGTAGAATCGCTTGAGTTTTCCTCATCTTGGTTTGGGTCGTCAAGTGCCAATGATTCTTCATCCTCGGAAAAAGTTGTTTCGTGAGTAGGAATCACTTCCTTATTCTTTTCCAACTGCTTCAGCATATTTCGTGTGATAACCCCACCAGTTTGTGTTGTATCCTTCGAAGAAGTTGACGATGTAGACTTTGATAAAGTCCTGTTGGCAGACATCTTGATGAACTTGGTGAAGAGAAGAGATGAAAGGAAGAGATTGTCCCACTGGGCGTGCCAAAAATTTGTAACAACAAATTTTGTGTATTAAATTAATAAACACAAAAGATTTGCACAAATTGAAATTTATTGAATCAAACTGAATTTGAGGTACAATCTCTTTGATCCCTTGATTCTTCTCTTTAATACTTGGAATTGACGAGTGGAGTTGACTTGGTCAAAATTGAAATCCTCGAACGAACAACTCGATCCGCGGGTTTAGCATCTTGTTTTGGATCAAGCAGCAGCTTTCGGAATTCCGTGAAGAACGTCCTTGGACTTGTTGAAGAACGTCTTGAAGATTTGAAGATCACCGAAGAACTTGATGAAGAACGCCTCGAAGATTTGAATATCTCAGCGAAGAAAGCCTTGAAGATTTGAAGATTGACGAAGAACACAGGAGAGAATTTTAACTCTTGAATTCTTCAATTTTCTGTTGATCATCAAATGATGAATTTGAGACTCCTATTTATAGGTGTAGAATGGAGATTTTAGTAGATATCATATCTAAAGTGGAGCAATTTGATTGGTCCACCATGATTTGATCATATCTAATTTTGATTTGATCATATCTGATATGTTTGCCCATAATTATCAAATTTAATTTTATTTAATTTGATAATATCTACAACACTTTGACATATGACAATTTTTGATTGGCCAACAAAAGATATATGAAATATCAATTAATTTGATTATTTAATTTAGGAATTATATTTAATTAATCCCTAAAATAAATATAAATTAATATTCCACACTTTATTTTACACGTGGCACAATATAATTGGACATCAAATTTGTGTATCTACAAAGATCATTTTCTGTGATCCTCACTAGGATTTTGGTTGTTCACACTATTTTAATTTTTTCTCATTAAAGTAATAATAGTAATTATTATAATTATAATAATTATTATCAATTTAATACGGAAATTGTTCATTATGAATTAACGTTAAGTGAAAATACCACAATTTAATCTCTTCACTATAGTTTAGGTAAAAAATGACCCCAAGTAAATTGATATTCATAGTTTAACCCAATAACTATAATATTTACCCAAAATAGTCATTAATTTGATATAAAGTGAATAAAAGTCAAATGACAAATTTTTTACTTAATGTTGTGAGGAAATTGTTGAAAATTATGATAATTTTCGAATAAGCCCCAAAAAATTAGGTTATTCGAAAAATATCATAATTTTCAAACATTTTTCCAAAAAAATAGGGTTATGTGAAAATAAGGGTATTGTTCGAATAACCCTAATTTTTTAAGGATATTCGAAAAATTATCAAATTATGATAATTTTCGAATATCCCTAAAAAATAGGGTTATTCGAAAATCAATATCCTAATTTTCGTGTAACCCTATGTCATTTTCGTGTAACCCACAAATTTAGGGGGTTAAACACGAAAATGTGTGATGTTGATTTTCGTGTAACGCTGAATTTTTGTGTTTTCGTAAAATCCATAATTTAAAACTTCACATTTTCGTGTAACCCTACACAACATTTTCGTGTAACCTTAAGCATTTTCGTGTAGCCCTTCAACACATTTTCGTGTAACCCTATGTCAACATTTTTGTGTACATTTGAACCCTTAATTTTCGGTGTTTTCGTGGCCCATGAAGAAAGACTACATGCAACCCTAATTTTGACATAAAATAGCATATTTTTCATGTACAAATTCAAACTAACTACGTGAGCTTGAGATTAAAACCAAATAGCATACTTTCGTGTATAAATTCAAACCAACATTAGGAAAATTTCTAAAATACCTCTATATCCATGAAAGCTCTTGAAATCCGAATCTTTACTGCTAAAATTCTTCAATTTACTGTCATTTCTGCCATTTTACTACAAGAGTTGACTATAATTTACTTTATGTCAATGTCATGACTATTTTGTACAGAAATTATAGTATTTAGGTTATAAATGAGATTTCAACTTAATTTGTGTTATTTTTATCCCATATTATAGTATTTAGGCTATTTTGGGCCCTCTCCCTTAATGTTAATGTGTGTTTTTATATCCTTATTATTGTTACATATATATGTGAATTATGTCAGCTATACTTTTGGCCATTAATCTCCTATGTCAAGTATACATATAAAATTTGGGAGGTTAGATAGACAAAAAAAGAAAAAAAAATCTAAATCTTTTCGATTTTTCGTTATTTTAGTCATCAATTATTTGTAAACTTAGCTATATTTAGATAATTAGGTGCAATTTTAGCGAAGTTTCAATTTTAATGAAAATTTTAAGTAATATATGTCTTCCATGGCAGACACGTGGATGAGAGATCTTAGTCAAGATGAATTAGTTCGTACCCATGTGTAAATAAATTATATAAATATAAATAGCTTTGAATGGAAGAAGTAGATGTATATTACAACCAAAAAATTAGGTGATAAAAACAAGTAAAGACAAGTGATGTGGTTCTCTTCTTCTCCAAACATAACCAATGATGATTCTTTATTACTTGAAAATACTAAAAAAGAATGTCATATAAACCAAAGTGAATAATGGATATCATGAAGACTTGCAAAGAAATAAACAAGACATGATGATATATATATATATATATATATACACACACACGCTCACACACACATGTTATGATCGTGAGTGAGTTTTGTGTGAGACAGTATCACGGATCATTATACAGATCAACCTATAATCCATAATTTACATATAAATTAACAAATACGCATTTGATTCATGAATAAAAATGATCATCGTACAAAAATTATGCTTGAGTTTGTGTGAAACGATTATTTGTTTATGATGGTAGGAATTTAGAGTGAGTGTTAGTAGTGGCTTTATCCAACTGCTGTGAAACCCTAACTACTTCTGGCAAACTAGCCAAATTGTCAGTTCTCTCTCATCACCCTTCTTAGAGAGAGAAACACACCAAATCTGAGTCAGATTCAAACTTATATCTATCTGCATGTATCAAACTAAAACCCCTCCCCCTCTCTCTCTCTCTCTCTCTCTGAGTCATTAATTAACAGCTCTCTCTTTTGGCTTAGTGGTTGTACACCACTGAAAAAGCCCATTTGAATCATAGAAAGTGTGATGTGTACTACAGAGCCATTAATATATAAGATTTATTGTTTCTTTCTAAATTATATACTATATTTTTAAGAAGAAAATAGAGGGGATTTAATGAGAGATCTGGGATGATAAGAGAATAAATCAGAGCCGTTGATATGATCATAGCAAAAGTGTGGTTTGTAGTGTAGTTAAAAAACGTACACTTTTTCAGCTAACCTATTCCATGCAAAACAAAGCAGTCTCTGTTCTGTTCTCTTCTGCCACCTGTCCCTTGACTACCTGTGCTTGTACCTTTCACACTTTAATTAAACTAACCAATGCCTATGTACAACCATATTATGCATGCCCCTTTTCTCCCATCTCTCAATTTTATCTTGAACATCAATCTGCATTAAAATCCAGGTTTTTTTTTTTTCAAAAAAAAAAAAGTGTCTAATTTCTTTGATATAGGTTAGACATAAATCGGACATGTTCTATGAGACTACTTTCAGTAAGACACTAACTATTGCATGATTTATAAGATATTTAAAATTTATTAAATTTTCAAGATTTTTGAATTAGGGATTTGAAAATAAAGGCCAGTTGTAAAAATATATGTTTCTTATGGAATCTTATGAGAATGATTATGTCTGAGATGGAGAAAGAATAAAGTTTAGGGTTAATAAATAAGGAATTATTAATTGTCAAATATATGAATAAGAAAAGTTATGGACAAATTAACAAAACTGAAAGGATTTGTCAAATATTTCGACATTGGATTATACGCAAAAGGGTTACAAATTGGCATGTCATGCTTGTGACATAATTACAAGATTACCTAAGTATCTAGTTGTAATTTACATGTAAGAAAAGCATCATTAATGAAAGAAATGGCACATTCAATTAAGTGAAACTAAATACTTTTCATTCCATATATACAAACTGGCCTTTGTCTTACTTGCAAGTTTGAAGGTGTTTTGGAGAAAGCCACTCTGTGGGGCAAGACGAACGATGCACACAACATCCACTTTCCGGGTGCCACAAGACGAACCTTGTGCATCTCTACCTCGAAAGCCATCTCTGATAGTGCAATTCTAATTCTCTGGTTACAGATAATATAGAGACAATATGATTGATCTACTCATTGGTAAAGGCTGTACTTAGTTTGGCAAAACATAGTCAATGTTGTCTGATAGCACAATTACGACTATACCTCGTGAAAATCGAACTCTGGATCTTGAGCTTTTGAAAACCCATAAACATGAATTTTTGGCAAAGTGCAATCTTTGTCTAGATCAAGTGCACGAAAAACTCCTTTAAAAGCATCTGCATTCACAAGAAAGCATTTAGGGCAGCAATATAGAATGCAATTTGTTTATTATCTTCATCGCACGTTTCATATAAGCACCAAACTCTCAACCAAAAAGATGGTACAACCAATCTAGTGGTTCCAAGAGAAGCACAAAGGAGCAATGAAGAAGAACAATAAGTAAACTCACTTCAAAAATTCGTTATAATGTGCCAAACGAAAACTTGGGAATTAAAATAAATATCAGAATGATGAACCTCTACAGGTGAAAAGCTTGGAAGAAAAGCAGCAATCTTATAAGGTCTTGCATACCAAGAAACTCAGTTGCATCCTTTGGCAAATTCATGACCACTTGAGTAATGGGTCGAGCTTTCTGATTAATGAAAACAGTTTCGATGAATCTCCTCCCATCCATGTTAAATACCTACAATTGACATGATAATCAAAAAGAATAGAAGGTAGTACATTGTAGAAGAATAATTACTGGTTCTCACAATACATGCTATCTAATGAAGTACTCGTACTTCAAAGCCGATCTTGTTAAAAGACCACGACCCAACAGCTTCATGCAGATATAAAGCCTAGTTGTTAAAAAACTGAAATATTTCCATCCATTTCTCTACTTACCTCAATTTTCCTCTCAAGTTTATTGAGGACACAGTTTTTTTCGAGATAATCAACAGCGCAGGGGTTAAGATCATTAGCATACACATGTTTGACTTTCTTCGCAGCAGAGATGGCAATGGGACCAACCCCAGCAAAAACATCACCTGTATGGGGGGGGGGGGGGGTGGAGTAAGCACCAGAAAATTAACATTTGCAGTAAATAAGGCTCTAAAAATCATATGAGGTAACAATGACACTGTTGATGCTCTAACAATTGATAGTTCGATATGTGAAACTGGCTTCGACTATTTAACATCAGGTTACAGCATCACAGGAGATTTCTATTTTGAATTTGGGAGTAACATATCATCATTTTCAAATAATTCTATTATCAAGCTACATTTGGTCATTGATAATAGTTTTAAATGCTTCCTCTATTTTCATATTTCACTGAACCTATATTAATCCTCGATGGGAAAAAAAAAAAAAGAGTATTTATTTCAATGTTAATACAAGATTACAATTGCATTCTTTGCTCTATATCATTGAGGGCATAAGCTTCACTAAGTGAAATCAAAAAGGAGATCATATTCAAGAGCAACAACAAAAATCTAGCTTAGCTGTACTAGTACTTTATGTAAATCTTCACTACTGAGATTTAATAACTTAACTTCTTAATGGTTGCCGCTCCATACTGAACTAATGGAAAATATAAATGGCAAACACCTACGCAGTGTAACCTCTCCCCACTTAGGATTTGAGCGAAGTTATAAGACCATAGGCCCTTTTGGCATATTATCATCTAATCCTACATAACACCATGATAGGCTGGTAGCATCCAAGAGATGTTAAGAATGAAGTTTTGTGATTATACAACTTTGTTAAGCCATATACAATTCGTAAGGTTAATAAACATTAAATCCTAAAAAACGAAGGGGGTTTAAGCTTTAAATGAGATTCAGGTATTATCTACCAACATACAGACAACATCACTGTGTGTAAAGCAACTTAAAAGTCTCTGCCTTTCGGTTGCAAGTCTTGAGTTCCAATATCTACAGAAAGATATAATAAACATTAGATCAAGTACTACTTTCAATTGCAGCTACATATATAACTTGGTCCTTTTTAGACTTACACTTTTGCTAAATCAACATGGAATCGCAAGCCATTTTCTACTACTGTTGTAACAAGGGAATTATTTCCAGCCAAAACTTCAAGCTGCATTGTTCTGTAGTCATTGTCAATAGCGTCGACTTTGTTTACAACTGTCTGTATCTTTGGCTTATTCTTATCTAAAACGACCTAATTTTCCAACATAAGTAATATCAGAAAAAACTTAGAAAGCAACAATTCTCTAAGGATTCAAAAGATTTACTACACGAAGATACCTTAGCAATAAGGTTTTTATACTGAAGATGCTCATCTCTCAGGTTCAGGTGAGCAATATGTCCAACCGTTTCAAAAGACGAAGGAACAATCATTCCTTTTGGAAGTAAAGCCTCCAAGACCTGCAAACAATGAATGTTATGTTACCCAAACAGACTGCATCAATCACAGGCAACATAAACTAGCACTATTTCTATGGCCCCAACTTGTAAATGAAAGATAGCACTATCTATTTCCGATCAGTGAATCTCTGTATAGCACTAGCAGAGACAGTTTTGGTAAGGAAAACAGAAAATTCACATTGACATGAAACAATGCCTGCATTAACTTGTCTTATTTCCAGGGAAATCTGATATCACTAAAAATGAAACTAAACTATTAGTTCTACTATCCAAATCACCAATAGACATTCAAAACAAAAGTAAACAAGGAAAAAAAACAACGAACATAATTCGCAACCGATATTGCTCAAGTGAAATACCTCATCCAGCTTCCAATAATCATAAAACAGGGTCACTTTGCATTTCACAATTTCAAAAGTTGACCTCATCCACTGACCATCATGTTCTCGAAAAACTACCTGAACAACACAATTACAAAATAGAAATGACACATCAATATAGCAGATTTTAGCTGCAAGAAGAAACCAGAACTTGTAACCATAATATGAATACTACAATCTGTTTTACTAATATATTAAATAAATGAAAGAAGAGTCTGAACTGATCATCACATGTTAGTCAAAGAGATGGTAAATCCAAACCAAAATTAATAAACAAACAGATCATCAGCATCATATATAACAAACAGATAATCAAAATCAAATCTTTTTCAAAGCAAAGAAAACTCACAACCCAATAAGATATCTAGATGTTAATAGAGCACAATCTCCAATCCGAAGCAATCAACAAGATTCGAGCATAACATTTGCAGAATGAAATAAGCAACAAAGAAGATGAGCAGTATAAACCTTGATTGCCTCAGGCAATTCCTCAATCCTTTTATCTGCATACTGTTCATCCAAGAGCAGCAGCCTCGTCGAGCCTCTCCACTTCGATCGTGAAACGAAATCCTCACCTAGCAACCGACTAAAATCCTCCACATTCTCATCCTCATCTTCAACCACTTCCACCAACGCCACCTCATTCCTCCAAAACCCTTTGGTTTGCTTTTGTTCATTACCATTGCCGAATTTCTTCTTCTTCTTCTTCTTCGGCCTAGATATCTTTGCCAAATTCCTAAAATTAGCATATCCTCGAGAATTGAAAGTCTTAGCAAGCTTCTCCCGGTACAAAACCGCATTCAGTGGATCGCCGTCGCTCTCCGATTTCCCGTAAATCCTACGATGCAATGCCACTAGCGTTTCATCATCAGCTTCGGATTCATTTCCAGTAACGGATTGGGGAAGAATAGCCCTAATTTGCTCATCAATTTCGTCTCCGGCGACTCTGGCAATGTTCTTAATGCGCGGCCAGTTGAGGAGGTGGCCGCGGAGGCGACTTTCGAGGGTGGAGCAGATCTCGGAAGGCACTCGGAGCGCCGAGATGTCGAAGACTCGAGTGAAGGCGGCTTCGTCAAGGAATGTGACATCATCACCGGAAGAGCGGCGGTCATTCAAGTCGGGGGATTGACCTTTCCGTAGGGAGGGGCCGTACTGGAGAGTAGAAAAGCAGAGCGCGGTGGCGCTTGCGTAAGAGAAGAAGGGTTTGGCGGCGGTGCGCGGCGGCGGCGAATGGAATGTGAAGAGTGGGAGAGTGGTGCGCGGCAGAAAGAGGGAAAATTTGGTGGCCATAAATGTCGGAATTTGCAGGGTTTATCTGGGATTGAATTTGAGACCAAAACTTGAAAGCATGGGATCTCTCATGAAAGAGAAGAGAGAAAAACAGAAACTTATGGGAGAGAAGGTGGGATTTGGTATTGGCGGCGAGACTGACGGAGATGGCGGAACCAGCTCGAGCTGGTCGTGGAGAGGAGGAGGAGGAGGCGGCGGACGGTGGCCCGAATAAGAGGAGGACGGCGACAATGGGGGAAGGGGTGTGGCTGGTATGTTTTAATATAATTGGGCCTTGGGCCCTTAAGAGTAAGATTTATTTAAAGTATATTTGGGCCAAGGGCCCAACAGAAAACAGATTATAATTGGGTTTTGTTATACTTGGATTGGGCCTATAATCATCGACATCTCTATATCACTCTCTCTATATATAGAAAGTCATTATTGGTCTCTAAAATCTATTCTCAGAGTTGGTATTAAATGTAATCCATTGAATTTTTGTTCTCATATAATTTTATACTAATAGTGTACCCGTACGTTGCATAGTATATTATATATATAATTATTAAACAAATATAATAACATATAAAATGTAATGATTATTATTTTAACAAAAATATATTGATACTTTTTTAATTTGTATTAGTATAAAGCTAGGTATTTTAACTTTAAATTTATGTCATTATAAATAATTATATTCGAAAATATTAGAAATTTGAAATATATAAAGTTATATATTAATTTATGAATTAAACAAACAAATAAAAAAAATTTGTGTCAGAACATTACATGGGTATTGAAATTTTAAAAAATAAATTTAATATCTAAAAATAAGTTATATGTATTAGAAACGTTATGATTTAAGTATTGAGATAAATAAATTTATATTTTATTGGCATTTATAACTATAAATACACACGTATTTTAATATATTTTTTTGGTTCAACGCCACATATAACTCATTTATTTTAAATCAAATAAAAAATTATATTAGCTTATCAAATACATGAAAATCTCTCCTGCTATCTATTTAAATGAAACCATTCAAAATTGGACTTAATCTACACATTTTGAATAAAAAATTATGAATAATAATCATAAGATTGATAAGTCAATATATCAGAGATTAAGAATGATGAAATTTTAATTTGTGAAACACAGAAAAATTACTTCTGTCCAATCCCTTATACCACCTCAATTAATCAGAATATAATATAAATAAAATTTGACAACAAATAAATATTAATATTAAGAAAAGTTTTTAACTTTGATTGGATGTGTTATTTTAATATTTTTGTGTGGCAATTTTGTAATTTAAACCAACTTTTTGAGTGCAAAAGTTGTAAAATGAAAGAAATTGAGGGGTAAGAGAGTAAAATTTTCTTTGCCATTTTGGGGCTGACAGATTTAACTGGAACAAACGAAAATGGCAAGTTGGCTGAAAATAGTGGGACGGAGGGAGTATAAAATAAAATATTTTTATATTTCAAATGAATAAGTTGGTTAACTTGCAGTAATAATTTTAATCTAATTTTTTCTATTTTATATGTTTTATATGTGTAATCTATTAGGTACACCTATAATATTTTTTTTCTACATTTTAATATCATAAAAACGTTTAAAAATGAAAAATCATTGAAGCCCACACACATACATTTCCATTTCAGTTTGATAAATTTTATATGAATATTAAATTTAAGATCATTAAATTATGATTGATTTTATATATTATATATTTAAAATTGATTTAAAATAGGGTAAATTATAAAAAACAACCCCAGCTATCGACTTTTTAAAAATTGCAATGCACCACCTGTGTCCGCGTTCCCGAAGGCACCCCTCTCTTTCAAGAGGATTCGCGGCATGTCAAACCTAATCTGTTTTTTTTTTTTTTTAAGATTGTCACCCAGTCTTTTTGTGGTTTTGCTTGCAAAATTTCCAGTCATTTTTCCGGCAAATGAATTAATTTTTTTCACTTTGCAACCCAAACTTTAATTTTTTCTGTCCAATTGCAAATCATAATTTTTTTTCGCTTCACACTGATACATTTTTGTGTTATATACATGAGTGTGAGTGTGACATTTATGTTATATAAGTGTGATCGATATTCATAAAATAAATATCAAGGAAATATTGGTCAAAATTGGTGAAATATATGTAACATCGGTAAAAAATACGATGGAATATCAATAAATATCGAGAAAATATCGGAATATATTGGTAAATATAGAAAAAATAACAATAAATATATGTACCCATATTTCCATCGATATCGATATTTTCACGATATTTCCATAAATTTAAGTTACCTATATTTCCACCGGAATCGAATTTTTCATTCTTAGTTGCAATATGATAAAAACACAAAGTTCAGATTGCAATTAGATAAAAAAAAATGTAGGTTGCAAAGTGAACAAATTAATCTCCATTTCGTCGGAAAATTAATTTGCAATCGACAAAACCACAAAAAAATTGGGTGACAATCTGAAAAAAAAAAGATTAGGTTGCAATTTGAAAAAAATCGATAGATGGAGTTGTTTTTTGTAATTTACCCTTTAAAATAAGTACTTAAAAATAAGATGAGAGATAATACATATATAATCTCTTATTTCATCTTATTTATCTTTTTATTTTTTATTTTTAATTATTTGACAATAAATACTATATCGAGAATCATAACTGATTTCTTAAATTAAATATTTATTTATTTGTATTGAATTTCTTAAAATACAATAAATATGTTTATTTATTTTTATTTGTATTGAGTTTCTTAAAATACAATAAATAGGTTTATTTGTATTTATTTATTTGTATTGAGTTTCTTACAATAAATACAATATGAAAGCAATTAATAGGTAGATAATTTATTGCAGTTATTTTTAGCAGAATATCCTGCTTTTATATATATATATATAGATAGATATAGATATAGATTGGAATTTTAAATATATGTTTAAAATTTTCAATTTCCAAATCATTAAATTTAATTGGGATAATGTAACGGATTATTTTATTATGATTTTCAGTTATATAAATTTAAAATTAAATCATTGAAAAATGTAATGACTTTTTTTAGGTTTAAGTTGCTTTTAAATTGCATAATGAACTTCATATTTAACTAAAGTAATGATCGGAAAATAATAATAAAAAGAAATTATATGAAATTTTTCAAGTTTTCAGTTAATGTAATAAATCCTTATATCCTTCGACTTTCCATTTGAAAAAAAAATAAAAATTAATGAATCGAAAACTATTATATCATATTTGTGAGCATTAATATTCAATGAAAACAAGAACCAAATACAATAAAACTTATTTTTGACAGTTGAAAAAATGAATAGTATATAAATAAGTATGATTCTTCAGTTTCCCCTAACTGCGGAATAGAGATATATAATATAAAATGAGTTACTCTCCTGTGCACCAGTTGCACGGATCTTAGATGATAAGAGACGAAATTGATGAGCAAATACCTCATGAGGGTAACACTAACATAACATGAAGGTAACTTTAACATAATATGAGGGTATGACTACCTGAAGCGAATCTTGCTGGGTTTGAGCGCATCCACCAGGCGCGTGGGGGCGCATGAGAGCGCGTTTGGATGCGTGAAAACGCACGTCAGAGGCGGGTGGGGCGGGTAGACCCGGGTGCATGGATCCCCAGTTGCACAAAATATTTTATCATATAAAATTGGTTCAAAGCTTCGTTTGGATAGAGTAATTTGAAATCCAAAATTTGAAATGAGTGGATTTTAAATCCTCTCAAGTTGTAGTGGATTTAGTGATTCCAAAATTAGCTCAAAATGAAAACCATGGATTTCAAATCCTCATCCATCCAAACACTACCGATGTATTTGCTACCATGAATTTTTTTTCCCCATCCCCGCCCCGCGGGAATTCCCCACCCACAAAATGTTTTTTTTTTTTAATGTATAAAAAAATATTTTAATATATAAAAATAATCCACAAATTACATATAACTAAAATGTCAAAAAATCACCAAAAAATTATTCAATTTGTATAAAAGATAGTATAATTATTTAATTATACTATCGTAAAAGTACAATAATAAATTATATTATTACATTTTCATTAATTTTTTCAATACTTCAATGCATTTAGAAGAGGATGAGAAACGAGAACTTTGTATTATTATTAATGTGTATATAAAAATATATTATTTATGAGCAAATGGGCCAAATTACACAAATTTTTTTAAGAAATTGATTTTTCTAACATTGGATATAAGAAAATGTACTTTTCTACCACAAAATATAAGAAAGTTACCTTTTCTACACTATTTTGACTCGGTCATGGAGAAATCATTAAGTAATGATGGCTTGATGATATATTCAATTTTATTTATACTTATTTAACAATTGTTTTATCCAACAACTCTAATTACAATTTTATTTGCTCTTTTTATTTATACTTATTTAACAATTGTTTTATCCAACAACTCTAATTAGTAATTTATATAATTTATAAATTATGGTTCGATTAATTAGTACGAGAACCACTATAATATGTTAATCGAAGCACAATAATTTATACTTAATTTAATAGAATTACTGAATATAATTTAGGTGGTTCGAGTTGTTCGATCACTAGTGTAACAAACCCTTTTTTTCCAAAGTGATCGGACCACTATGTTTTAACATAGTGGTTCGATCACTAGTGTAAAAAACCAAAATTTTCCAAAGTGATCGAACCACTATGTCAAATTCATAGTGGTTCGATCACTAGTGAAAAAAACCAAAATTTTCCAAAGTGATCGAACCACTATGTCAAATTCATAGTGGTTCGATCACTAGTGTAAAAAACCAAAATTTTCCAAAGTGATCGAACCACTATGTGAAATTCATAGTGGTTCGATCACTAGTTCGAAATTAATAATTAAGCAATGATCGAACCACTTTAATTTACATTATAATTAAGCACTCCAATTTCATGTAATCGAACCACTCCAATTTCATGTAATCGAACCACTTTCACTTCACTATTAATGTAATCACTCCAATTATTAATTGAATTAATGGTTTTTGAAATTATTAATTGTTTAATTGGAGTGCTTTGAATGGTGATCGAACCATTATTCAATGGTGATCGAACCACTCCAAAATTATTAATTGTTTAATTGTCCAATTATCCAATTATTAATTGAATTAATGGTTTTTGAAATTATTAATTGTTTAATTGGAGTGCTTTGAATGGTGATCGAACCATTATTCAATGGTGATCGAACCACTCCAAAATTATTAATTGTTTAATTGTCCAATTATCCAATTATTAATTGTTTAATTGTCCAATTCACCATTGATCGAACCACTATAAATTTGACA
Source organism: Scutellaria baicalensis (assembly GCA_005771605.1). NCBI lineage: Eukaryota > Viridiplantae > Streptophyta > Magnoliopsida > Lamiales > Lamiaceae > Scutellaria > Scutellaria baicalensis. The sequence goes on along the minus strand of CM016729.1, from coordinate 21,033,091 downwards.
TAGTGGTTCGATCACTTTGGAAAAAATTGGTTTTTTACACTAGTGATCGAACCACTATGTCAACCACTATGTATTTGACATAGTGGTTCGATCACTTTGGAAAAAAATGGTGTTTTACACTAGTGATCGAACCACTATGAATTTGACATAGTGGTTCGATCACTTTGGAAAAATTGGTTTTTTACACTAGTGATCGAACCACTATGAATTTGACATAGTGGTTCGATCACTTTGGGAAAAAATGGTTTTTTACACTAGTGATCGAACCACTATGAATTTGACATAGTGGTTCGATCACTTTGGAAAAAATTGGTTTTTTACACTAGTGATCGAACCACTATGAATTTGACATAGTGGTTCGATCACTTTGGGAAAAAATGGTTTTTTACACTAGTGATCGAACCATTATAAATTATATAAATTACTAATTATATAAATTAGTGATTAATTAGTGGTTCGATTAAATAAATTGATTACTGGTTCGATTAGTTCATTAAATTTTCTATTAGTGGTTCGATTGGTTCATTAGTCGTTCGATTACTATTACTCGTTCGCTTAGTTAATTACTGGTTTTAATAAATTATATTAATTAATTAGTGACATAGTAAATTATATAAATTAACTAGTGGTTCGATTTAACACACTATTAATCATAGTGGTTCGATTATTCATTTAAATTTGGTTTAATACACTAATAATCGAACCTCATTTATCAATTTAATTACTTTTATCAATTTATATGATTTGTTGGATAAAACAATTGTTAAATAAGTATAAATAAAATTGAATATATCATCAAGCCATCATTACTCAATGATTTCTCCATGACCGAGTCAAAATAGTGTAGAAAAGGTAACTTTCTTATATTTTGTGGTAAAAAAGTACTTTTGTTATATCCAATGTTAGAAAAGTTAATTGCTTAAAAAAATTTGTGTACTTTCGACTAGGCTCTCTATTATTTATTTTATAATAATTTAATTAAAATATATTAAAAATATATATATAAATTAGCGGGACCCACGGGGCGGAGAGTATGATCCCCGTCCCCGTCCCGCCCCGTTCGGGGCGGATCCCCGCGGGGAACAGGGATTCCCCGCCCCATTGTCATCCCTAAATCCACCCATCCAAATGGTTAGTTATTAGTATAGATGTTTTGGTATGTTGATTTTTTTTTTTTTTTAATTTTCAGAAATCAAGTTTGTAGTTCATTGATATAAAATTTCTTAAACTCTTACCATAAATATAACTCGTGCAAAGTAAAATTATATTACCCCACAACATATATATTGCACACTCCCTTCCACACACACACACACATATATATATATATATATATATATTTCGAAATATAGAGTATTAAAAATCAAAATCATCCTGATTAGGCTTAGGAGAAGTGAGCAAGGCAGTGTAAAGCCTGAGCCTATCTTCTCCAAGAGAAGAGCACCTGGACAAGGGCCGTCGTGGCCGAATAAACGACAACGATGTCAGTGTCAGGCGGTGCCTGTACCGCCTCCACGCCAGTTGGATCGCCACGGCGGCCCATGTCCGCCACCCGGGAGAATAGTAGCGTGCGCTCCTCTTCACCTTCTCGTTCACAAACGTGTACCGGAAATGCTGGGTCACGTACTTGACATCGTCGGCCTCGAGCCCGAAGGCCTCGGTGGTTTCAAGGGTTATTAGCGTCGACGAAGATGGCGGAAGCCTCTCGACGAAGGGGCGACGAAGGCACCACGAGAGAAGCTCGTCCCCACTGAAGTTCCCTGGGCCTAACATGCAACAACTCTTTACCCCATCGCGCAGGACTTGGCTACTTTGGAGATGGCCTCTTACTATGAACAACATTCTTTGCACTGGATCCCCTTCTCTTGTTATCTTGTATGTACACACACACACAAAATGCGAATTCGTGATTAGCAACGCACGAGGATTTTCGTTCTGTAATTTGGATATTATCTACTTTATTATCACCGAGTTTATGTACTTGAAATGTCGATTTCTGTCTACATGGACGCTCGGATTGAAAATTCATTGCGACAATTGCACGTCCATATAAACGACAGTCGAAATTTCGAGTAAAATCAGACCAAAACTAGGAAATGAGTCGACTCACCGTTTCTCCCTTGGTGAAAATGAGGGACTTGACTCGGTCACATATGTTCTCTAGGACAAGGTTATCCATGTGTTGGAATAGAGGTACCTGAAAAAATCTAAACTTATTAGACACATTCATTTTAAAGTGTAACATAACTTCATTTTCATCCTAAAACTTAGATCTTATCCATGTTTTTGTCATCTAACCATCACATACATAGTTCGGAGTTTTCATTTTTACCTACATCGATGTCAAAATGACTATTGTTAATTTTTCAATTCCGACATCCATTCAGGCAGAAATTGATATTTTTAGTGACCTCATTTAATTGGCTACGTATATTAGGGATGAAATAGTGAAAAACACTTTTTAATTAATCTCAATAAACAACGTTGAACCTGATGAGCTTATCAATCAAACATCACCTAGATATATATGTGTACCTGTCGAACCAAATCCAAGCAAAGATGATATTTGATGTCCCGACGAAGGCCCTCAGGAAGGTTACGAGTCATCTCACATTCATCGACGCCGCGCATAGCCGCCCAACGTTGCCGCTCATAATTCCGGACTCTCTGCCGAAATGTGAGGGGCAACCTTCGTTTTCTCATCCACCATTCTATATTCCTCATCTTCAACTGCATTGCTTGTTTCTTCGATGTTGTCGCGTGCAAGAACACCTATATATATTATTGCATTAAATCATATACACGATTAAGGAATTTTAATTTTAGTTATTTTAAATAGATTGAACTGAAATTTTAAAAATCATTATAACCTTTAGTATTAATTTAAAATTTGCAAAATTAGAAAACCAAAATATAATAAAGAAGCTAGAATATTGGTGGGAGATTTGAATAGTACTATGATAGATATACCATGCTTAATAAATTGAAAATATTTTTAATCTCTTACAAATGCAACATATGTCATCAAATAATATTTTAATCAAATTATATTATGATTGATATTAATTTTAATCTCATGTGTTACATGGATCATGGATCTATGCTATATCATATATATATATATATATATATATCCTTAACATATTCCCAATCACTTTCGCCAATCTTTAAAATATATTCCCAATCACTTTCACCAATCTTTAACAATATGTATCCTTAACTTATTAAATAATTAAAGACAAATTTTTTTAACTTATAAATAAACACAAGAGAGAGAGAGAGAGAGAGAGAGAGAGAGAGAGAGAGAGTAGAATTTTTTTTACCTTGATGTTACCAATTAACATGGTGACGAGCAGAAGTCCAGTGGTGAGAACTATAATAATGAATACCACTTCTAACCAATCTGTTGTGCTCTCCAAGTTCCCAAAAGTACTGTTTCATTCACAATTAACATACTAATTAAGGTACACAAATAATTCTTAATTTTAGAAACATCAAGTCATATATTGTCACATAAAAGTTAAATTATTGAATTTATATTTCTTGATAATCACCATGTATCAAGATGACTGATATTTACCTATTTTGTCATTACAATGAACTTGTAATTCAATGTTAACAGCTATGATTTTACATTTATTAGGAATAACAACAAAATAGCCTAATAAGACAAGGAAAATTTTGAAATAGCTAAAAAGATGACAAATATAACCAAAATTTATATTATTATCTTTAATGAAATGAGGTCCACCTCCGGTCCTAAGGAAATCAAGTACGGTAAAAGAGAATGAAGAGTTCTATTTTGTACAAACACCTTTTCTTTTGGTTAAATAAACATGTGATTTTATGAACTTGGCTACACTATTTTTTTAGGCTAATTTTAATTATGATCATTTTTCATTTTCTGACACTTAGGTATCCGTTTTTCAATTTTGGACTTTTTTTTTTCTTGTCCAATTTCTATCTTTAATGGTCAAAATTTTCAAAATTGACAGAGTGGTTGTTGGAATTTGGATGCCACATAAGTTTTTCTGGCTGCCAGTAATTTTGAAAGATTTGATTAAGAAAGATAAAACTGAAAAAACAGAAAAATAGAAGACCGAAATCGGAAAAGGGGTACTTAGTTAATTATAAAAAAATGAAAAATATCTTACGTACGTATATATATGATAAAAATTGAAATATTTTTGCCAACTTTTTATTAGATATGGTATTTGGTTATTCCTTATATTGACAACAATTGTTTTGAAATGGTAAAACAAAGGAATATAGTAAAAGTGTACATACCTTAGAGTCATGAGGCCCCAAAATATAGGGAAGAGAATTTTCTCCAAACGGTTGTTATTAGTGACAAGTTGAACAGTCCATTTATAAGCTCCATAGTCAAAATTGTCAAAATTGTCAAGACAAATAGACCTTGCATGTTTGTTTTCACCCCATATAAATCTACTCTTTTCTTTTACAAGATCTCTTGCTCCATAATATATTGACTCTTCACATGCCATCATTCTTTGGTTGCATCCCTTTGTCACCATGCATTGCTCCTTCAAGCATTTTGCTGCCCTTTGGACCCCTAGCAAGTACCAACATGCCCCCACTGCCTATATATATAACAATAGTCCCAACTAAATAATTAAATTAGTGCCCAAATATTGGAGCCCCAAAAGTTAGCATCCTTCATCAGTATTGATCATTTTTCGAAGAAATATGCTTACTTTGACCAGTAAAAAGACATGATTTATCTAATACTTAGTTACATTTTTGTCCAGTTCTTGTCTTTTGAAACAAATTTTATCTCCAAGTGAACTGGTGTCTCAATACTAATTACAAGAATTTAATTTATTAACGTCATATATATTAGTCTTTTTATATAGCAATAAACTAGATATATGCCATTTTCCTTAATTAAAAGAACTCCATATATATTGTGGGTTTGTATATGAATGGTTAATTATTTAACCTAATTTGACTCGAAAGAGAAAAGATCCTTGACAATTAATTCATTCATCATGCATGTGGAGACAAATATAAGCTCAATCAAGAATATTTCATATATATATATATATATATTATAAAAATAATTAAGGACAAATTTGGAGATTAATCATGATAATGATCAAGAATGCATTTGCATGTTTTCATGGATCCATATTCTTTGCAACTACACGTGTCGATTTTGTAGGACCCACTTAGATGACTCTATGTTTTCTTATTGATTAAACAAGAGTAAGTCTTGTATATTTTTTTGATCAACTCACGAATCATATTCCGTGAGATAGGTCAACCCACAACTCACATTTCATAATTCACATATAAATTAGTGGAAATTGGTTTGATTCATAAGTTAAAAGAATCTGTCTCACAAAAACACTCCGTAAGACTGTCTCACGCAAGTTTTTGTGATTAAATAAAGACGATTTTATAGTTAAATACTAGGATAGGATATAATTTATCATTAAATGAAGCCTAATAAATTTAGAAATTAATTAAAGAAAAATAATAATTATAATGAAAGAAAATAACACAAAAACTTACATGAGAAGCGACAAAATAGGCGATCATGTTGAGAGCAATCCCCCACCAAACGGTGCCGAAAATATAGCCGGAAAGATTCTGCATTCGTCGAAGCAGACAAACGGAGTGGTAGATTTTGGGCAAATATTGGAAAACGAACATGATTAACAACACTGTCATCACAACTGTTGTCGATCCTCTCTCTAATAGCTTTGGAATTGCCACCCATATTATGATCTATTTACCAAAACGTATATATGATGAAATTTTAATCTGTATGAAACAACTTTAAACGACAATTATTTTAAACAGTACCGAATATTACTCGTTATGGTAATGACAAGAATTGGTGTGCCAAAAGAAAGGACTAGTGAGGAGGCAATGATCAATGTATGAAAACACAGAGGACATAGATGGTCACATGCTTTTGTAAGAATTGTAACAGCAATGTGAGGCTATACTATACTCACAATTCAAAATGACTATACTATACACCCTCTTTTGTCTCTTTCCTTTCCTTCCAACATATGAACTTGTAATACTTCCAAAACAAAATCCTTGCAGTACTTTGTTTGTACACCTCTCTCATCTCTATCATTATTATCATCTCCCCTTCATTATTTTGGTCTTAACACACATCTAACATATTCCATTCCCCACAACATTATTCCTCCCGTTTAATTCACCATTTCATCTATTGTTTAAATTGTAAAACATGTGTTTCGTCTGTCCGGAAATAAGTGTCGTTCTGGGTTTTTCAAACCGATCAAGAAAGATGGTGAAAAGACTAATTTGGGTCTTTTGTTTCCTCTTAATAACCCTCAATGAAGGTATTTTCGTAAATTATAGATAAATAGGCCTATTATGACCCTTCGTTGAAATTATATTTATTTTGGGATTAATTGAAATTAAGTTTTACACACAATTTAAGAAATGTGATAAAATGATTAATCTAGCTTTTTTCTTTTTTCTTTTTTCTTAATAACCCTCAATGAAGGTATTTTTGTAGATTATAGAAAAATATGTCTTGAAATCATATAATGACCCTTCGTTGAAACAATATTTATTTTGGGACAAATTGAAATTAAGTTTTTCAGAAGGTGATAAAAAGACTGATAAAACTCTTTATTTGGTCCTAATATACCCTGAATGAAGGTATTTTGGTAGATTATAGATAAATATGTCTTGAAATCATCATACGACCCTTGGTTGAAATGTATTTATTTTGGAACGAACTGAAATTAAACTCGATTTTGTTTGTTGGCCTGGTAGATATTTAAAGAATGAAATGAATTAAGCTGACCTGAGGCAAGGGAAGGATGACGAAGAGATCAAAGAGGAAACCCTTTTTGGACTTGAAATATTTCAAGGTGACGTGAGCAGAAGCGGCGGTGACGTCATGCATTCGACGGCCGTCTCCGCAGCCGTGGGGGCGGCTGATCTTGAGCTGGAGCCAGACGTTCCAGAGGTGGAGGGCGTCAGTCATGCAGCGGAGGACGGTGACGGTGACGGCGAACCAGCCGTCGACGAAGAGGCACATGCAGCTCTCACTGATGGAGAGAGCGTAGAAGAAGAGGGGGTCGACGAAGAGCCCCACGGCGCAGACCAGGAGGAATATTCTGTTCCATTCCTGCACCCACGTTGCCCTAGGGTCCAGAACCTTCCCCCACAACCGCCCCTCGCTGCGGCGCCGCCCGCTGGAGCCTTCGTCCTTCGCGTCCTCTTCCTCCTGATCCGACGAAGCGGGAGACTCGTCGGTGTCGTCGTCGTCGTCGTCGTCATTGCCGTATCTGTGGCCGAGATTCGACATGGTTGGTGGTGACGTGGCTGTTTGAAGGTGCAGTGGCTATGGCGGAGGAGAGAGAAAGTTAGGGTTGGTTTAAGAGAGAGAAAGAGTGTGTGTGTAGTTAAGGAAGTTGAAATGAAGAAGACGCATATAATTGCAGATATGGATTGGGTGAAATTACCCATAAGGCCCCGCCTGTTACCTGTCAATTTACGTCTTCTTTGGTTTTATTTGCAATCTCATTATTTTATCTACTTGAACCATTATTATTTTGAGGTTGAAAATATTTTAATTATGTTGTCGTCTAAATTATTGTTATTATTATTATTATTGTTATTATTATTATTATTATTATTATTATTATTATTATTATTATTATTATTATTATTATTATTTTGGAATATTGATTTGCATGAATATATGATGAATGAGATTGGGTGAAATATGCACCTTTGAAATAGTAGTTTAAAAATAAAGTATGTTGTGTTTATGATAAATTTGAATGATATCAGAATTATTTTCTTAAATAAAAATGGAAGATTTCATGAAGAATAAAAATGTATAAAGCAAACCAGCTTTTAAATTAATAATAATTAACTGCCGGAAAAAAATCTATTTTTTGAATTTTAATTATAAAAATTGGGATGAATTGCAAATTACGTCCCATAAGTTCAGGGAGTCGCAATTTACATCCCACAAAAATTAGGTATATTGATTTCGTCTCATAATTTAAAAGATCAATGGAATTTTTGGACAAATTATCTCAATTTAGCAAATTTGGGATAATTACCGTCAGAAAACAAGGAATTCTGGGAAAATTATCATTGGAAAACCTCATGTGCTATGCACCTAACCTTCGATTTGGGGATTTTGGTTGAGAAATTGCTAATATGTTGGTGTTTATGATTTTTTTTGGTTCAGAAAATGTTAATGTGTTGTCTCACCATTATTGAAAATAAATTATAAACAACACATCAATATTTTATGAACCAAAATCCCCAAATTGGAGGTCAGACGCACAACACGTGAGGTTTTTCGACGGTGATTGTCCCAAAATTGCTAAATTGAGATAATTTGTCCCACTACACCAATCTTTTAATTTATAAGACGAAATCAATATACTCAATTTTTGTGGGACGTAAATTGTGACCCTCCTAAACTCGTGGGACGTAATTTGCAATTTACCCAAAAAATTGTAAGAAAAAAATCATAAACTTTGGAATTCATTTATTTTACAATTTCTAGAGCTAAAACGTACTAAAGTTGATTGAATTGCAAATGAGTTTAGTAATTAGAAAGGGTAGAAAGCAAATTATCAAAATAACAAAAACAAGAAAAGAAAAGAGGTTTACTTACAAATTGCATAAATTTACCCAAATATATTACGTGTGTAGCCACTCTCCACTCCATTTTAAGAATATCCTTTTCTGTTTCAATTCTTGCTGCATCTATATATATATATATATATATATATATATATATATTTATTTATTTATTTATTTATTAAAGGAAAATGTCAATAATTGTCTTATCATTTGAGCCTTATCTTAAATTTAAAATTTTCTTTTTTCACTTCTAGTCTAATTTTAATTAGAAGTTCAAATTTCTCTTTGTTTCTCAAAGAAAAGAGACGTACAAAATATTAAAATATAGCATTATTTTTCTCAAACATTAAATTTAATGTTATTTCCTCTTCTGTCCTCTGGGGGTACCTACCCACATGATTTTTTAAAGAATAAAACTCAAATAAATAACACTGAAATATATCATGACCAATGTAGCATGTGATCATCAAATGATTGTGCTAAAAGATATTACATTTTCAGTTATGTTAATATCTTACACAGTCAACTAATTATCTAATATTTGAATTATATATAAATTAAGTTGTGCGAGTGTGTGTTATAAAAAATATATATTGCAATCTAATAATTTACAATTATATATATGTATAAGTACTTATATTCAATCAGACAATAGGGTATGTTATATATTAGTTTTATTCTACCAGACATTCTTTGTGTCAGTACAATAAAGTTGAAATAACATAAATACCAAAAGTAAATAGTTTATCATGATATACTATATATAACTTATAAAAATCATGTATGAGAATTAATAATAAATTTTTTTTGGCATTATAATTGTTATGTTAATTATAATAAAATTTAACTTTTCATTATATAACCTAATTTTTACTACTATCTATTCGTAGTCTGGAACATTGGTGTAGATTAAAAAATAAAAATAGAAAACACTATTGGATATAAATATATAAATAAAAAGAGTAAGTTTTATGTGAGTTCGTTTCATGAATCAATTTATATATATACATATTCTACCCACCATGGGCACATTAATATGTGTTCATCGTTGTTCAAATATCCAACATATTAATCAATTTATTTTTCATACAATCAAGGGATAATATCATTACAGCAAAAACTTATATATCACTGGGGCATATAGGGGCACAGATCTATGTGTTGTATACATGTTTTTCAAGTGTTATATATATATATATATATATATATATATATACTTTATAAGTATTACGTTTCTTGGTGTTATACATATACTCTACATGTATCATATGTATATAAGAGTACACATGTGATACCTAAAGAGTATATACATGATACGTGTAGAGTATATATTTAAATTACGTATTTTATTTTATTAAATTTATCTTATTTTTATAATTTCTACAAATAAATAATTATAATTATATTTTTTGAAAAACTTAATTCCGCATCGCACGGACGAAAAACTAGTATATTTAATACCATATATATGATGATTAATTTGAGGGTATCGTGCCCCCGAGCACACAAGTGTCACTCTATCATTACACATACACGTCAATGATTGTTATATATTAAGAGCTACCAGTGTATTTTTGCATTTTTCATGTGTGTGTATATATATATATATATATAGGGGCAAAATGGGAAAAGAAGAGGGGAAAAAATGGGGAAGGCAAAAAAAAAAGAAGTTAAGTAGGGCAGAAAATGATAGAGCAAAGTGGTCATATTCTCAAATAAGTCGAACAACACAGGTTCCATGCAATTTCCTCCTTTTTGTTCTTTTCTCTATCAATTATATACCCTAATTTTACCAAATAATTACACACACAATATATAAATATATACAATATATATGTGTCATATATAGATTATTAAACCCTCTTCGAAAGATCAAGGGCCGTTTGAAATCAAACTAGTTTTGAATTTCTCGTTTGAAAGAAAAAAAAAAAAGATTAAATACAATCCCATCATATAATCTATATAAGAAATATCAATACATTGAATTTAACAAAATATAGGTGACAATTGACACGATAGGAGAGAAGACAACCAACGTAAACTGTCACATTCACATGTTGCTGGCCATGTATATCAAGGCATCTTTTTCTGATGAGTTTTCATCATTTTTATGAATATTTTAATTTCCCCACACACAAAAAAAATTATTTGTTTTGTTGTTGAACAATTTCTGAAAATGTTGGTTAATCTGACTGGCATAAATATGTTAAATATAAATAAAAAATGATCATTTATTTGGAAACTACTGTACAATATATATATATATATAACCTATATGATCAACATAAATATGTTTTTTGATTGAGTGAATATGTTAAGTATAAATAAATAGATAAGTTTTATATTTGGATTTAAGTAATTTATTATATTGATCTAGTATACTAATTTACTAAAATAAATGAAATTTATTGTCTACTGTAAGTTTACGAAAGGCAATTAAGCCCATCATTTCTTTCCGTAGAAGCCCATTTTTTTTTCATATATGCAAAATCATTTCTTTCCGTAGAAGCCCATTTTTTTTCATATATGCAAAATCATTTCTTTCCGTAGAAGCCCATTTTTTTTCATATATGCAAAATACATGTTTAAAAGACAAATTAAGTTTAGAATTATAAATGTAACACAAATAGATAAATAAGAGTGATGATTATTATAACATAGAATAAAGTGTGATTTAATTGTAGACATGTAGTTAAGAGATATAACAATGAAGAATCTAATACAAGTTTTTTTTTTTTTTTTAATGGTTGAAAATCTAACCGTCCATGCAATGATTTTTTAAAACATATAACTATTTTAATACAAATAATATAAGCTACAATAGATATTGATATAAAACATATTTTACTTTAATTAATATAAGCGGGGATAGTTCATTAGGGAGAGCGTCCGACTGAAGATGTGAAGGTTACATGTGTTTGATCCACGTTTACCGGAAAATAATTCAAATATAATTATTTTATTTTTCATTAAAATTAAGGTTATATTTCATTTTTTATTAAAAATGATTGACCTTATTGATACATATTTGATTGAATATAATTGTTTAATTTTTTTTTACTTTTGTAATTTTATTAGTTTATTTTATTTAATTGACATTTTGATATACATTTGATTGGATATAATTTTTAACTTTTTATTTTCGTATTTTTGATATTCATAATTAGTTTATTTTATTTATTTTACTTTTAAAGTTATTATGAGCTTGAATATAATATAAAGAGGTTAACTAACATTTTAACTCCATATGATTAAATAAAAAGGTTTATAAATTGTATTTGAAGATTTGTAAGTCTATGTAGGTTAACTTATGAATGAATCTTATTACCTATTTATACACGTCCGCCGTTATCTAGAATTCTGCTTGAAATTCCTATTTCTAAACATTTTGTAGACTAATCAAGAAAGATCACATATATTTTCTATACACTCCATCTAGAAAGACTCTACCACTTTCAAAATAATTACATGTACATGTGAGTTTTTTTGTTGTGCTCATAGGCTAAAAATGTGGGTTTGGAAACAAGCAAAACAACTATTGTTTCTGTCAAAACACTTTCTGTGGCGCCCCGATCCCCATTAATTGGAAATCAGGCCGTCACCCTTTACTTACTTACTAATTAAAGAATTCATAAAATAATTTACAGCGGAAGTCTGAAAGGAAAACACGAGGCATTTTTTTTTTCTTTTAAACATAACTCAATTATTTCCAAAACTCGTGTTTTACCCACATTTCTAGGTTAAACGTTCAAACAAACTTACATAAGATAACATAATAGAACAAACATATTGTACCAAAATACAAGTCTAGGCCCATCATCTATCATATATCAAAACGTAATATTATTCTTAAAAGTAAGTATCGTTTAGGTACTTAAATATTGAAGGAGTGATGGAAAGACAGATCAGCTCACTACTCGTCCACGTCATCATACGCCGAGCCTGAAAATATTAAAAGTAGAATCATGAGACACCTCCGGAGAGGGATCCCAGTGGGATAACTGTACTCTCTAATATTCATTGAAACAATTAAATTATTAAGTACATACTACATGTCCGTTGGGCTCGCTCACCCTGAACCATACATAACATAAAGGAATGTGGGAGTCGCTCGCCCACTAAACCTTGCTTTCATAGACCGGGCACTCTCACCCTTATGGTCGTCGCCCGATAGCGAAGCAACTACCGGTTACCGCTACGGAACATCAACCGTAGACCGTCGTACATAACTTACTAATTTAATCATCATCGTAGTAGAGTGTAGAAATTACCCACTCTAACATATATTGAAATAATTAAATCATTAAGCACATACTACTTTGTCCGTTGGGCACGCTCACCCTAGACCTTTCATAGACCGGGCACTCTCACCCTTATGGTCGTCGCCCGATAGTGAAGCAACTACCGGTTATAGCTACGGAGCTTCAGCCGTCGATTTTCATACATAACTTACTAATTTAATTATCAACGCATAGTAGAGTGTAGAAGTTACCCACTTTCAGTTGACGGTTTTGAGGATTGCTCCTGGATTCACCGGTTGTCTCGACTGCACTTGACACACTTAACCGTTTAGTTTCTTATGCCATAAAGCATGATCTTTTGTATTTTATATTAGGTTATTTAATCTAAAGCATAATCACTAGTAATTTAATATAAAGACTTCGTACTAAACATAAATATTAACATGATTCCGTACACATAATTCAAGCATTTATATTAATTATACATCATGCAATATATATATATATATTAGATTTGATTTGTCCTAACTTCAATCCTTTATTTTTCCGGCGTCGTTCGAAATTCTCCGATGCCAAATTGGATTTCTCCGGCGTTGACTAGAATTCTCCGATCAAAGAGACCTGCAAAACAAATAACACCGGGGGTTTTTCCCGGTGAAGGGACTCCGATGCTCAAGTCAGTAATCTCACAAAGATATTGCTCTCGATTTTAGTAATGCTTGACGTGTAAAAATTGTGATTGTGTGTGTGAAAAAGAAAGATAAAACGATATATATATATATACTCCCTGAAAGAGACGTGATTTCTTGGGAAAGTGATGTGGTAGTTGGGATTTCTCCTAAAAACTTGGAAAGTGGCGAGATTCTCGCGATCGTGGGAGTTATCTCAAATTTGAATTAGTTCGCCTGGACATAGCTCGACATCTCGCCTCTCAGTTCGACATTCTTGCCTGCGAGTTTGATCAGTTCACTCAGCATGCCGAACATACCTGTTTGCTCACACGATCTCTATTACTTCTTTATTCTGTTCATGCCGATTGGCCTTCAATTCCGGGTCGGGTTTTCGGGGTAGTTTGAATGTGGTCAGTTCGACCACATCAAGTACTCCCCCCTTTCAGAGTGCGAACTGTGCTCACGAATTAACACAGTTCGCATTGTTGCCAATTATGAAGCTTCTTCAAGAAGCATCGCGTCCCATCCATCATCCGCCACTTGTTTCCGGGTTTCGGGACTAACACAACATTGGCCAACCATCGAGGATACTGGATCTCCTCGATGTGCCCAATCTCAAGCAGCTTCTCGATCTCCTCTTTGATAATTTTATTCTGTTGTTCCCCGAAATGCCTTAGTTTCTGTTTAACTGGTCGAACATCGGGCTTTATATTCAACTTATGAACAGCTACTTCCGGGTTTATACCCTTCATGTCTTCAGGCTTCCAAGCGAACAGGTCTATATTGTCCTGAAGAGCGGCTATGATATCTCCCCTAACTTGTTCAGACAATTGGCTTCCTAGACGAACTGAATGTCCCGGTAGCTCCGGGATTAACTCGACACTCATCAGTTCGCCCTCTTCGAATTCCACAGTCTTTGTTTCATCGCCTTTTTTCAAACTTTTATCCCTTCCTCGATCAGCATAGTCTCTCTGTTCGCTATGGCGCTTGCGAGACTCAGATTGTCGAACTGCAGCGACATAACAGCGCCGAGCAGTTTGTTGGTCGCCATGGACAACTCCTACTCCAACCACTCGCCCTTCTTCATTCTCAACTGGGAACTTCATCATCAAATGGGCAGGTGAAATGACAGCGGCATATGAACTCAAAGAAGGACGACCCAAAATCACGTTGTATTGAGAGGGCGCATCCACTATAAGAAAGGTCATAGTTTTGTTCTGCCTCCATTCTCCATCTCCCAAGACCATAGGCAATTGAATTTTGCCATACACCGTTACGGACTCTCCTGCAAAACCATAAAGTGAAGTTTCCACAGGTTTTACCTCCACTGTTGATCTCATCTTTCGGAAACAGTCCATGAATATGATGTCCACCGAACTTCCCGTGTCTACGAACACCCTTTCAACATTGAAACCTCCTATCTCAGCAACGATCACCATAACATCGAACTGAGGACTCTGGATAGCAACACGGTCGCGAACTCCGAACTCGATCGCCACTTCTTCGAAAATAGAGTGGACCGTATTCTGTTCTTGCCTAACAGAATTAAGTCTTACTTTGAGAGCTCTATTGGAATCTCCGTCTGTTGGCCCACCTATGATCATGTGTATAGTGGGTCTTTCTTCTTGTTCAGGCCTAGCTCGCGCTGGGGGCGGTGGAGGTGGAGGTAATTCCTGCTGCTCTTGCCTTCTTTCTTGTCTTGGCTCTCTTCGATCATTCCGATGCTCGCGGTTCGATCGATTCTGACGAACAAAACGAGCTAATTTGTTCTCCCTGATTAGCCTTTCCAGTTCATCTCGCAAATGTAAACATTCGTCAGTTCCATGCCCATATTCATTATGAAATCGACACAATTTACCGTTGCCGAAGGTAGCTGGTTTCTTCGGATTAGGACTCCAGGTCGACGACCACTTCAACTGGGGCAGGTTCCATATTTCCATCAATACCTGTCCGGGGGACATAGTCATGGGCGTATAATGTTCGTACCTCCGCCCTGTCTTATTTTCTCTCAAAGGGGGTGGAGCAAATCTTGCTCGCTGTTCCCCCCCCATCTCTCCTTCTCGCCGCCTCATGATCCTGTTGCGTCCTGCTCATGCGACTTGAAGTTTCTCCTTTCTTCATTCGAACTGCCTCCTCCAAGTTGATGTACTTGGTAGACCTTTACAACAGTTCGTCAAAATTGTTGGGGGTCTTCTTAACCAGCGAAGTATGGAGATCCCCTTCTTTCAACCATTGGATGAAAGCACTTACAACCAAATCATCCGAAGCCTCAGGAGCTTCTAAGGTAGCGGCTGTAAACCTTTTAACATAATTCCTCAAGGTTTCATCCGCTTTTTGTCTTACGCCGAACAATGTCTGGGTAGATCGCCTCTGCCTTCTAGAACTGGCGAACTGATGTAAAAACAACTCCGATAGTTGTTCGAAATTATGAATCGACCCATCATTCAGCTGGTTGAACCATGTTTGAGCAGCCTTGGTAAGGGTAGTGGCGAACACCCTACACTTGATACCATCTGAATACCGGTGCAGTAGAGCAGTATTGTCGAATCTACATAGATGGTCCCATGGATCTGTAGTACCATCATATTCGAAATTCACCGGCCGAAAGGAGGCTGGCAACTCATCTTCCATCACCTCCTCAGAAAAAGGATTCCCTCGAGAATTCCGGGGAATCCGTCGAACAGTTCGCTGGACTTTCCGCAGCTCCTTTCGTAAACCATCCACTCTTTCAGACAGTTCGTCATGTCCTCGCTTCTGGCCTCGAGGATGACCAGACTGGCTTTCTTGTTCATCCATCCGAGATCTGTCGCCCTCTTGTTCCCTTCCAACAGGCATGTCAGTATTATCCTGTTGTGAGTCAACCTTCTGTTTGCCCAAAGCTTTTTGGACAGCCGCCTCTATCAAAGTTGAGAGTTCCTCCGGTGTCAATGTGACAGTGCCGGGAGGATTAGCTGGTGCTGAATTCCGATCCTCGTTTTGTTGCACAGACGGCGCTCCTTCGTCCAACCTCCTTCGGGATCCTCTGGTATTCACCATCTTCGTGATTCTCCACGTCTTAAATGCTCAAAGTTACGAAAATATTTCCCACAGACGGCGCCAATTGATTTGTCCTAACTTCAATCCTTTACTTTTCCGGCGTCGTTCGAAATTCTCCGATGCCAAATTGGATTTCTCCGGTGTTGACTAGAATTCTCCGATCAAAGAGACCTGCAAAACAAAGAATACCGGGGGTTTTTCCCGGTGAAGGGACTCCGACGCTCAAGTCAGTAATCTCACAAAGATATTGCTCTCGATTTTAGTAATGCTTGACGTGTAAAAATTGTGATTGTGTGTGTGAAAAAGAAAGATAAAACGATATATATATATATATACTCCTTGAAAGAGACGTGATTTCTTGGGAAAGTGATGTGGTAGTTGGGATTTCTCCTAAAAACTTGGAAAGTGGCGAGATTCTCGCGATCGTGGGAGTTATCTCAAATTTGAATTAGTTCGCCTGGACATAGCTCGACATCTCTCCTCTCAGTTCGACATTCTTGCCTGCGAGTTTGATCAGTTCGCTCAGCATGCCGAACATACCTGTTCGCTCACACGATCTCTATTACTTCTTCATTCTGTTCGCGCCGGTTGGCCTTCAATTCCGGGTCATGTTTTCGGGGTAGTTTGAATGTGGTCAGTTCGACCACATCAAGATTCATTTATGAAATTTTGATGCTGATATTATCATATAAAAATCATTGAAACATGATTCACATATGAAACAATAAATATACTTATTATTTAATTTTAGGCATTTTTAACGAGTAATTTTAGTCTTAAAATAACATGTAAAATATGGTTTGGGCTCATAAAATAATATCCGGTACATTATTAGGTTTAATTTATAATTGTAGCAAGGTTATGGGGGTGATTCTGCAGTTTCTATAAAGTTCTGGGGTTAATCTGCAATTTAAACTAATTGCAGGGACTGAAAATACATTACTAAAATCTGCAGGGCTAAGTGAAATAAAACAGAAGACAAAGGGCTGAAAAACAATTAAGCAAAATTAGAAGAATTGCAAATAAGCCCTTGGAATCTATTCAATTTTCAAAAGCATGCCCCTGTCCCCTTTCCCTCCAGCTCGATGCGCCCTCCACGGCGCCGCCCCATCACGGCGGCGCCTCCTTCCTCTTTCCCCATCTCCCCCTTTTTCCTTCTCCTCAAATTGCAGCCACCCACACTCATACCCCTACTCAAAACACACACCCAACACTCACTCAAACACCCACCTTGCACGGCGGCGCTGCCCACGGCGCCGCCCCCCCTTCACCCGCACCTACACAGCACGGCGCCGCCGCACCGGGCGGCGCCTCCTCTACCTTTTCCCCCATCTTTCCCCTCTTCTATTACTCAGTTGCAGCACACAATGAAAACACACAATACACTATTGCACATATATATACATACATATATATCTATAACTTAATTTGGAAAAAGCATTGGAAGCAATTAAAGCCTTTACCCCTGCTATTCCTGCAGAATTTTGCCTCAAGATGGTGATGGTGAAAGAAAGAAATTTAAAGAAGAAGAAGTATACCTCTTTTATAAGGTAAGAAATAACACGTGTGACTTGCAGGAAAATAAGAGTGGCAACACTTATGACTCATCCTTTCTCCCCTTTTTTTTATATATATATATGTGCCCTCTCTTATATATACATATGATATGTAGTTATATATATATATATATATATATATATATATTATATCACACACGTTTACACATATATAAGATATGTAAACTCATATATATTATATGTATTACCTACGTATACATATATAAATATTTATGCATGCATCTTATTTTCATATATATATAATTAACATTAATAATAATAATAATAATAATAATAATAATAATAATAATATACCACAATAATATAATTTATACAAAAGTATTTACTAAGCACATTTTATATAAATTATTTTATCACATGTAATCACATATAAAGACCATAATTAAATTAATAGAATAAAGGCATTTACGACACAAACGAACAATCTTTGTATAAAAACCTAATATCATTTTGCCTCTTTTAAACTTATCCATATCTTATCTTTTTTACTTTCATCCATGATTGTCAAGTGAGTTGAGATCAAGCTCGGTATCCTCCGTAAGCAATCCTGCAAAAATACTTTAAAATCTTGAAAGAAACATTAGTTCATAAAATACGTAAAAGTCATTGAGCACAACATAATACTTAAACCATGACTTTAAGTAACATAATAATTCACTTCGAATTATTTAAATAAAAAGGTAAAAGAAATTTTGTGAAATATGCAATGCAGGTTTTCTTGAAAACGGGGTGTTACACTTTCAGATCATACGTATATACATGTTCCAAGATCTTGAATAATACCGTGTTTCAACGAAAATTTAAGGCGGTGTGAGTAGGTAAAAGCTACTTAAAAACTTGTGTGAGACGGTCTCACACAGTGGCGGACGCAAAATTTTGCTGAAGGCATGGCACGATTAAAACTGGCACACAAAAATTCAAATTTATATACAAAATGTAACTTAAAAGCGATTTCAAAGATTTAAATTTTACATTCCATTGAAACAAAAAAACAAAGGAATGAAATACCTCATTTACAATTGGCCCCGACGATTCGCCATATTTTGAAACTTATGAATGATAGCTTCATTAGTGACATGCTCAAATATATCCTTTTCAATATAAACCACCAAATTATCATTCATCCAGTCATCACCCATACGGTTGCGAAACCGTGTTTTAACGATACTCATTGCAGAGAATGCTCTTTTTACCGAAGCTGTTGCAACCGGCAAAACCAATGCTAATGTTATCAACTTGTAAACCAAGGGATATATCTTATCTCTTCCACTTTCAACCATTCTTTGAGTTAGATCACAAATTCCATTCATATTCGAAGTATCAATGTTCGATCTCATATCCAACACAAAATTTTCAAGTTGGTCTTCCATTCCCAAAAGAGCGACATCATCAAAATCACTTGGATAAAATCTTGCTAACCGAAGCAACTTTGATACATCAAAAGCTTTAAAAGAGTGCGATGGATTCAAACAAGCAACACAAAGTAACAATTCCATATTCACCTCATTGAATCGATCATTTAATTCAAGCAATTGCATATCTAGAACTGTATTAAATACCTCCACGCAAAACCGATGCAAGTTTGTCACTTCCTCGGCTTTCCGTTTTGATCTTTTTCCACTTCCACCCATATGAACATCTTCCATATCAGGCACTTCAATTTCATGTTTGTTGCAAAAACTAGACACACAATCTACCAAGTCATCCCATCCACCATCTCTCATTACTTGAAGTCTTGTCTTGGAAGCATTCACTAAATTCATAGCATTCACGATATCTTGATCTTTTCTTTGCAATGCTTGAGACAAATCATTTGTTATGCCTAGTATCTTTTTCATCAAGTGTAAATCAAAAATAAAGTCAAAAGATAACATGTCTCTTATCAAGCATGATGCTTCAGCCCTTTGATTAGATAAAGTCCCATCAATTTTAATCACATGAAGCACACCGATTATAGAATCAAATAAATGAATCAATCTCAAAATGGTACCATAATGTGAACTCCATCGAGTTTCAGATGGACGAATAAGAGTGCTTTCTTGATTCAAGACTCGTCCATTTGAAATTTCTTCATCTTCTAACTCTTGAATGATCTTTGCAGCTTGTTTTTCTCTCAAACAATCTTTTCGCTTGCACGAGCCACCAACCACATTAACCACGTTTGATATTAGAAGGAAGAGCTCAGAAATACGAATATGTTTCTTTGCCATAGCCACAAGGGCAAGTTGAAGTTGGTGTGCAAAGCAATGAATATAATATGCTGTTTTATTTTCTTTCAAAATAAGAGCCTTTAAACCGTTAAACTCCCCTTGCATATTACTTGCTCCATCATAACCTTGTCCCCGCAACATAGATATGTTTAATCCATGTGAATTGAAAAGATCTTCAAGTGAACTTTTAAGTGAGATTGCCGTTGTGCACTCAACGTGTTTAAACCCCAAAATCCTTTCAAGTATGCAACCTTTTCTATCTACAAATCTCAAGACAACGGCCATTTGCTCTTTTATGGACACATCACGAGCATCATCGAGAAGAACACTAAAAAAACCATCACCAACTTCTTCAATGATAGCTTTGGTTGTTTCAAATGCACAAGCCTTAACTATATCTTTTTGGATTCGAGGAGAAGTTAATTGGATTTGATGGTGCATTTTGTAGGGCAACTCTTCTTATATCCTCATTATGACTTGCAAGGAGTTTCAAAAGTTCTAAAAAATTACCTTGATTGGACGACTCCTCAGATTCATCATGACCACGAAACGCAAGTCCTTGCTTCAAAAACCATCTAACACATTCAATTGAAGCATTTAACCGCAATTTATAAGTCATTTTTACTTCATCCGTCATCTTCATGAAAACTGTTTCAATATGTTGTTTTTGATTGAGTAAATCAACACATTTACTATAGGCTTGCCTATAAGCACTGTTAATTCCCCCCTCATGTTGAAGTTTATCCTTGTTCTTCCAATCACGAAAACCTTCGCTTACAAAAGCATCTCCACCTCCTTGGTGACTCAATTCATTTCTAAAAAGGTAACAATAAAGATAAAAGACCGAATCCATGCTTATACTATATTCTAACCATGCAAATTCTTTGAACCACGAACAGTTAAACCTTCTCATTTTTACATCAAACTTTCTTTGAGGGAAATTCTCAATATTAGGTTGGCAAGGCCCTTCAGAATAGTATTTTCTTCTAACTCTTTCACGAATATTTGGATGATAATCTGTAATCTTAGGTCGCTTCCCTGGATCATATGGAAGTTTTGACAAGTCACAGTTTGCATCTACAATTTGTGATGGCTCATTAAGATTCTCAAATGAAGTAGCTTCTACTATGATGTTAGACAATTCATCTTCTACACTTCTTTTTGAACCAACATTAGGCAAAGATGGATTTTTAGCAACTTTTGAGAAATATCTCAACATTGATCTACATAAGAAAAAATAATAATAGTAAGATTGAGCAAACTAAAATACAATAAAATTCAAGAGATTTATTTAACTAAAATATAACAAAATAGGTTTCTATTTCATCATATCAATTCACCAATAAGAAATTTCATCTAAATCATCTAACAACTCATTGAAATCTCTACACCAAATTATTTTGCCCAAATTAATAAAACAATTGACATTTTGACATAGGGTTTATGTCAAGTAGCTTCTACTATGATGTTTAGACAATTCATCTTCTACACTTCTTTTTGAACCAACATTAGGCAAAGATGGATTTTTAGCAACTTTTGAGAAATATCTCAACATTGATCTACATAAGAAAATAATAATAGTAAGATTGAGCAAACTAAAATACAATAAAGTAGTCTCAAATTCAAGAGATTTATATAACTAAAATATAACAAAATAGGTTTCTATTTCATCATATCAATTCACAAATAAGAAATTTCATCTAAATCATCTAACAACTAATTGAAATCTCTACACCAAATTATTTTACCCATATTAATAAAACAATTGACATTTTGACATAGGGTTTATGATATATGATATATCCATATTTATAATCTTACCTAATAGTGAAATCACCATCCACAAATAGTCATTGATATACTTTAGTTTGGTTGGGGATCAATTTAATGGAAGGAATGATATATATATTTTTTTAAGAAGCTAAGTTGAAGAAGCAGAGAGCCCGCAGGGAAGATGAATTGTGAGGAATGATGATAAAATTTTAGATACACAAATATGTATATATTTGAAAATTTAAAATATTCTTAGGGGCATTTTAGGTAATTCACACACAAAAAAAAAGGGGTGGCATGTGCCTATAGCTGTGTCCGCCACTGGTCTCACGGATAGCTTTCGTGGGACAGATCCTTTTTACCCATTATCAAACTTCCACAAATATATATATATATATATATGTGTGTGTGTGTGAGAATTTTGAAATATGGGTTGTGGGTTGACCCATCTCACAAAAAAATGATCCATGAGACGGTCTTATAGGAGACTTACTCTAAAAGCTAAAAATTGGTCATAAGGGAACAATATGGAATAATCATACATACAAGAAATAACATACAATTCTCCAATCGAAACTAACAAAATACAAGAAAAATCCTCCACACTCAAAACATCCCATGCAAATGAAAACTAGGTGATTACATTTAGAAGACTCTAATCATAGTAATCAGTCTCATAATAGTTTGTGGGTGCATAGGGTTTTGTTAGTGCACTTAAATATCAGTGTGTAATTTGGCTTATGGACTTATTTTCCCTTAATTTAATGAATCTAATTACTATCTCCGTCCTTAAATAAGTTTCGTTTTAACATGTAAAATTTGTTCCAAAATATGTCTTTTTCGAATTTCAAGATATATTTTATACAATCTACCAAAATACCCTTATTTACTCCTACCACATTAAAATATGTATATAATAATCATGATAAAAAACTTTCACATTGATTATAATTAAATAAGGTTAGATTCTATTTTTACCAACTTAATCCATTTAAAACCCTCTAAAACGATACTTATCTATCTATATATAAAAGGAGGACAGTTGGCAAAATTTACAATTTTGCCACTTTACCTCCTAGAAATGTCAAATCAATATTTTAGTTAATAAAAAAATTATAAAAACTTATAGTTTTTTCAAGAAAATTAATTGTGTTATTTTGTAATCTTTTCAATTATTATTATTATTATTATTATTATTATTATTATTATTATTATTATTATTATTATTATTATTATTATTATTATTATTATTATTATTATTATTATTATTATTATTATTATTATGTTCATTATCATTACTATTAGTAATTGATAGTATTTATTATTGTTGCTGTTGTTAACAAATGTTGTTCATTGTTCAACAATAATATAATTTTTTTTCTTTATTTTGTTCACTTTAATTACTTATGTATAGAATTAGGATCTCATTATCAATTTTAAAGTTAAAGAAAATTGAAGATAATTTTTGTGATTATGAGAAATGTTATATATAAACAAATATTTTAAATTTTATATTTTTAACCGGGAACTTTTAACAAACTCCAAAACTCACTAACTTATCAAATTATTTATTAGCCATGAAATTTTTTAGCAAATTAATTATTGATTCAAATAGAATGTAAGCTTACAAAATTTTAATTTTTTTAACTTTAATTAATTATTAATATCTAGAATTATTCTTATTATCAATTTTAAAGTTAAACAAATATTAAGATATTTTTTTCATAATTATGAGAAATGTTGTATATAAACAAATATTTCAAAAACTTATATTGTAAATTTTTGTACCAAACCATGAAAAATATTCAACAAAAAAAAAAAGAAACAAATAGAATGTGAGTATTTCATGTTTTTAATTTTATGTTTTTTGGTTAATTGTAATTAATTAATGTTTAGAATTGTTATTAGTATTATTATCAATTTTGAAGTTAAAAGAAATATTAATATATTTTTTGTAATTATGAAAATGTTGTATACAAATAAATATTTCAAAATTTATATTGTTAAATAACCACTTTTCACTCACTCCAAAATTTATTGTAATATTCAAACTATCTATTGAGTCAGGAATGTTTTTTTTACAAAAGACAAACAAATAGAATGTAAGCTTTCAAATTCGTTGTTTAAGTTATTTATAAATTTAATTTGTATAATTTTTTTAAGTTATTTATAAATTTTATATTCTGACCTTTTAATATTATCAAATATAATTTAGAATAACATGTACAGTTTGTGTTATTTGACTTTAAAATAACCCACCACATAAAAATGAATGCACAAGGAAGTGCTATGATGTGGGTAGAGACGCAATTCAACCAGCGTTTACTTTCTTCAATTAAAATTCCATTTTATCTTATGGTTTTTTCAAATTATAAAATGAAATTATATTCAATAAAAATATGAAAAATATAAAGTATATATTATAAAATTTTTGAAATAATAGACATTAAATAATTTTTTAATATAACAATTTTATTATATTATTATAAATTGTATATATTACGAAAATAAATAACCCGCGCGATGCGGGTGAATTACCAGTTTTTAAAGTGATAGCATCAGCTAAAGCCATCCTCCTAAAACCGTACTCTCCCACTTCACAATAATTATCACTATACAAAATTAAATCTATTACCCTATCAAGGCCCAAAATTTCACAGCCTTTATTATCATGAAGGCCCAAAATTACTCTATAGGCCCATCTCAATGGTTATAAATGTTGGGCCCAAAGTTTCTCCAACAAAGCCATTAACAAATATTTAGCTTAGGGTTTTTCAACCTCTGCGAAAACTGCTCGAAATACAACAATGGCGAAGAATCGAAACAAGAAGAAGAATCGATCGGATGAAATGGCTGTGGATTCGACCACCGCTCGCTCTCTCAGAGACGAGCCTCAAGGTGCAATCTCTGATGCATTTGATATTTTCGTTCAATTCAATTTGATGTTTAATTCGTTTTTGATTTCATTTCTCTTCTATTCTGTTTGTAAATCGAAAGGAGATTTTGATTTACTGAGTTTCTAAACTTATAAATTTTTCAGCCATGGATACATCTGAGAAGGTAGCTGCCGGCGGTTCTGATGGTGGAGCTCTCAGGCAAGCATAATTTTAGCTTCTTATTGCTCTTTTGTTGATAAACTTTATATCTTATGTGGTGCTTTGTGAAAATTTTGGAGTACATTCTTTGATATTTAGGCATTTTCTATATTTAAAGCAAATTAACAAGAAAGATTCTTGTAATTGTGAGTGAGATTCAGATGGTTTCCTTCATTGATCACTGCCATGGATATGCTAATTTTGCAATGTATATATTCCAATGCAATTGAGGTTATTAACTTTTCTGAGTATTAATTTATATAGTTCATTGACTCATTGGGTACTAATTTGTGAAGATGGTTTCTTGAGCTAGCTTCTCCTATGTGATTATGCATTACACTTAGGTTGTGTTTGGATGAGGCATTTGATAAACGATTTGAAATCCATCCATTGATGAGTTTGAATTGATAAGAATTTCAAATGCATCACTTTCGTTTTAACTAATTCTTTAGAAATTTGGGTTCGTCTCTAATCTGAGTGTATTCGAAATCTCTTCATTTCAAATCTTATATATATGAAATCACTCGATCAAATTACAACCTTAAAGTACCACTTTCTTTACTCTTCCAAAATGTCATTATCTATAATAGTATCACTCCGTTATTGTTCATCTTGCGGCAAAATCACTTGTAAAGTACCTAATGTTATGTTGATTGAAAAACAAAATGCAGAATTTGCTAAATTTAAGGAGTTTCGGGTTATTATATGCAGGAAGATGATAAAGGGACGACCTATGAAGAGATCAAAGAATCTTCGGAAGACGAAGGCTATAGCTAAAGCTATATCTCAAGGTGAGAAGTCATTGGAGAAAATATCGAAGACTGAAAGCAAGGAATTAAGAGTCAAATTTGGTAAAACTCTTTACGATTAACTCATCTGCTGCAAAAATTTGCTTGTATTATTGGCCTCATCAAAGTATAATTCTATATTTCTTGCAGTTTTGATAACTGATCATAGTGTTTAACTAATAGTAGTTGTGTTCATTTGCAAACGTATATATTCAATTTTGAAGCTGAGGAAATTTTTGTGATCAATTGCTTCTCTTATTTAACTGTTGATGCTCAAAATAATATTGTAATGTTTTATGGTGTATATAACCAAATTATGGCATGAAAAACCTATTACATGTGATGTTATATTTCATGTTTCGTAACATTTAATACACATCTTGTATTAAATATTTATATCTTCGAATATGGTGTGTGATTAAATTAATTGAACTCAGAATTCAAGCTGCATTAGAAGCAAGGATGAAAATATCGATTTCGATGGAAATATCGGTACATTTATTTTTCTGATATTTACCGATTTTTTCATATATTTATCGATATTTTCCCTACATTTACCGAAATTTATCGATATATTCCCGATATTTTCCGATATTTGTCAATATTTACTGATATTTCATCAATATTTACCGATATTTTTTTGATATTCACGAATTTTTCTATTTTTACATGAAATCATTGATATCGAAATTGATATTAATATTTAGCCAATAATTATTGATATTTTATTTATTTTTTTACCAAAATATGAAAATATCGATGATATATCGTTACAGTCCATTTTGTTTTGGTCATATGAAAAAATGAAAATATCGAGAATATATCTGAAATATATCGGAATATTTTCATTCTTGATTAGAAGCGACAATTCTATTCCTACCAATACTCAAAAGTACAAACACTGTAAAATGTAGAAAAGCTATTCATCCAAACTTTTACACAGGACAGAATATGGCAGAAAGAGAAATAAATTAATTCCCTAAAAGAACAAAGAACAAAGAACAAAAAAATTAGCCATAAAAACAGACAACACTGGAAAGAGAGTCTCTCTCTATAGCATTCAATATAGCAAACTAGCTTATCTGAAACATCATATCATGGTATATATATCCAACACAGCTAGTTGGAGCCACGGTTGATCATCTCCTTGTACTGGTTAAGCGACTCCTGGCGTTGCAGCCTCATATCCTCGTTGAACTTCTTGATGAACGCCTCGACTCGCCTATTCAACTCGTCCTGACTCAGTGAAGCCTCCTTCTTCAGTTTCCCTCCTTCGTTAGTTGACCGGTGATTGAAGGTCTCTGCTTTCTTCATTGTCTTCTCCGGCTGGTTGCCATGGCTGTGGCCTTCACGCTCCCAAGTGTCCGATTTTTTCAAGTGTCGAGTTATTGGGATCGGGCGTCCCTCTGTTATTGTCTTCCATGTACTCTCCAATGTGTCTTGCCTCTTTGGCTTTGACACTCCCAACACTGTTCTCCCACCTAATTTACATTATCAGTTGCCACAAAACCTCAGCAAAACAAGGATCAACATGCTGTTTTCAACATGATTCTTAAGGGATAAGGCATGATGATACAACAATTAATCAAGATTCAACATGATAGTAGTGTCTATCTTATGATCATAAAAGTTGGACAAAAAAGAAGAAGATCAAGATAAGATTGAAACTACAGTATTACACTAATCAGGAGAACACAAAAACTTGTTTAATAGGGCTATATGATAATTTTTGTAAGACAATCGTTTTGATTCATGAATCAAACTTATTTTCACTTGTTTATAAGTAAATTGTAAAATGTGGATTGGTACGTCTCACAAAACCATTATTGTATTAGGGGTTTTCACATAAAATTAATTCATTTTTTAATGCAAGCACATACACACTTTTGGTACTTTCATACACACATTTATAAATGAAATGAATGAGGGTAATTTCAATCCTTGTTAAACAATTAAGATTGAAATGAATGAGGGTAATTACAGAAATGGGGCAAGGCTTATCAATTCAAACTTAGGTGGGTCCCAGCCCCATTACCTACGATTAATTCCTGTCGTTTTCCTCACTGCCATCAATACCCTAGCCCTACTTTTGCCGATTCATTTCATAAACCGTATTTATCTCTCACTTTAATTTTTAAATTCCCAATAAACGTATATTAATAAATTCAATTGCAGTTATGATTCAACCAAATAAATAATTACTACTACTAATAATAAATTTAATTATAGGGATATTTTTATAGTTACACAATGAAAATCCAATGACTATCAGCTTGGGAAATCGCAAGTTATTTTGATTTTATTTTATGGGAACTAACTAGGTAATTTGTTTTATCCTATTTTAATAATTTTTAAAGCTATTCCACTTTCTATGTTTGGAGCACACGCACACGCACACGCACACGCAAACTTAATTCATGGACCGACACGCACCAGATTAGAACCCATCCTACCCTACTCTTAACGGTTACATTTTGCCAGCTACCACAGTACTCCGGCGAGATTTCAAAACCTCTTTTTCCCGGCGCTCTTTCAAACTGATTATTACGGTAGTGCCGGAAAACTACGAAAATTGAAAGAGAAAGGAAAATGTAGGTACGGTGTACCTTCGGGACTAGCTCTGCCATTTCTCCGGTGACTGAATCTCGCAGAAACGGACGGCTTCACGATTGAAGGAGAATGTTCCGTTAAACCGTTGTTTTCGGCCGTGCTCCACGTCGGTTTAGTCAAAACATACTCATTCTCCTTATTGCTCATCGCGTCTTCCCCAAACGCGCCGCCGCCACGAGCAGCTGTTATAGTAAAAGGCAAATTCTCAGTTTTGGTTGCACCGGCGGAGTCGAACTCCAATCCTTTCTCCACCTTCACTTCATAGCCGCTAGAATCGTCCAAAACGACGCCGTCGTGCCTGTTGTCTGCCATCGTCGAATAATCCACCGTTTCGATCCTCTTAACAGGCGGCGGCGTTGCAATCGCCATGATATCCGCAAACGGCTGCGAAGTAGCCGACGTTGACTCGTAGCCCTTCGCTGAGTGGAGTTTGGAGGAAGCGACTATGGAAATGATGATGCAGTTGATGACGAGGTACAGGTACGGAGGCCTGAGCCATGAAACGACGCCGTTGTAGATTGACGGTACATGATCTACGAAATCAGTGGCGGTTAGCATAATCGCCGCTGAAAAAACGCCGGAGGATATCAACGCAACTTTGAACAACGACAGATTGTTGGTCGAGGTCTGGTAAATTATCGCCATTTTCCGGTGAGATTTTGGTCGGTGGATTAATTTCCGGCGACGGTTGTGCTTCCAGAAGCCAAAACGAAAAGAAAAGGAATAAAAGATGATGGCGAATAGAAAAGTGAATATTGGAGTACTGCTCTGCTTTATATATTGGTCGGAAATTTTGGGGCTGAAATATTGGGTGAATTAGGCAATTATTTGAAATTTATAATGCTAAATTCATTAAAGATGATTACATTGATACACATTTAAAATTTATTAATATAATCTCATATTAATTTTTGAGTTGTATGGATTGATTGGAAATATACTTATTACATTCTTATATTTCAAATCAATCAATCAAAACACATTTTAATAGATTTAGCCTCACATTTTAGAACAATTTTCAATCATAAATGTTGCATTTTATATAAAAGAAATTATTCAAATATTTCAATCAGGAAAAGCTTTCAAAGCATTTGTAATCTACCCAAAATTTTGTAATCTAAATTTAAAAGAACATTTTCAAAAAGTCTCTCATTTCTAAACGAGATTTAGGTGTATATAACCTTCCTTATTTGAAATGGAAAATATTTGTGAATGTATGTTTCTAATGAGAAAGGTATTGCAATAAACTGTGTTTTTTGGACATATGTTTGACAATAAAATTTTGAGTACATATACACTCATTCTCAAATTTATATTAGTAAAATAGTTTCACAATATATATATATATATATTATTTTAAATACTTATTGTAAATGTTTTATTAAAAGCAAATAAAATTCTTATGTAATTTTGCCAGAGAATATATTAACGAACTATTTAAAATTTCAAATATTTATTATTTTAAGAAAAGTTGGAAGGTTGGTGTCCTAGTGAAAATAGAAATGGAAACAAGTGGCATGTCCACGTCAGATCCCTACGTATAGGTCCATCTCTATCTCATTACATTTACTAGTATACTATATTCTCAAAACTTGTGTTGTCATAATCAATTCTTTTATCAACAATATCGATCTAGTTTATATACTCTATAATATTATGATAATTGTTTTGGCCATTCTATTACTTTACA
>CM016729.1:20006349-20297945 GCA_005771605.1 Scutellaria baicalensis | reverse complement strand
TCCTGAGATAAGGGAATCGAAAATTCCCAATAAAAATGAGTGAAGAGACGAAACGGAGCGGCGGCGGCGGCGCTCTGGCGCCGCTCAACTCCTCCGGATCGAATCCCGGCAAGAAAGTCATCATTAAGAGCGCCGACATGAAAGAGGACATGCAGAAAGAAGCCGTCGACATTGCCATTACTGTAATCTCTCTCTCCCTCCCTCTTAATTGATTTAGGCTTCTATATGCTTCAACAGTTATGTAAAATTTTGTGGTTTGTTGGTAGGCGTTTGAGAAGTATAATGTAGAAAAAGATGTAGCCGAGAACATAAAGAAGATGTTCGACAAGAAATATGGCCCAACTTGGCATTGCATTGTTGGGAAAAATTTTGGTAATCACACACTTGTTCTTGCTCTCTTTTTTCATGTTTTGGTGCTTCAGTTTTTATTTTCAATTGGGTAGTGAATGAAGGTTTTGTTACATCGTGAGTGTTTTGTTGATGGAGTGATTGGTAAAGTTGTCATCTTGTTTGCTTCTTCTGATTTGTGTTGTTGACTGTTGGGATCTATTGCTTGATTTTAATACACTTTACTCAGTTCTGGATCTATTTCCGCCTCATATTAGAGCCTGTTTACACATTCGGAAGTTAAGGGTTCGAGTGTCTTGTTTCCTTAGTAGTTATTGGATTAAGCAACTGTGCCATTTTGGCATAGTTTTAATTAAGACCTGTTTCTTCAGCTATGAAGATGAAAGTGGATTCTTCCCTCTTTCATGAGAACTTCGTGATTGTATACTTAGTTGCCCGAAATGATCACTAAGGGAATGAGATACTCAAAATCAAAGATGAGAATTGAAAATGGTCGTTATTTTGCAACTGAGTTAAGCTGGGTTAAATATAGCTGCAGCTTAGTCCATCTTAGCTAAAGAACTGAGTACCCTTTATGATGTGTGAATTTGGGTGATTTGGATCTGTAAATTAACAACTTGAGCATGGAAGAAATAGGGTCAAAGTTATTTCCGGTTTGGACACAACAACAGAATGCCAATTAAATTTTCTGATGTTGGGATGCTTCGCGGGAATTATACTAGCATAAAGAGGAGGGAGAAGATTGATACAGTTCATTTGAGACATATAATAATATCATCATCACCAAGGAGTTGGCTATACATTTATAAATATTCATGTAACGAGTTGGGATGCAGTAGTTGGTTGCGTGTTATGAGTCTAAAACCATTGAGAAATATAATTGTGGTGCCAGTTGTTTCTGACCTAGCAACAACACTACCTTATTTGGGCTTGTGACCGGCGGCCATCAAGTTATTGTCGTCTAATATGGTTTCAGGTCATTGGTTAAATAGATTACTTGTTTGAGATTCTCCAATCCTTCAAAGAAAGAGTATGCATCAAAATGATGATTATTTGGTTTGGCTAGTTATTATGTCTTTTAATCTTTGCTTGTCATAATACATACAAAAGCTGATGATGGTGTAGCGTCCATTATCATACATACAATATCTTTCCAAGTGACTAAGTGGGCACTTCAACATTTGTGGGATCTCTCAAATTTGTCTCACTTTTAGTACATTTTCTTGGATGTTAAAAGTACATTTAATTGGTCATATTTAACAGCATCTTATAAAATGTTTCTGTTACTCGTAGTTTTTGTCCAAATTGGTTGGATAGAAAGGACTGATCATGGATAAATGCTTTGAAGTTAAGCTAACATTATAATTGAGTAGGTAGAGAGCAAATTGGTTTTTTCTCTCATATATGATTATACGTGCTTTATTAAGAAAGAGTGAAAAACTGCTAAAGATTATGGTTCTTGGTAGAATTTGAACACTCAGAAATAAAAGCAATTGCTACCTATGGTTGAAATCTTTCCTATGAAAATTGTATAATATACCACACAAATGGGTGAAAAGGCCGTATGACTGAAATGGAGTGTTGAGAGAAGAGGCAACTGTTAATACAGTGGCCAAAACAACACATTCTCGGTTTATCTTTCTCCTCTGTGTGGACACAGTAGAAGTGCAGGTTTGATGGCATATTCATCCATTGTTACCCAATGGAATTGGAGCTATCTGAACTTGGCCTTAACATGTAAAGATAGTGTGGTTCTAATACATGATTCACACTACTAAATCTAGTATCTTACTGGGAACATAAAGTATATGGCTTTATCAGGTTGAACTTGAAAACACTTGTATTCTGTTGCTAGAATACAAGATGATTTTCATCAGGATCATCCCAATTATGTTTACAAAATCAAGAATCTTCTTCTTTTCTGTTATTTCTTATGTTATTCACAAATATCATTATGCCTTAAACTCTCTTATTCATGAACTATAAATTGTCTAACTCAATTGATAAGTAGTTTGCTTGATTTGTCTGAAGCTCTATGTTACGCTGTTCTCTTTGAACACCTGTTGGATAAGCATATATAAAGTTTAAAGAGGGCAATGTTTCATCCTTCTTTTCCCGAACAAAATAAAATAGAACTTGATCCTCCATTTTTGTTTTTTATATGGACATAGCAATTACAAAGTGACCTGTTGTGAAATCGAAGATTAGGGTTAGGTGTCTTATCTTTGAAACAGCGTTCTAATTTGTATTCACCCATTGTCTATTCAGGCTCTTATGTAACTCATGAGACAAATCACTTTGTCTACTTCTATTTGGACACAAAAGCCATACTCCTGTTCAAATCTGGCTGAGCTGTGTGATGACGTGGATGGAGACGGACATTGATGAATGACAAAAAAGATAAGATGATGATGTTATAACCATCACTAGTGTTTTGTATGTATTATTATTATTATTCTTGAATCTTTATCCATCAAACACACTCTTCTTCTTGTATATTTGTGTGAACCAAACTTTCTTCTCTATGCACTAATGTGTCATTACCACTGATTTCACGTCTCTTCCCTCTTTGCTCGTTGTTCTGAGTTATCCTGTTCTTGATCCTACACGGAAACAGCTTCACGGGTTTTTCTTGTGATGTGAGAAACGAACCCCATATTATGATTGGTGTGAGCAATGGCTATGCGATACCTTGCTTTCATATTATGAAACATTTCTATGCTATTCCTAGAAGGTGAACATTATCAATAATGTTTTGTATGTACTTTCGATTAGTGTTTCGTACATTTCTATGCTATTCCTAGAAGGTGAACATTATCAATAATGTTGTGTATGTACTTTCGATTAGTGTTTCGTACATGCTACAGCCGATGTTTTAGGGTTTCTTACATATACAGATGGAAATTTGGACTCATTCTATGGGTTCCCATCCCGACCCGACCTAAGGTCTTTGGGTCATGTCCGACCCCATCCTATCCTATGAATAGGGTAGGGTGGGGCAGGACGGTCTGAATCACACGATCATTGTGATGTGGCTCCAAAACACGATGGAAATATAAACAAGTGAATATTGGAATTTAATTGGAATTATATTTGAAAGTATAATGGATGACATGAACGTAAATGACACGATTATATAAACTGCCATTTTGAAAGGAAAAAAGATGTGGCATTGAATTGAAGTTCTAATAATTTTGCTCAAATTTCCTAAATTATTCTTCTTACCATTATTGTCACAAACACAAGATTAATATTAATAGATAATATTATGTATTAAATGACTAGGAAATGCTGATTGATATATATATATATATATATATAGTGTGGTACAAAAATAGAAATTTCCAGTTTTGTGTATATGTCCCAATTATCTATTAGTTATCTTTCAATTCTGCGTTACCTAATCCAAACATTATCCTAATTTATATAGGAATTGAAAACAATTAATTTCCTTAATTAACGAAACTCATGGCTGATTCTCTTGACCTGGGCTTTGCATGTTAAGTTGTTATTTTTGATAGCTTGAAATCTAAGTCTATTTTTAAAATATCTCTAACATTTTTTCAACATTTCATTCATATTTCTAATATACACATAAATATATTTTGAAATTTTTTCAGTAATATTTAAAAAAATAAAATTAAAGAGTAACTAGAAATCCCGCCAATTTTCAAAGTTTTATGAATACCGGAACATCTAATAAATTTCGTAAGTTCAGGGCGCCAATATTATATTATGTCGAGCTCATATTTATTTTGATCTCAAAATAAATTATACTCCCCATTATAAGTCAAAAAATAGACAAAATTAATTGAAATTACTGATATAAAAAAAAAAATAGTAAACAAGGTTGACAAAATTAACTGCATCATAATTTATAATGAAAGTTAAACACTATAGTCATGTCTATTGTGAATATGACTTGTTGTCCTATGTAATAATAATAAAAGAAATCGATATAACAAATTGACACATGTAAAATGTATAATATCCAATTCGTTTTCACAAGTTGATTTCTCATGAAATTAGATCTGTATTTTTTCAAAACTATTTCACTAAATATTCTCTAACGCCCAAAAGAGAAAAAGGTAAATTAGTCCACTGACCATTCCTACGTAAATATTTGTCCAATTAGCCTTTCACCTAATTTTCAAATAAATATTAAATAAAAATAAATTAAATGAAATTTGTTGTACCAAATAACCATGCACCACGTGTGTATCACATCCCAAAATGCGTTATATGAATTCTGAACGTAAAAACAATTACAAATTATAATATGTTTCTAGTATCAAAGTTACATAATTTTAGAATATGGGTTATTTTACTAAAAAATTACAAATATGGTCTTCTTAAATAATAATTTATGTTGACTGAACTATTTAAATAAAAAACCCGAAGAAAAATTATAAATTGTTATATATTTAGTAAATTATCAAGTAATTTAACTTGCCTAAAAGTAGGAATATATAAAATGTTAATATTTAGATAGATGAGTTTATAAATTTAAAATGGATAATATATAAAACAGAATTTAAAAATCGAATGATATAAATATATGAAAACAACAATGCAGAGTAGAAAACAGACAATTTTATGATCGCGACAAAACTGTCCTTACACACACACACACGTATGTTGTGTGTCCTTAAACTATGTATTTTATTTTTATTTTCATTTATAATTATTTGGATAAGATAATCTTCATAAAAATCAAAATTTACTTATTCGAGATCCTTTTGTAAGAACTTTATTTCAACTCGATTTAATAGATACATGTTTTTACTTGATATGTTTTAAAACTTAATTTAAACTCGAACTCGATTATTATAAAAAGAAAAAACAAATATAAGATATCTAACTAATCGGGCTTGTTTGACTTAGTAAAACTCATTCAACCTCAAATTAAGTAATGATCTAATAAACTCAAAACATATATTTTGAAACTCAAAAATATATCAAACAAGTGTGAACAACAGTTTAAATTATATCATTCACAATCCTATATATATAAATAAATGGTCACAAAACTTTTTCCTTTCAAAGTGTAGTAAATATTTAAATCTTGACATCAAAGTTACATTTCGATTCGAAAATCCTTTTCATTTCATATTCTAATATCGTATTTTATATGATTTATTTATAAAAATAAGGATAATGTGATTCTATGAAAAGAAATAGTAGTTCACAGATGAAAAATATATATATATATAATGTAAGAAACTGAAATTCCGGAAACACCCTCAATTCTCCGCCAGCAATTTTAAGAAACCTAAGGGCAAACATGAAATGACAAAGCAGACCTCGGCATCGTTCGGAAGAGAGCACAAAAAGGAGGGGCATAGAAGAAAAGCTATGGAGGGCAAAAACGTAAAAATAGGAGCCAAAAAATTTCTTCAGTATGCAAAAGCATTCCTCGCTCCTTTACCACTACTACGTGAAGAAGAAGACGATGACGTGGACGTGGACGTGGCAGCCATGGAGCAGTTGTACTCTAAGGTACAACCACTCTTTGCACCGCCTTCTTCTTCGTCCATGAATATCTGCCTGTATCTGCACTCCACGCTGCAGAACGCCTTGTCCCCTCTGCATCAAAGCATGTACGTTCCAGTATCTTCTGTTTAGAGAGAGAAGCAGAGATCTAGAGAGAGAGAGAGATAGAGAGATGGAGAGAGTTACTTGTACATGTAGATGTCTTTTCCGGGGAGGAGCCTGAGGCTGCAGAGAGAGCAATTCTGGAGAAATCCAGAGTAATTTGGGGGATTTCTAGCCCTAGAAAAGGGGCCTGGAGATGGAGGGGAAGATGGAGAAGAAGGTTTGATGATGCTTCCTTTGTTGATGATCTGAGGGCTTCCTTTCTCGGAAAGATCTGCGTAATTCTCCAGGATTACACTGAGTCCCACCATCTCATGTTCCCTTCCAGCGGCGGTGGACCGGTGGCGCTGCGGCGGAGGAGGGTTGTGTTGTGAATGATGAGGGAAGGATCTCGTGTGAGGTAAAGATGGCAAAGATAAATAGAGAGAGAGAGAGAGAGAGAGAGAGAGAGAGAGGAGAGAGAGAGAGCAGTAACTTGTTGCGCTTGTTAACTGCCACGTATCCTTCCCACAGCTATCAATTTGCTTCCACATTTTCGCTTTTTTATTTTTTCCATTTAATTCTATTCATTTGGTTTTGTCGTTTTCTGCTTTTAAAAGTTTTAACCTCCCTTTTTTGGTACTTTACAACTATTTTACTATTGGTAATTTTATAAGGATTATATCTCATATTATAAATCGTTTTACAGATATGTGACAAGTTAAGCTATAACCTATACCTCATAATCTATATATAAATTTAGGGATATAATGGGTAAAAATCTGTTTCACACAAATTATAGTGATTTTGTATATAAAGTATCCCTTTTGGGTATCAATTAAAAAACTTGACACCTATATTAACAAATTAAATTTCCAGTCATTTTTCGTTGTATTTTGATACGCAACACGTCCATGACATATTTTTAGAACTTTTTTTATGCAAACAATTGATTTGTTGTATTTAAAACAACTTATAAGCTTGTAGTGAGAATATGATTAAATTGTCTGGACTCAAAAGACCTTTGGAAAAATATATTGCGCAATTCATGTGCCAAAATCCATTAAAAAATGGTTGAAAAATTAGTTTAGAAGTTTAAGTGTTAAATCCATACAGTTTATATATATGTATATATCGATATTATAAAAGAAATTTTATGATTTTAATGAAATATCGGTGATAGTTTAATGAGATTGATGCAATTAGTGTGTTTTTATATTTTTTTTTGAGATCTTGATGTGATGAATCTACAAAATGTCATGGTAAAATAAAGAGTGGGACATGCAGATTAGATTTGAGGTATTGATGAACATTCATTAATGGTGTTGTCCTTTTATGAGGTTTTGTATCATGCATTTGGGAATAAATTGATGAACATGTAAATGGTGCACATTATCATTTTTATGGTATCATATCATTCTCATTTTTATTTTATTTTTGGATTAAGGATTCTAATAATTTTTAGCTATAAGATTGTAATTAAATTAATATGTATGGCTCAGTTACTTATTTTAGTAAATTATTTTAAACTTGAATGACAAAATTAATGTTTCATCGGCCATAATATAGTATATTTATAGCAATTACCTTACAATTTTTTTGGAAATAATTAATCTAGTACTTATATTAGTATATGATTTCAATATAATAATTTATCAGTTGAAATGTTATATATCCATGCCTTAATAAATTTTAAGTGAGTATTAATGCCACATTTTATGTCTAGTTTTCATATTTATGCAATCAAAAAACTATGATAGCTAGAATAGGGTAGACAGATATTATTTTCGACCTAGTTTTCAGTTAATAGAAAGTTTATAAATTATTTACTAAAATGAGTGAGTCTTGTGTGAGACCGTCTCACAGATCCCATTCCGTGAGACGGGTCAACCCGACCAAGTCAACGGTCAAAGTCAATGGTCAATGGTCAATGCCGGTCAACGCAGGTCAACGTCGTTGACCAAAAAGTATTACATGTTATGCATAAAAGTATTACATGTCATATATAAAAATATTACATTCATAATGTAATATTGTTATTCTACTCACATAATACTTTTATGTGTATTATGTGATACTTTAAATTAGTATTAGGTACTACATATAAAAGTATTACATGATATATAAAAAAATATTACTTATTTATTTCAATAGTATTACATGTTGCACACAAAAGTATTACATTATGAGAGTATTACTTGTTGATTTCAATAATATTACATGTTGTACATAAAAGTATTACATTTGAGTATTAGACAATATTTTTCTATATATCATATAATACTTCATAGTATTACATGATATACGTAAAAGTATTACTTGTTGATTTCAATAGTATTACATGTTACACATAAAAGTATCACATGATGTATATAAAAATATTACTTGTTGATTTTAATAGTATTACATGTTACACATAAAAATATTGCATGATGTTATGTTCTTATAATGTAATAATACTTTTGTGTGTATTAGATAATATATTTTTATATATCATTTAATACTTCATAATGTAATACTTTCATGTATATTAGGTGATACTTTTCTATAGATCGGATAATACTTTTGTATTATATACATATAATGTATAATATATTACAAAAGTATTAGATGATATATATAAAAATATTACATACTACACATAAAAGTGTTACATATTTTCATATACTCTAACCAAACCCAAAATAATACTATTTTACAAAAGTATTACATAGTATATTAAAAAGTAATACCTAAAACACACAAAAGTATTACATAATTTCTCAAAACTTTGTCACACATGATACACATAAAAGTATTACCTTATAAAAGTAAAAGTATTACATTTATAATGTAATACTTTCATGTATGTTGTGTATTACTTTACATATAATATGTAATACTTTTGGTCAACGGAGTTGACCGACCGTTGACCGGCGTTGACTTTTGACCGTTGACTTTGACTTTGACCGGATCGGGTTGACCCGTCTCACGGAATGGGATCCGTGAGACGGTCTCATACAAGAATTTGCGTACTAAAATTTGATTAGTCATGATACTTGCCAAATTTTCATACAATAGTCACTATATTTGAATTTAAACAAGTTCTATTGTGATGTTGGTCATTTCAATT
This sequence comes from Scutellaria baicalensis, assembly GCA_005771605.1. Classification (NCBI taxonomy): domain Eukaryota; kingdom Viridiplantae; phylum Streptophyta; class Magnoliopsida; order Lamiales; family Lamiaceae; genus Scutellaria; species Scutellaria baicalensis. The sequence continues at coordinate 20,288,911 of CM016729.1, read as the reverse complement.
ATAGATGTCTTTGTCTTCGTTATCGAAAGTGCTACTAGTTTGATTAATCAATGAAGTGAATCAAGATTAATTATTGACTTTTCTTAATGATCTATTATGTAGCGTTTTGTTTTGTTTTATTAATCCAAGCCTTCAACCTCCTATTTAAAAGATAAATTGAACTATCAATTATGTAATTTAAGTTGTACTAAATTGTTTTTTGAAATTATTATAAGATTCTTCAATTAATCTAATCTTGTGGGATGATTAAAAAATAGTTTATTTTTTGAATAATGAATTGAAATATCTCATAAAAACCGATATATGAAAAAGTTAGTTTAAATTTAATAGATTAAATTTAATGGATAATGTCTGAGTGGGGATTTTCTTTTTCCAAGACATGTGTAAGATTCATGTGTATATAATATGGCAAGATAACATAATTTATATACACTTCTCAATGTCCCTTTCCCAAAGTTTAATATTTATGTTATACTCCTATTAATACTACTATTAATACATACGTAGTATTTATATACATTTTTACTGTTTATTTTGCACAAACTCATATATTAATTAGCACATAATTATATGTAATTAACCGATAATTACTATTCTCATTATGATTCGCATGTATAACATTAATTGTATAATTTCTTGATGTGCTTTAATTACTAGTTATTTTAAAGTTAAATTAACAAGATAACCATTATACTAGTACATTTTTAATCAAGAACACTAAAAACATATGATAAGTTCAACCCCACTTACTATGAAAAGTCCCCTAATATAGTCACTAAAGTGTCAATTTATGCCCTAAAAATAGAATTTTTAAAAAAAGGATAGAGATAAATCCAAATTAAAATAAAAAAGGTTCGAAGTATATTTTCTTGAACAAATCTTGTATGAGACCGTCTTACGAATTTTTTTTCGTGAGACGGGTCAACCCATAATTCATAATTAACAATTCATACGTTCAATTTATGGGTAATGAGGATCCGTCTCACATGAGTTTTTGTGTATTTTCTTTCCCTTTCATGTATAGATAATATTTTTAATTTAATTGTACTATTTCCTCCTTTTCTTTCGTTTATATTAAATAATTTAAGAAAACGATTGTAGACTTGTACTCATCTCCACAATATCAATTAAATAGGAATAAAGAGTAGCAATAAATTTAGATTTTTGTATAGAAAAATTACTCTTTATGCAAAATCTATAATTATGTCATATTTAAATTATCATGAAATGTCTACCATGATGGATATTTATTGGTCTTATTAATCACTTTTAAAAAGAAAATCTCCTATATTGGATGTTTAAATTATCTACATATCCAACCTTTTTCCCCCAAGAAGAAACCATATTGTATTATTAATAGATAGATAGACTACATTTATTTGAAGGTATAATAATCATTTACATGAAAAAATAAAATAAAATAAAATAATACTTCTAAGATAACATTTGCGCTTGCACTTATATAATTCGAAATTGTTGACTAATGTGATGAAATATAGTATTTGTTTCTTTGTTTATATACATGATAAAAGAAAATCAATTTTCACTATCATAGTCACACTAGAAAAGGGTGTAATACCATTATTTAAAAGGAAAAATTTACAATTTCACAATATTAAATATCTTAAAAAAACTTGTGTATATATTCACAAGTAAATCAATCACACTCAAGTAATTAACCTCCACCAATCTAATACTAGTACATCTCAACTCATCATGAAACCCTACACTATACTATATCACTATACATAGTCAAAAATTTACTCTATTTTTTTGAATGAACAAATAAAGAAAATAATGAAAAGAAAAAGGGACAAATTTGAAGTAGTATTAATTAATAGTGGGAGGAGTTTAAAAGATTGGATGGTACAAGAATACTTAAGAATGCCGGCTATTGCAGTGCATTTACTGGATTACTTAAACAAAGTACTACTAATCAATGCTCTAATTAATCTCTTCACACATACCAATGGTCTTATTCATTATTCTTCTTTTTTTGTTACTTTTTCTTTTTTTTAATTAAACTATATATGATGGTAATGAAACGATTTTGGTTGCAGAATTGGTTCTTGTAAAACGATTTTAGTGATCATAAAAAATGATATTCATACTTCATCAGTCTCAAAATAAATGTCTTTGTGTTTTGATTTTACATAGATTAAGAAGGTGATATGAAGATTGGTCCACCCCTATTTAAATATAATAATTAGTGTGGGAGTTTTCTTTTTTTCTTTCTCTTATTTTGGGACCTATTCTTTTTTGGTCAAAATGATGTTTATAATTTTAGGAGGGAGAGAGATGAAGTGATGAGTAAATTTTAATGTTTATGAAGTGATGTTTCAACGTACATTTCATATGGGTCATTCTTTATTATGTAGATAAAGCTTGCTATCTTGACTTGGTTGATCATTTTGACTAATATGAGAGTACATATAGTGAAATAAATTTACCATCTCGTATAAGATTATGTCCTACAAAATGAATTTTTCAAGAAAAAATTTCACTCAAGCAAAAGAATTAATTTTTAAAATAACTAGTCCTAATTTTGCTCAAGTTTGGTTCCAGAAGAGTAAACATAGGCAATGTTTAAAGATTAAGGGTGATTATATATTTAATTCTTAAGACATAAATTTGAGAAAAGAAATTCTTACTAAAACAACACGTACTTTGAATTTGAATTGAATGGAGTATTTATCATTGCCTAATTTGTTTTAATTAGTGAATCTTCACAACATACAAACTTTGTTGATTAAATTTAGGTCCTTAGCTTAAATTACATATATTTAAAAATGCCTTCATAAAATAACCATAACTTCAACAACCTTACAAATCTCTTAAGTTTGGAATTTAATGTCAATTGTCCTTGATTTTTATATTAAATTACTTACAATTTCAAACTCACTGTTTGAAGTTGAGTGAAGAGTTAATGATTCTCTCAGCCTACATGATAATTTATTTATCAATAAATGTTAGTTAATGTCAGAACCTAAGACAATATTTTGGGTCAAACTTTTTGTAGAAGTCATTTATTGTCAAAACAAAATTATGTGTTTTTTAATTTCTTTGAGCAAACTATGTAAGTTGAATTAGTGAAGGTAACATGTACAAACCTAATTTCATAGGTTTGGATATAATTGAATATTATTCTTAAATAATGTTAAGACATTACCTTGAGAATAATGCAAATAATAAATTCAAAACTCTAATATTATATTTATCGCAAATGCTCCTGTGCATCAGGGGCACGGATTTGGATTGGTGCAACTGGAGCGACCCGACCCGGATCCTCGCACCTGGGTCACCTGGGTTTTTTTTTTCCCGCTTTAGGTTGTTACCTTTATGTTGTAAGGATGTGACATTTATGTCATATAAATGTGACCTTTATATATAAATGTTATGACCTTTGTGTCCAGTAACTTATGAAAAATGAAGATTTTCAGGTTTTTTCACTTCAAATTGAGACCTTTATGCTATATTGTTGTGACCTTTATGTACAATTCTTGTGACCTTCATATACAAATATCATGACCTTCAAACCGTAAAATTCTTCCTTTTTTTCTAAGTTAGAGTATATAAAGGTCATTAGATTTATGTATAAAGGTCACACTTATATAACATAAAGGTCACACCCATACAACATAAAGGTAATAGTTTGAAGCGAAAAAGTAAAATTTAAAAAAAATTAAAAAAAATGTGCGGATCTAGGTCGACTCGGACCCGACCCGAATTGTATATGCACCACTTGCACAAGAGACTAACTATATATTTATATATCTCTTACTTACATTAGATTAATATCATCATATTTACTTCAACTAAGATTATATATATATCACTCATATCACAATTTATTTATACTGATTACACATTTATTTCTACTATTTTTAAAATTTAATTTTAAATGTATATTCATTATATTCCTTACTTATTTCTTGGGCAAAATACACAGAAAAAGGAAAAGACAAGCCAAGAATTTTAAGAGATTATAAGATGAGGGGCAAATGTGCAATTTTAGGTGTGAGCTGGATGTGTTGAAAGATGGGCCCTAATGTTGGCCCATATTAATCTAAATGGAAAAACAGGTGTATTTGGGCCTTTTCTTATTATTTCATTAATGGGCCCCACTTGGACACCCAAATATTGAAAGCTAAACTGAAGTTGTATTTCCTGCATAATTTGGACTGTTGTGAAGCATTGTGCCACGTTCACAGTGACAAGGACCAATACTACAATGGCCCATCCCAATTTTGACATGACAAAGGTGTGTTTTTATTGTTGAAGAAAGTGATGGATTGCATTTTTTCTTTTAATTATCTCTTTTTATGAGTTAGTTTCTCGTGAGACCTCTTGAATAAGAATTCATTATATGAATGCACAACCGTGAGCGACGACAACAACCACACACGACACATTGTTTTGTTGTGGAATACTATGCAACTATTCATGATATTGATATGTTTTACAATTATAATTATGTGTTTCAATTCTTGATAGTTATATTGTTGTAGTAAATTATTTTATCATAAGTATGCATTTATGGTTTTGTTTTACATCGATTTTAGTGGGTTTACATGTAAAATATGAGCTATATATATAAATGTAAAATATGAGCTATATATATAAAAAAAGGAGTTATATAAGGATGTGCTATAAAGTTATAAATATTCATTTTCCAAAAACAGAGACTTTTATTGTCGGATACAATCAGACTATGTGCTAGGGCATGACCATGTACAGGTGAATCACTTTCATAGGAGTTTTTTAATGAAGGCATTTTTAATATATGTAATTTAAGCTAAATACTCCCTCCGTCCCACTATTTTCAGCCTACTTGTCATTTTCGTTTGTCCCAATTAAATCTGCCAGCCCCAAAATGGTAAAGAAAATTTTACTCTCTTACCCCTCCATTTCTTTCATTTTACAACTTTTGCACTCAAAAAGTTGGTTTAAATTACAAAATTGCCACTCAAAAATATTAAAATAACACATCCAATCAAAGTCAACAGTTTTTTCTTAATATCTGTGTCGGTCAAAATAGGCTAAAAATCATGGGACGGAGGTAGTAGTAATTTAAACGCTAGATATAAATCTTGAACGCTAAGCCACAGTTTGAATTAAATTTGAGATCTAAATTTTCTTGTTGGGCCTAATTTGACACACAAAATGTGGGCCAAAAGACCAATATAGATTAATGTCCTCAAATTTGGAAATGAACCTGTGGGGTGAGTCTACCACGAAGTTGAAGTTTATGCGGAATCAATGGTTTCGATCTTAATTGAACCGAAATATTAAAAAAGAGAGAGGGCAATTTGCATATTTTTAATCGCATATAATATTACTGAATACTGCATGGTGTTGGGTGTGATCAATGCTGAGTGTTGTCTTGTTAAAGGTAGAATCTTTATCATTTATTTTTCTTTAAAAACTGTTTCTTTAAAATTTTGAAAATGTATGTGGGTTTTCTCACAATTTTATTTATTTGTTTTTCTTGGTTTATTCGTCATTGGGCTCAGTTTAAATGTAGCTTTAGCTTTATATATTGTGATTTTGGGTCGTTTATGTGGTGTTGTTGCAGGGTTTTTTGTTAGATTACTGTGCTCCTTTTCTTTTAAGTGAAAGTCGAGATATTCAAGTAAAGAGTTTCAGCAGAAATTAGTCATCTCAGATATATAACTGTAAAGTGATGAATATTGTGCAATGGATAATCTTGAAATTGTGCCTACCTTGTTTCAGAAATTAGGCATGTTGTTTAGTCGAGTTATTGTCGTTTTTGGATCTTCTCTTGGTGATGGGGTGAGGGGTTGATTCTGGTTGTGGCCATGGTGGATTTTGAACCTATACGAGTATTGTAAAATCCTGCATTGAGTTCACAGATGGTGGATTTTTGAGTTGAGGTGATAGAAAAGAAGGAGAATAGTTGAGTTGTAAACAAGGTTTGGAGGCTTATGATTTTGGGGACTTTACGAGCATGGAACGATTCTTTTTCTTGCATTGTGTTTGATAGGAGTAAACACAAATTCGATCTTTTTGTTCATTTTTATGATAGAAGCCTTGATTCTCCATACACAACATTTGCAGTGCAACAATGTAAGGTGTTTAATTCAGGGAAATGATACACTTTATGCAAATTGTTCAGTGTATTTCTGAATGCATCAAAGAAAGGTGTCGTTTAATGTATTCTTCGTTATCTGATATGCAGGGGAATTTGCATACCAAGAACACGATTTATCCTAATTTACTCTTTTATTAAATGGATACGTATTCTTTAAGGATTACACATTATGATGCTGCGATGTTATATTCTCATGGTTTTGTTCAGTGATGTTATATTCTCATGGTCATAGGTGGAGCTTTTTCTGATAACGGATAGAGAGAGTAGAGAGTCATGGTACTTCCATGTGTGTAAGGAAAGTTAATCATTTGCTATACGTTACAAACGGATAAATTTACATTGTTCCAGGGTTGTACACTTTTACGTACTAAGGAATAGTTTCACGTTATAGTTATATAACCAAACAAAATAACAATACTCATTTCCTTGTTGCTCTACTACTCTTCTTATGAATCTTATCTGCCTGTACTACTTTTTTTGCGTTTTAATGGACAATTACTCCTTCCTCACATTTCATCAATAAACCTGCATGTACGTATTCATTGCTTTCACCTACCAAGTCTTTGGCCCGAAGAGATTGATTCTCCCAATCCGTTGTATGGATCACTGTCAAAATGGATAAAACACACGCCACTTGAGCTGCTAAGAGCCCATAACAAAGCCCCAAGAAGCCTAGCTCCCAGAAAAAGGCCAAAGCTACTGCAATAGGTGCTCCCATCATGTAGAATGAACAAAAGTTTATTCCCACACCTATGCTAGGCCTAGCGCTTCCTCGGAGGACCCCACAACAGGTGGTTTGTGGACAGTTTGCCAGCTCACAAAGTCCGATTATGGGTAACACTGCCATGGTGAGCTCAAGAACTTCATTGTCAGTGGTGAAGACCCTGCCCCATGCTCCTCTTCCCAAGGTTGTTAATAGGAATCCAAATAAGGATGAGAAAAAGGCCAATCCTATGGCTACTGCTGTTGCCAGGCGCGCCTTGTGGGGCCTCCCGGCTCCAAGTTCATTCCCTACTCTTGTTGAAATAGATGCACTAAGCGCTGAAGGCAATGTGTACATAAGAGATGTGGTTTGTATTACTATAGCTGATGTTGCTAGCGCGGCGTGGGGTTTGTAGAGGTAACCAGCTAGAAGAGTCATCAATTCATACCACCACCACTCCAAACAAACACCAAGGCAGCTTGGGATTGCTAGCCCGAGTAGCATTATCCATTCCTCCCAGAGTGAGCTCAAACCTAGCTTATTCGAAGGTGCTGGCAACGAGGATTTGAAGAAAGAGATTTTCTCATCATGGGCGCATGTTATATAGCCCAAAAGAAAGAGCAAGATGTTAAGGTTGGAAATAGAAGTGGAAATTGCGACGCCCCGGATACCAAGACAGTGATGGAAAGTAAAGAAGACTGTGATGGGAAAATGTAGTAGTGTTGCCAGCAGAGTGCAAAACAGCAGTGGCCATGTTGTTCCTTTGCTGCGTACGTAGATACGAAGAGGATGAAGCAAGCTGTTGGCAATAAGATCAGGGACTGCAAATCGGCAGTAAAGGCTAGCAATATGTACTACTTGAGGTTCTTGGTTGAGCCATAACAGGAGAGGCTCAAGATAAATCCAAAGCATCCCAATTGGAATAGATGCAAAAAGTAGCAAAACTATCGTTCTTTGGAGAGTGAGAGACACCATGGTGAAGTTCTTGGATCCAAAAGCTTGGCTGCAAACTGGCTCCATTCCCATGGCAAGGCCATAGAGCACAGAGTAACCTGTTATGTTGGTGAAGCCGATGGCTAATGCGCCTCCTGCGAGCTCCAAGCTGCCGAGCCTTCCTATGCATGCCACTGAAATCATGTTTTTGAGGTAACTTAATATGCCCATAACCAATATTGGCAATCCAATATCTACTACATTCTTGAGTTCCTCTATCACCTAGCATAAAGGATTAATCACCAGAGTGAAAAAATTAGCAAAATGAAATGTAAATTTTGAAGTTTCTGTTTTAGTTTCTTACCTCTATCATTGTTCGACTCTTTTTTTTATGCCCTGCAGCCATCTTTTTACTTTTCCTTTAGTCTGTGTTTTGGTTGCGTTATTTGGCACAGAGGATCCTACAGCTCACATACACTTCTCTGCACTTCACCACGCATGATCACTCCCTGTACTGTAGTGAGAGTGGCACTTTATCAGACATGGGGGAGATTTTATAGGGGCTGGAAGTGGTGGGTTTTAAATTTAATTTTTCCTTTTATCTTTTGCTTAAACGACTATTGAAATTGTAAAACAATAGGTTAGAGTGTTTTTCCTCTTATAATTAAAGACTTCACAAACTTTTAATTTGTCATTTTGCAAAATATATGACAACATATCTACTTCCTCCAATAAGAGAATCTTGCAGAAAGTTATATTACCTAAAAATCTATGATTTATCATCACATGTAAAGATCTTAAGTATATGTATTTCTCATTTTCTCCATATGTTGTCCAGTTCTATGCTGATTGCCCTTATGTTAGGTATTAGTTCCAGATCAACCTACTTTATCTGTGGTCGTAGGAAGAAAGACGGTCTAAGATCGTCTTTCACTATTTTCCTTCAAAATTTTAAGAAAACTTCTGTTCCTTTTTTTCCCTCATTAATTGCTTGCAATTATGGTTGATTGTGTTTGAGATTATCAACTACCCTTTTTTCAAAATTAAACAGAGCAAGATTTCTTGATATTTTGAAGAACCTGATGGAAAAGCTCATAGATGATCACAATATCTCCATCATGCCTTTGTCAAGTTAATGATAGGAAAATTCTATATATAGTGGTAGTAGGAATTAGTTTGGGTCTCTGTCCCATTCTAACTAGTATTTTCTACTAAACAAGAACCTTTCATCTTGTGCTTACGTGAAAGATGTACCTAAAATCCCAGGGAAAATCCCTTGTCAACTCTACCACATAACTTGTTCGATAAAGTTTCCACAACGAGCCCTCTTTCTGTAAACATTGATCCGTGTCCTCTTTGTACTTGTTAGGTTCATTCAAGAAAAGACACACTCTCCCAACTTTTCATCATCAATCTCCACATGTTTTGCTGTGAAAAACACCTAGACATGCTACCTAAGAGTTGGTCATTTTAAGAGTTATGTTGCAAGTTGTTATCATATTTGATGATCTTGATCGAGAGCATCATATTTGTTATTGCATATGAATAATGTTACAGACTTACAGGAAACTATATATATACATGTCATTCAGTTATTCACCTTGTCTTAGCCATTCATGCATTTGTAAGGAAAGATCACTTCCTCTATATCGTGTTAGTGAGTTAGTCGTGGGTTGATTAGATATACGAGCACTTTGCAATGAAATAATCTTGTCGAGCTCGTATGGAACCATGCATGTGCCTGTTTGTTGCACCAAATAAGCAACAAACTAATCTCTGTGTGTATAATTACTATCCCCACTTTTCATATTCTTGTAGGCAAATTGCATCCCAAGCATCATCAACTTTATTTCTCACTGTCCAAAGATGGGATGAGATATCACATCTTCCCACTCATATCCCAATTAATCTTGAGGAAGCAAAGTGTTTTATCCTTAAAGTGTCAGAATCCATTGCTGTTCTTTAAGTGCTTATTTTGGCCTCAACGTCTTAGGCATTTATATCAACCAAGAATTGAATTTCTCACAGTTGTTGATTCAGGAGAAAAAATGTAGGGTACTCTTAACCTCCTAACGAGTCAAATTAGTCGTTTCCGTTCTTTGTTTTTTTCACTCATGACACATATGAATGTGATTATAGAATCATGTCCTTAGATACATGATTTTCTTCATATAAAGCTGTTGATGATCTTAATTATATATGTCTGAAAGCTTAAGCAACTAAAACCAACTTGCACTAAGTTGACACTAGATCAAATGTGCCTCTGCCCCACGTACACTTTACTTGTTGTAGTGTGTTGACATGCTTGAATGGAGAAGAGAATGCCTCGTGTGGTAAAGAAATTTTGTGGGTCTTAGTGAAATAACCGCTTTTGTAGGGTCCAATGTAATAAACGGCATTGCACGTCAGGTGGGCCGCTCTAAAGACCCAGATCCTAGACGAGTACTGATGACTGAGCTTGGGGGGGCGGAGACGATAAAGATAGCTACCCTGACATCCAGGCAGGACTTATATTAAGAGTGAGGCAGAGATATTTACAGCAGTGATAGATGGTGGTGCTTGAAATTGGTTACAAAATATTCACCACTTGTGTCTTTGTTGTGGAAATATAGTCATGAACACACTCATTGTACTCCAAATTATTCTTGCATTGGCTTAGTGGAGAGAATCTGTCTAGATTGTCCACATTATTTGGTTTCATTTCTTCATGAAATGTCAACAATGGAAACATAAAAAATTCCCAACTTTGGAGGCAAGTACATGGAGTCAAAACTTGAACACCATCAAGAATTGATCATTGTCTACTCCTTTTCCCTTCTTTTACTTATCCTTATTGGTGGTGCTTCTTTCTGGGGTGCACATGGTGGAGAAGGTTGGGTGCTTTGTCAACTACATAGCTAGTGCAAAATCGTGACAACGTTAATATCTGCAACAAACATAACTGACATATTGGTAAAATGTTTGAGCGCATCAAACAAGGCGAATAACTAGTATTTGGTTTCAAGAATCAAAAGAATCAACACTAACAATATATCTCAATAACTATATTTGTTCTTCCATCATATTTTCCCTTTTAGTTTGAAGTGAAAGAATGCATCAAAGTCATGATGGTGTTGGATGAGGAAGGTTGTTTTCCATGGTTGGTATATGATGGGGTCTTCTTGTCATGCATGGAAGATATGAACCATTGATACAAATATGGAAAGTTGAACATCAAAGAAGCTTACTAGTTAGGATTCAACATGCTCAACAAGTTCTTGGAAGTGCTCAAACACAAAAAAGATACATGGTGGAAATAGGAAAATTGTCATGTGATTTGGTAGGGGGTAGGGTGGTGTATTATCATTTAACATGGATTTGTATGTTGATATGACATTGTCCTAATTTTCACCACCCCATTGTGGCTTTTAACTAGAAAAATAAATAGAAATTTAGGACAAAAAAAGGGTTGATGCAAGACAAGGTTTTCAATGGTAACATGAGTTGATTTGGGGGAAACATTAGGTTTTCTATTTTGGATTAGAGTTTAGTTTAATTTCAATTCCATATCAAAAAGTGGCTAAAAGGGTTTTCAAATGTAGCAAAACATGAGTCATATTTCATGAGGAGGCAATTTATTTATTTGTTTTCAATTTTTCCAATTTATTATTTTTAATAATTAAAGGTGGAAAAAGTGAGGTTACAATCATGTGATGTTAGTTACCAATCAACTCCATGGATAGGCATGATATGATTAAGAATTTCTTCAACCTCAACCATGTGGCTTCATTTTTAGATGGAAATTAAGTCTTTGGACCACTTTCTTTATTACCTTAATAATTCAATTCTTGTTAAGTGATCAAGATCTCAACATTATTTTTGCAATTTACATTTTTCCCTTTTCTTTTTGGCCAAAAAAGTAATTTAGTCACTATTTTGATGATGATATTTGTTGGTACGTAGTTAGTGTTACATAATCATACAAAAAGGAAAATTAGAAAGAAAAACTAAAGAAAATTAAATACCAATATTTGAGTGCATTACTAGTTCCATATATTAATTTGCATAATTCTAATAATTTGTAAAGTATGATAGAGATATAAAAAATTCAATTACCACAAATTAGCTTTAAATGATGTAAGGTTCCCCTTTATTGGCGCATTTAGTTTGAGTTTGATTTGTTACAAATCGTACCAATCTTGAACTATCTATGTTGAACTAAACTATAACAAATTTAGTATAACTTGATCTTATCCTATATACATAAATGTTAATTATTTATGTATCTATGTCATCTTCAATTTCAGAATTCCCCTCATTTGGAGATAACAACCTAATTAGTCCCTCGAAATTATACCATATAAATTATGAATTAGTTCGAATGATTCAATCTTGAAATTGGATCGACTGATACTGCAACCAAGATAATAACCTAGAAAAGAAAGCTTTTTTCTTTCTCAAATGGAAGTGTTATCATGTATACAAATTTTTTTTTTTGGAAGGCAATATCTTATCTAATTAACTAGGAAAAGTGAGCAATTATAAATATAAAAAATTCTATAAATTTTAGCATAGATCAAATTATTTTTGCTTTAAAAAGCAATTGTGTAAACCATATCATTTTCTTGTGACAAAATATATCTTGCTAGTCCTTATTTAGATCAAAATCCACCCACTTGTTTGATTAGTGGTTAGGCAATAACTTATTTTTATTTATTTGTTGTCAACAAATTAGCAAAAATTAATTAGGCACCAAAAAAACCTAACTTCATGTGTTTCTCCTACATTAGCAACAACAATAATAATTAAAAGTCCAGAAAAATAATTTGATCAATGATACTTTATAATTATTTCCATATATATATATATAGAATCATTTCTTGATTTTTATGTAAAATGATAAATTGGGTTTTTTTTTTTTTTTTTTTATCTCAACTTTCATTCAAAAACTTGCCCCTTTCTATTGGGCCTTAGTATTCGTCTTGGGCCTAATAGCCCACTACAATCTCATCTCATAAGGCCTCTAAAGGAAATAGGCCTAGATTGTTTATCACATAGTTGGGAGGATTTAATTATTTTAAAAGCCCATGGGCTATAAGCACTTTTTTATTTAACAATTAGTTAGGTAAAAATTCAATGAGACCATTAGACTTTAAGCTTAATGATTTTAATTTTTGTAATATAGGGTGGCTTCATAAATTCAAGCTTATTTTATTTTCATGAGCTAATAGTAGATTAAGCTGTACAATAGTTGTACCAAAAACGAATTTCTTTTTTAATATTGAGAACATTTTAATAAACATTAGGTTTATATTAATTTGAAGATGGGAATTATGACTAAAGGTCTTTTAGTAACTAAATTATCCAAAAAATGACTAATTTCAAACTTTAATTTTTTTTATCCTATTTATCCAAATCAAGAAAATCAGATAAGCTTGCTGACATAGCATCATGGAGGAACAAATTGATTTTTTATTTAAAAAAAACTAGCATCTTTTCATTAAATTATTGTAATAAATCCTCTTGGATAGATGATGGCTCAATAAATTATTCTAATAAGGTCTTTTTTGATATAAGACCAAATTATTTATTTTTATTCCACAGTTAATGAATTTATAGAAAGCCTAATAAATGGTATATATAAATGATACAAAAATTGGGTCTTTAAAAGAAAAAAAGTAAAAAAAAAAAAGGGTTTAATTTCAGTAAGAAACGGCATCGATACACATAGAAATTAATTAAATAGCGTACAAAATTCTTTAAATACTCTAGAAAAAGAATTGCTCACTTCACAATTGTACAAAGAAAATCAAGCAATTCACGCAGCTTCAATTCGTACAATTATTATCTTAATAATAATAATAATGATTTGTCGTAAAATTTATCAGAAAAATTCACGGAGCTTCGGTCAGTGGTGGCGCTTCGTTTGCTCCGCCACCGCTCCGCCGTCGCCGGTCGCCGGCGCCGCTGCTCGAGGAGTCAGTTCTGAACTGGGCTCTCTCATTCATGCTCAAGATTACATTTTTACTAACCCCAGATTGTCGTTTTCATTAAAGAATCGTTGCCAAAGAAATTCAGTAAGTTTGTTTTCTTTTTCTTCCTCCTCATAAATTGTTAATTTTCTAATGGTGTGTGTGTGTGTGTGTGTGTTTATCTTGTTTTCTTGTAGTAAATAGAATGAAATACATGATCCTGATTTTGTGCATGAGGTACTAGCACCAAAGCATCAAGTACTGAAATGTTTATATGAATATTCTGTTAGAATTTTGATTCTTTTTTTTTAGTGGATGTGGTTAATCAAATGTTTTTGTTATGTGGATATTCTTTCTTGCCTGTTTGAGTTTTCTTGATTTGTTTCTTGATTTTACTCTCTCATGAAAAAGTTTGAAAGTTCTTGAATTTTATCTTATAAAGGGAGTCTAGTATCATTGTGTGTGCTGGTTTCCTTTATAGATATTGATACTGTTGAAATATATATGTGATGGTGATGATTGAGGTGGTTGTGTGAACTTTAAGTTTGCTAATATGGTTCTTGTTTATTGGTCTTAGCTGAGCATCCCTTTTGGTGTTAAAGGGTGTAAATATGCAACCCAAACTTTGGCTGATTTTCCGATTGGGGGAGTGGTTGATGTGCCTTTGGCCCAAACCGGTGAAGGCATTGCAGAATGCGAACTTCTTAAATGGTTTGTGGAGGAGGTGAGTGGATGATCGTCGTTTACTTGATCAATGTTTATGTGAAAACTCAGCTACATTTGTGTTTGTGGATTGATTTTCCATTTTCTTGGTGGATTTCTCTGTTTGATTTCTTGAGTTTTTGTTTTCTTTTTTTGACTTTTGAGATATGCCAACATGGGTATCTAGTACCATTTTTGTAAAAACTAAGCATTATAAGTATTCCAAACGAGTAGCTAAAAGAAGCCCAATTCTCACCAAAAAGTTTCAGCCATTGAGTCTTGATCGACATATCTTTGGTTTAACGCTTTTTTAAGGTCACTGCTATTGGTGGTACTAAGCCGTGCCTTTTCCTAACTACATATTATCAAACTACTTGTTGTATATGTTCAAGTTATTATTTCCTCGTAAAATAAGAAAGAATATGGATCTTCTGGCAGGGTGACCTAGTCGAAGAATTCCAACCACTTTGTGAGGTTCAAAGCGACAAAGCAACAATAGAGATTACGAGCCGCTACAAAGGAAAAGTTTCCAAGGTTCTTCATACACCAGGCAACATTGTCAAGGTAACAACATAACTCAGCAGAATGAAAAAATTGCGCCTTCCTATCTTGTTGCAATGATTTACGAACACTTTATAGGTGGGAGAAACTCTCTTGAAGATGGTTGTTGATGATGATGCTTTCTCTAATGAAACTCTGGAGGTTTCAGAAGTTACTAAGGTCCAAGATTCCGAAATAAGTGAACTAGCTTATGCTGATTCTGGGCTAAAAAAAGAAAAGATTGGTGGGGTGCTAAGCACACCTGCTGTTCGTAATTTTGCAAAACAATTAGGCGTAAATATCGAAGATGTGCATGGAACTGGAAAAGATGGAAGAATATTGAAAGAGGATATCCTGCATTATGCCACTTGTGAAGGCATTCTAAAGGACAGCTCAGCATCCTCCAGTTCTTCTGACAAAGAACGTGCCGAAGAAGATCAGAAATTTCCAAATGTTTCAGATGAGGATCAGACAATCCCTCTAAGGTATAATATATATGAATTCTCAAAACTAAACAGTGAGTTCTGCAAGTTAACTTTTCTCTTTCAGGGGTTTCCAACGTGCTATGGTTAAATCTATGACATTAGCTGCAAAAATCCCGCATTTTCATTATGTTGACGAGATAAACTGCAACGCCCTTGTTGAGCTTAAAGCATCATTCCAAAATGAGAACTCTGATCCAGGTGTCAAGTATACCTTCCTTCCCATTTTGATAAAGTCGCTTTCGATGGCATTGAGCAAATACCCTTCATTAAATAGTTGCTTTAGTGAGGAGTTGCAAGAGGTGACCCTCAAAGGTATGTTTGGTCGAAACATAAGCTTATTGTTGTTTACTTCTAAGAATGTTGCTTGATTATAGATTTGAAACAAAAGAATTCAAAATTTATCGACCCTTTTCTTTCGATGCCAAAGGATCACACAATGTTGGAATTGCAATGGCTACTCCACACGGTTTGGTAGTACCAAACATAAAGAAGGTTCAATCTCTCTCCATCTTAGAGGTCAGTTCTTGATTATTCGAGTTTTGAGCTTAAAGTTCTTCTCATGATTTACTATTTCAAGATTGACATGAATGAATTTTAAATCTATTCAAATCAGTCTTAAAAAAATTCAACATGAAAGTGATGACTATCAAATTTAAATCATTCCAAAAACCACTAATTGACTTACTGCTATCAATTTTAAATCCTTCCTCAAAGCACTCCATCCATACACAACCTAGAGGACTTGCGTGAATGATGAGATCAGCCTAATCTAATGCCATTGTATGTTATGTAATGTGTTTTTCTTGACCAGATAACCAAGAAGCTTTCACGATTGCAACAATTGGCTCTAGCTAACAAGCTTAGTTCGGAAGATATATCGGGCGGAACCATCACTCTAAGCAATATTGGGGCCATTGGTGGGAAATTCGGGTCCCCTCTTATTAACGTGCCAGAAGTCTCGATTATTGCCTTGGGACGTATACAGAAAACCCCCCAATTTGACGGATGTGGGAATGTATATCCTGCCTCCATTATGACTGTAAGCACTTTTACATTTCAAATCCAAAATCCATCCGTATTTCCTTAAATAAAGAAGATGGCTAATATGTCGTGTGTGTGTATGTATATATGTTGGTCAGGTAAACATAGGTTCAGACCATAGAGTTCTAGATGGTGCAACCGTTGCAAAGTTCTGCAACGAGTGGAAAATGTACGTTGAAAAACCCGAGCTGCTGATGCTGCATATGAGATGATTGCTAGGTCAAAATATGGCATGTAAGCTCCACTTCTTGAATCAAAATATAGGAATCAAAATGTCGTTGATCTCTGTTGCAATAAACCGTTTCTTATGTACGTGTGGGGGAGTTATGTTCTTTGTCTATGAATTTGGTGTTTTATCTGATGATCCATTATCGAGACTAGTAACAATCGGTTACCATTTACATACGCACACGCGTATAGATGTGTGTATGTAAATGAATACAACTCCATATTTGATTCAGAGGTTGCTACTCTCTCTCTCTCTCTTTTTTTTTGTTTTTAATATCAGAAAATAAAAAAAATATTTAATAGAAAAAAAATTGATTAAGAATTTGACTTTATTTCTTAAGAATAACAAACAATTGTTTTAATTAACAAGATTCAAAATTTGATAAGTATTTTATATAATTGATCAAAAAAAAAAAAGTATTTTATATACAATTTAAAATTTATGGGGTTAGAGAAGGGTGGTCAATACCATGATAGATGTCAATTCACATATTATATTGTACACTTGTTATGTTTAACTGCATAAATTGAATATATATTAAGATTTCTTCATTGTATATAATATTTTTATTTGATTAAGTTTTACGTGAGACCATCTCACGTGGATCATTTTGTATGAGAAGGTTCAACCTACAACCTACATTTCACAACTCACGTATAAATTTGTGGAAATGGGTTGAGTTAGTGGGTCAAAATAATTCACCTCACGAAAATTTTCTGTGAGATCGTCTCACATAAATTTTTGTGTTTTTATTTTTATTTCAGTATCATTCGTGTTGAATAACATAATATTTTATGTATGATAATATTTTACAAATAAAATTATAGAATATCATTATTAATTGAATAGCGATAGATTATCAATTCTAAATTTAAAAGAGAAAAATACTTAGGGTCTTAGACATAACATATGTGAGTAATTCTCCCGTGCATCTTAGATCCATGCAACCGGGTTGGATCCAGGCTACCTACCCGATCTGTTTTTCCAAATTTTTTTTTTTTCGCGCTACTTTTTTGAAATTTTGGTCATGACTTTTACTTTATGTTAAGGATATCTTTGGGTAATGTTTAGGGATACCTTTAGGTTATGTTAAGGATACTTTTATGCCCAGATTTCACACATTTACGTTACGTTAGACATACTTTTAGGTTATGTTAGAGATACATTTATGTTATGTTAGAGATATCTTAACCATAACATAGTTGTGTTACACATTTTGTACACAAAGATATCTCTAACATAACATAAAGGTATCTTAATATAACGTAAATGTATGTGACCTGGAGCGAATTCTTAGGGTATCAAATCAGGATTTCAAAGACATTGTTAATATCACATAAATGTATCCTTAAGATCACCTAAAGCCAAAAGTATCCTTAACATAACGTAAATGCATGTAACCTGGAATCAGGATTTGAAAGGTATCCTTAACATCACCTAAATGTATCCTTAACATAACATGGTATGTGACATGTAACCTGGAATCAGGATTTCAAAGGTATCCTTAACATAACCTAAAGGTATCCTTAACATAACCAAAAAGTATCCATAACGAGCGAATTTGAGTGGATTTGAGCGCATCCACTCAGGCGCGTGGGACGCGCGTGGGAGTGTGTTTTGGGGCGTGTGGGTGGATCGACCCAATTGTACGGATCCCAAATCCGTGCAATTGATGCATAAAAGTTTTTGTTAACATATGTTGAAGTTTATTAATATTTACCCCTATCGATTCGGATCAATGTGATCCTTAGAGATCTATTGTTACACTTAATTAGTAGCATATGAGTACTTGTAACGAAAAAACAACAACAGAGAATTGCTTCGATTAATGTGCATTTAATACAAAAATTGTGTAACATTTTGTATAACATGGTCTTTCAAATACTTTTTGTGAGACAACTCAATTTTATTCATGAATGAAACTCATTTGCACTAATTTATAAGGTTAATTGCGCAAAATCCTCTTATGTTTACGAAATGTTACGCCGGACTCCATTTGATAACAAAATTGCATGGAGAACATGTGAAAGTTCATAAACTTGACACACGCCCCATTTAATTTAACTGATGTTAACGTCGTGAATTTTTGACACCTCGCTTTCTATTATGTCCTTGATATATATCTTGGGATGAACTTTGGGGTACAACTTTTGATTTTCAGAATAGGGTACAACTTTGGGGGTACAACTTTTGATTTTTAGAAAAGTTGAGGTTAAATCCTAATTTTTAAAAAAACTTGGGTTTGCAAAACAGCCCATAAACAATATCAAATTCTCAACCCAAGATCTTCACCCCAGTCCTTGCAAAACCCATTTCTTCTCCCCCATTCAGCCACTGCCGCCATCAACGCTGCAGGCAACAAACCCATCACCGGCAACGAACCCACCGTCGCTGTTGCCGTTCCACCGCCACCGCCACCGCCACCGCCGTCACCCTCTTTTGACCGCTATGGCTTCGTTTTTTTTTATTTGCAAGACCAAAATCAGCACAACCAAAATCAGCACAAGAACACCAACAGAATTAACAAGTAAACCCTAAAATCAACTTTAAACTAAGAGAGCATTCACGTTACAAAGTCAAAAGTACAACAAATCATCCAAGGATGAATAATCAACAACAAGCAGATTATGAAACCCATAGAGCAGCAGCCATGGTGGAGGCAAACGCCGACGAGAGGGAGGATGATCACCAGTAAGATTTCACACAAGAATTTGCATCGTGACGCCATGAATCTGAATTCACTGCGAACATTTCGCAGCCACCGCCATCGTCCTTTTTTTCTCTCCCCCTGTTTTCTCTTCTCTCTCCCCCATCTCTTCCTCTCTTTTATGATTGGCTTCGACGAGGAGGGGGGCTGCCGCCGCCGTCCCGCTAGTTCGCTTCGGATCTGGTTCGACGAGAGCTGTCGTCGCCACCGTTGGAATCGGAGGAGCGATGCCAGCCCTCTGCTTCTTCCTCTTCTGCGCCGCCGCCCTCCTCCTCGTCTCTGCCAACCTCCGCTTCTTCCTCTCCTGCGCCGTCTTCACCCTCCTCCCCGTCTTCCACCACCTCCTCACTGCCGTCGATGATTGCAGATCTGAGTAATCCAAGGAATTCCAAAAAGAAGAGAAAAATAAGTGGTAATTTGGTAAATATTAATGATGGAGGAAATTATTAGTTTTCTAGTTAATTTTATTTTTCTAGTTTCAAATATATTAAAATTGTATAGTTTCGTTAATATTTTAAGCATTGTAAAAATTATTTAATAAAATTTGAAAAAAAGAGAGTAAAATGGAATATTAAATTATAAATTTAATTATTGATAATGAGACTTGCTCAGTAATTCATAAACAAAGTTAGGGATAAAATAGTCAATTTACACACAAAAAGTGGCAAAAAAACAAACAAATTTCGCATGTGAGGCGCTTGCAACACACTTTCGTGAAGTCTAACGATTTTGGGTATATCGCGTTGAGTTTATGAACTTCCACATGTTATCCATGCAATTTCGTTATCATAGGGGGGTCTGACGCAACATTTCCTAAACACAATGGGGTTTGACGCAATTAACCTCTAATTTATGAGTAGGACTTGGGTGCCCCCGGGATACGGATCCAGGATCCGTACCCCCAACCCGACCCGAATTATATATATATTTTTTTTCTTTTTTTTTTCTCTATTTTTTCCAGCTTCTTCTTCTTCTTCTCATCCAATCCTCTTCTTCTTCCTCCTCTTATTCTTCTTCTCCTTCTCATCCGATCCTCTTCTTCTTCTCCTCCTCATCCAATCCTCTCTTCTTCTTCTTCTTCTTCTTCTTCTTCTTCTTCTCCTTCTCATCCGATGATCTTCTTCTTCTTCTTCTTCTCCTCCTCCTCATCCGATCCTCTTTCTCTTCCTCTTCTTCTTCCTCCTCTTTTTCTGCTCCTCCTCCTCCTCTAATTTT
The DNA here is from genome assembly GCA_005771605.1 of Scutellaria baicalensis. NCBI lineage: Eukaryota > Viridiplantae > Streptophyta > Magnoliopsida > Lamiales > Lamiaceae > Scutellaria > Scutellaria baicalensis. The sequence goes on along the minus strand of CM016729.1, from coordinate 20,268,293 downwards.
GCAGAGAATAATTAATTGTATGGATTTGCTCTAGGGTTTCTTTGCACAATGTTTATGTGATAATAATTCATATGAATTCTGCAATTTGCAGAAAAAAAAAGGAGCAAGAATATGATATAAATCACCTTTTTATTGTTTAGAAATATTAAACTCACCATACAGTAATGTAATACATATAGAGTAAATATGTAATACCTATAGAGTACACATGTGATACCTATAGAACAAAAATTCAAACAAATAATTCATACCTTAATTGAGTTAGTTGTAATACCTATAGAGTATACATGTGATACCTATAGAGTAAACCTGTGATACCTACACAAATGTAAAAACAAATAACTCATATCTTTATTGAATGAACACATGATACCTTAAGAGTATACATGTAATACCTTAAGAGTATACATGTAATACCTATAGAACAAAAAATAGAACAAAAAATCAATACCTTAATTGAGTAAGTTTGTAATACTTATAGAGTATACATGTAATACCTATAGAGTAAACACATAATATCTATCATTAAATCTCAAGAAATATAAGTGTAATACCTATAGGGTATATGCGTAATACATATAGGGTATACATGTAATACCCATCACTGAATCATCAACTAGGTAATCATGTGTGTGTGGCCGCACACCAGCTAAGTTAGGGGCGCGCGTGGGGGCGCTTGGGCGCGCGTGGAGGCGGCCCACGCGCCGGGTCGGGTCGGGGGCACGGATCTCAGATCCGTGCCCCCGGTGCATACAAGTTTTTGCCCTAATTTATATGTGAATTGCAAAATGTGAGTTAATTGTGAGTTGACCTGTCTTATTCGTGAGATCGTGTCACATAAGTTTTTGTGTTTAATGTGATCGTGTCACATGAGTTAATTGTGAGTTGACCTGTGTCTTATTTGTGAGATCGTGTCACATAAGTTTTTGTGAGATCGTTATCACAGGGGGGTCCGACGTAACATTTTCTAAACATAAGGGGGTTTGGCGCAATTAACCCCTAATTTATATGTGAATTGCAAAGTGTGAGTTAATTGTGAGTTGATTTGTCTTATTCGTGAGATCGTGTCACATACGTTTTTGTATTTAATGTGATCATGTCACATAAGTTAATTGTGAGTTGACCTGTCTTATTCGTGAGATCGTGTCACATAAGTTTTTCGTGTCACATAAGTTTTTGTGAGATCGTTATCACAGGGGGTCCAGTGCAACATTTCCTAAACACAAGGGGTTTGGCGCAATTAACCCCTAATTTATTTGTGAATTGCGAAGTGTGAGTTAATTGTGAGTTGACCTGTCTTATTCGTAAAATCGTGTCACATAAGTTTTTGTGTTTAATGAACATTAATCGAAGCAATTCTTTTTTTTAAAGTAAAAAAAAAGAATATGATTTAGTTCCCGTTCGGATCTTCTTTTTCTCCGATGCAAATTAGAATTCTCCGATCAGAAATACCTGCAAAACAAAGAACACCGGGGATTATTCCCGGTGAAGAGACTCCGATGCTCAAGTCAGCGATCCGGAAAAACTAATAGTTATTTTTCTTCTAGTGATTTTGTGTAATTTTTCGTGTGTGTTCAAGAATAAAAAAATAAAGGTTATAAATACTCCATGAAGGACGTGACAGTTAGATCTTTTCCTAAAAAAATGGGAAGTGGGCGAGATATCCGCGATCGTGGCGGTTATTCAAATTCAAATTAGTTCGCTTCATATATTTCAGGATCAGTTCGTCCTCTTATCCCAAAAGTTTAGTTAGTTCGCATCCGTTTCTCTGTGAAATGCGAACTCTCCTGTTCGCATCCATGTTCTGCTTGATTCCCTATTCTGTTCGCGTCGATTGGTCTTCAAGCCAGTTCGATTTCCCGAATAGTTCGAACGTGATTAGTTCGACCACATCAGTACTCCCCCCTTTCGGAGTGCGTGTATACACGTACTAATGTAATTCGCATTGCTGCTAAATGTGATGCTTTCTCTAGAAGCAACGCGTCCCATCAATCATTCTTACGCGACGCATGCTAGTCAGTTCCCTCATCCCGAGGTGCCTTTTCGCCTCCATCGTTAGATCAAATCGTATCCAACGGCCGAAAATTCACAACTCTTTGTTTTCCCCCCAAAACTGAAGAGTCGTCTTCTTCCTATATATACCCCCTTCCCTTCTCAAGAAAACCCTTCTGCGAAATTACTGTATACTCTCACATAAACAAGAACTTTTCTTCTGCAATTTCCAGGACTTCTCCTTCTCAAACAAACCAGGTACCTTTTCCCTTCCTTCTCCTTTTTCATTGCAATGGCGTCTTCTTCTCTAATCGTTCTGAGAGATGAGAGCGAATCAGAGGAGGGATTTGAGGAATTTCCTCTACGCCCTGTTTCTGATTCTCCAACTCCCAAACCTTCTTCCTCTGGCCGTCAAAATCTTTCCAATCCTCCAAAACGATCTCGCAAAAAGACTGTAGATACTGTTTTTTCTGCAACCAAAACAACCCAAACCCACACTATTCTTTTGAGTTCGCTCATGGTGGGGGGCTATACTGTTGTGATTCCCTGCCCCGATGATCGTCCACATCGAGTTCCGGCTAGGTTGTCAGACATGGTTTTTGAAACATGTCACTTTAGGTTTAGTTCCCCCTATCCACCCTTTTTTTTTCTAGAGGTTGGTTCGGCTTTTGGTGTGTGTCCAAACCAATTGCACTCGAACTCCATAAGTTACATTGTATATTTTTATATGGTGTGCAAGTGGATAGGCGTCGAACCAACCTCTGATCGATTCCGCTCTTATTTTGTTCTTAAGCACACTAATTCCTATAGCTTCTACTTGAGCCCTCGTAGCGGAGGGAAACGAGCTCAAATTTTGTCGTCAGGAGATGATAAGATCAGCTCCTGGGAGAAATATTACTTTTTTGTTCGTGCTCCAGCGAACCAGCCTTTCCGATCTATTCCTTGGGCTGAGAATTCAAACCGGGCTGATTCTGCTCCTCCTAGGGATTTTGAGATCGCAGCCTTGGATAGGCTCTTCCGCTGGGGGTCATTCGATATAGTTCAAATGAGTTCTTGTGAATTGTTATTGTCTTTCTGGGGATTTTATCCGAACAGTCAAGTTCCCCGCAAATTCAATCTAGGTTGCTTGAACTTTTATCACTATTTCTCTTATTATCTCTGCTTCAATTTGCCGAACTGTATCATATTTATCACTTGAATTGTTGTATTGCAGACAAGACGATGAACAAGTTCTTCCGATTCGACGAAGCGGTCCCTGAGGCATAGAAGACTGCCTTTTCTCCTTCTGAAGGAGCAATCAATGTGAAGCAAGCGGCGACCTTCTGCCAGGAAGAGGAGAAACGTCTTGGCGAACTAGCCTCCAAAACTCCTAGCGCCAATTGATTTAGTTCCCGTTCGGATCTTCTTCTTCTCCGATGCAAATTAGAATTCTTCGATCATAAATACCTGCAAAACAAAGAACACCGGGGATTATTCCCGGTGAAGAGACTCCGACGCTCAAGTCAGCGATCCGGAAAAACTAATAGTTATTTTTCTTCTAGTGATTTTGTGTAATTTTTCGTGTGTGTTCAAGAATAAGAAAATAAAGGTTATAAATACTCCCTGAAGGACGTGGTAGTTAGATCTTTTCCTAAAAAAGTGGGAAGTGGGTGAGATATCCGCAATCGTGGCGGTTATTCAAATTCAAATTAGTTCGCTTCATATATTTCAGGATCAGTTCGTCCTCTTATCCCAAAAGTTTAGTTAGTTCGCATCCGTTTCTCTGTGAAATGCGAACTCTCCTGTTCACATCCATGTTCTGCTTGATTCCCTGTTCTGTTCGCATCGATTGGTCTTCAAGCCAGTTCGATTTCCCGAATAGTTCGAACGTGATTAGTTCGACCACATCAGAATATTCCCTTTTTTCTTTAAAGAAAATTGATGTCCAACACTTTACAAAATTTTCCTTTATTTTTTTTGATGAACAAGGAGAGCGAAAAATGAGAAAATAAGAAAAAGAAAATTTATATGATTCAATACGAATCTTAATCATCACAATTTACAACTTTAAAAAGATAGAATGTCACTTCATGACAAAGCTCGTTGAGAGAAACTCTTTTGACAATTAACTAAATTTACACGATTTGTCTCCGAATAAATAAATAAATAAATAAATATGTCACTTACATTAGAAAGATAATGTAATCTAAGATCCATTCATATCTTAATCATCATAATTTACATTAATCATCATAATTTACATTTTTATAAAGATAAAATGTAACTTTCATTACAATGCTAGTCGAGAGAAATTCTTTTAATAGTTGACTAAATTTACATGAGTTGTCTTACAATAAATAAAATAAATACTTAAAAATGAATGGAATATCATGCTTTTGTCTACTTCAACACACCAAGTTGTTATAAAATATGATTATTTTTTAGAATAATAATTTATGTAGCTAATTCTGCCTGAAATTTTGCACTATAAATTATGGTCTTTTGTCTACTTCAACACACCAAGTTGTTATAAAATATGATTATTTTTTAGAATAATAATTTATGTAGCTAATTCTGCCTGAAGTTTTGCACTATAAATTATGGTCCTTGAGATCATAAAATTTAATTCCATTCATAAAAGTTACATAGTACTACTATATGGAAGCAATGGGGAATTACAACACTCGACTCATATTCATTTTCTCTCTCCTAATTCTCATGGTAGGCCTTTCTACAATTTATTATATTAATCATCATTAGTTTACATATGCATTTGTATTAAGAATTTGGCTTGGTAGTCAAAAAATGTAGGGAGATTGTTGCTCAAAATCCCTCGTTTTCGGTGTCTTTTACATACAGAACGACAAATGACTAAACTTGCAAGAGAATCTCGTTTGTTTTCTAGTCCATTCAGATTCTTCTGAGTTTTCAATTGAATGATTTCTTTTGGTAAAAAAACAAAATATTTGTACACATGCACGATTCTACGTATTTCAGTTTTGGTCTCATTTTGCTCAGAATATTGTCGGTTTCTGTCTATTTTGGAAATAATGATACATGGTGGTCGATTATATATGACCAATAATATTACATAATAATAACACGTCCGTCATGGATGTCTATATATCTCGTAATCGATTGATTCTAATTAAACATGATCGGTACTCTTTATCGTTGTAAAAGATGGGCGTCGGAGGCAGCATGACTACGAAAAATGAAGGAATTGGTTGGATTGCAAGAAAACTTGTGCAAGTAGATCTTCAAGAATGTGCTCTTTCAGCACCAACTTGTGTATACGAGGGTGGAGATCCCTGCCCAGAATCCTGTCCCATTTGCATTTTGCAAGGAGGTGGTGCATATGGATTTTGTTTCCCTCCAGATATATTAAACCCATAGATTTGTGTCTCGATTTCGAACCCGATTCTCTATTTCTCGATTTATTACAATTTATCGATACATTGTTGGATCATTCGATTTTAGATTTTGATGTGGAGTATGTTTTTTGATTTACGGATCTGAAAGTTCACATTATATAGGATTTGGAATTTAGGGATTTTGGATGTGTAGGGAGTTTTCACAAAAAAACATATTTTATAACAATTAACTTGTTAAATTAGACAAAATAAACCACGTATGACTTTTATTTATTTAGTTAACTTATATGGAAAACAGTTTTTCTCATTTAAAAAATGATTGTGGCAAGGGTTGACATATGCATTAATAATGATATTCTTAAATAAAAAAAAATGAATGTATACTCTCATTTTATTACTTAGAAAAGTAAACAAAATTAATCAATAAATAAAGATCGAATTAAAACTGGTCATTGTTCCTATTGTATAATTTTTGTACAATTAATCATGGATACTAAATAAATGTACATTATCAAATCTAGCGCAGTTGACATTCCCTATTCAAGTTGTTATTAATTTTATGTTGCATTATATTAAATACATGTTATATATATGTTAATTATAATACTATGACGATATAAGATGAAATACATAATGAAATACGAGAATTTATGTGATACCTAATTATTCTTCAATAAAATACATATTTAAACTCAAGTTTATATTTGATTAATTATATGAAAAATATTAGCATCATTACTTACACGTTGTGTGTCTTTTTAACTACCAATCACGTGTGTATATATGAATAGGTCTAATTATTAATGCAATTAAACAATTCAGGCTTCCAGCCAATTTAATAGATAAAAATATTGATTAAAAATTTACACAGTGGTTTTATCTGCTTCAGGCCACGTTGTTATAAAATTAAATAACATACATAAATAGTAAGTCAACTACTCATGAGAGAGCGAGTCTTTTCATGTGAGACGGGTCAACCTATGACCAACACTCCACAATTCACGTATAAATTTATAGTTATGAATTTAGTTAATGGATAAAAATAATCAGTCTCATAAAAATCATCCGTGAGATTGTTTCACACAAGTTTTTGTGAAGAATGTAACATCCAGATCCAAGATAACTACCTTTTGAGATTTATTTTGAACTTTAAACTACGTAGAAACGAGCCAATAATATTACAAGTGGATCTTGAATGTACACTAAATTGTGTTTACGAAAATATACCTGTGAACCATACTATAAAATATACATACTGCTCACAGATCAAAATCATTTAAATATAAAAATCTATCTCGTAATAGACTATCAGCACGTGAACTGTATTTTTAGAATTTCGAGCTTGCACATCAACAATTAAAATATAATGGCTCCACCATATACTAAATTGTAACAAATTTACAAGTTTGGGTCAATACAAACAATATTTAGGTTCCAAATTAACATTCAAGCAGTTGTAGTACTATTTTTCTTATCCTAAAAAGTTCCAAATATCATTTTCATTCGTGGGAAAACTTTTGGATTCGTTATGTTGCGATCACTAAATTAGTAAGTTGTTGTATCTTTGGGACATGTCTCATAGACCGTAAAAGATAATTTCGTCTTACGGAGAAAGATTCCAATGTACTCTTGCCTCGACTTTCCTTATTTGTTTATTCAAGTCATTTTCAAATACACCACATCTTATCTAACAAGAATATTAATGGAGAAATTAATTAATATTATTTATAACAACTTGATGATTAATTAGCCGACAAAAAACCATGATTAAATATGACTTAAACTTGTTTTAGTCAACTATGAAAAGAGTTTAATCCTCACAAACTTTTCTTAACTGTGAACGGGTCTGATAGTGATGCAATTTTCCTGTTTAAACAACTATTTGTTTCATAATTCCAGCCAATTTAATGGATAAAAATATTGATTAAATAAAACTTCCAGGATAATATATGTACATGTTGTCTAGCTACTTCAGGCCACGTTGTAATAAAATTAAATTAACATACTTAAATAGCTAGGGAGTCAACTCCTCATGTATTGCTTTCATAATGTATATTTTAATTAGTATTCATCTAGTTGTACATAAATAAATAGGTTTAATTGACAAAAAAAAAAAAAAAAACAAAGAAAGAAATCCAAAACCTTACAAAATTTTCTATTTAAAAAAAAAATATTCCAAAACAATCAATTTTTAATCACGTTTTGACAAATTGATTTCAACTTTAATCAATTTGATGAGCATGGTGAATTGGTGATGTAGGGTTATTTCATTAATTTCTTGAACAATCTAGAGTAATATTGATCAATTAGGATGATATTATTCGAATTTCAGGCCTTCACATCAACAATTGAAGTATAATAACTTGATCATATATCAAATTGTAACAAATGTGAAGGTGGTGCAGCATGATCTTTGATGTTGAAATTGAATTAAAGATTAGATTTTAATTGAAAAAAGCTAAAGGTGATGCCTTTTCATGTAATTAATCCATTTCAAATATTACATAACAACATTATAATACATGTATTAAAAAAACACTCCCAAAAAGTCGTCATTGTTAAGCAAATGAGACAAAATGTAAACAACTTCCATAATTTAAAGGGTGACATGACATGTCATTCAAGTATGTAAATGTCTCATGGGCCTGGCCTGAGTCCGATGGAGCAATTTAGCTCGAGTCAATTAGGGCCACTAATTGGGTCGAGCCATAAAGTAGTTTCAATACTTTTTGGCCCACTCTTATAATTCAATCCTACTTTTGGGCCGGCTAGACCGTTTTACCGGCTCCACCCAAATAAAGGTAAAGTAACATAGTTGTTGATCTTTTAATAGATCGAGAAACTATAAGTTATTTTATGTCTGCTGCCTTGGATTCAAATACTCGACAACAGAAGCTCAAACAAATATTAATACATGTATAATTATATGTCAATAATCTTGAGTACATATATAACATCATCATAGATTGATTAACATAAGTGAGATATTCATGCACATGAAGCTGCTGGTCTGGTTTTACAAGAGTGAGCAGTAGGAAGAAGAAGAAGAATAGTGGTTGAAGAATGAAAGAATGTGTTGATTAACTTCATTGGGCTTTTCTTCATGGATAAAGTGACCAACATTTTCCATTACAACCACTTCTTTCAACATTGCCACATCTTTCTTCAATCCACCTCTGTGTATATAATCCTTTGTGCCTGCTGCATTGTAGGTTAGATCAACATCTCCCACCATGAATTTCACCGGAACTGATTCGATCTTACTTCCCGTCCATGCTGCTGTCAATTCCCAGTTTCTGCATCCAATTTGGACACCCAGAGAGTTGTGGTACTAATATATATACATATGTAGAAACGAGTCAATTAATTACCCACCAAAAGCTCGACCCACTACAGACCACAACCCACTTAAGCCCGTCTTCCTGTGGACCTAATATTAGATGGGACGGGTGGGTCCGACAAGTCTAACCTGTTTTGACAGCTCGAAAGAAAAAACTTACATGTCGAGGGCACGATAGTAGTTCAAAGGTCCAGTGAAGCCAGTGGCCTCGTATTTGGCAGCATAGTAATCAAGATCTTGTTGGGACAACCATGGCGGCAAAGTGATTGGACTGTCTGGAAATGCTTTCTGCTTTGGAAGATAGAGTGGGCCTGGATTTCTATATGTTAGGATGTTTTTCAACACGTTTTTTGTACCTATTCTTGCAAACTCTTCTTCGATCTCTCCTGCTTCCTACAAATTAGGAATATATATATATATATATATAGAATAATAATTACTTAATGCACTTAATTACATTGATGATATTATCCTTTTATCTTTTGAAAAATGAGAAATTTGACTTAAATTCAATACGAACGAGCTTAATTCACAAGTGATTAACATGTGACACCCTATAAGGACAGACACTTAAAAAATTGGACAAAATTATCAAAACGGATAAATTAATAGACAAATTTGCCATAACAAACAAGTTAGAGTGGAAAAAAGGCTGAAAACTCGGGTGCAACTTTATTCTGGCTAAATTTAGGTTAAATTTCCGAACTTTCAAAAGATAATAGACAAAATCATTATCACAAAAAGATAATGGGTTAAAAAAAAAAAGATAAAATAACTAATTAAAATAAATATTGAAAGTAGGATAACCTGAAATCTGATGACGTAGTATTCATCACCATAAACCCTACGCAAGGTTTCAACGGGCTTCATATTCGGGCTTCTCCGGCTAAAAACCACGCTCATATTCACCAGGGCCCGAACCTTATCGGGCCTGTACAGGCACAGGGCCCAGGCCATGAGCGCCCCCCAGTCGTGCCCCACCACAAACACCTTCTCGTTGGGCGGCGCCACCGCGTTGATCAGCGCCACCAAGTCTCCGACGACATGCAGCGTCGTGAACTTCCCCGGATCTCTCACCGGCGCGCCGATGGTGTCGGCATAGCCGCGGAGGTCCGGCGCGACGGCCCGGTACCCTTTGTCGGCGAAGAAGCCCATCTGGTGGCGCCATGTGAACCAGCACTCTGGGAAGCCGTGGAGGAACAGGATTACCGGCCCCTGGCCCGTTTCAGCCACGTGCATGCTTAGCCCGTTTATGTCCACCGATTTGTGCTCTATTTTCTCCATTTGATGAGAGAGAGAGAGAGAGACAGAGAGAGCAACAATTTCGAATAAGGGTTCGTTAATTGTAATGAGCTACGATTAAGGTTTGTGCAATCACAAATTTAATCAAAGATGATTATTTATAGAAATTTCAATCCTTTAAACACGAGATTATTGCACGCAAAGTCTTAATTAATTCGTAATTGCTAATGTGCACCAAGTGCACGGATGTGGATTGGTGTAACTGGGGCGACCCGACCCCGTATCCGCACACCTGAGTTTTCCCCTTTTTTTTTTTTTTTTCCTTTTCACTTCAGGTTGTTACCTTTATGTTGTAAGGATGTGATCTTTATGTTATATAAGTGTGACCTTTATATATAAATGGTATAACCTCTATGTTCAGTAACTTAGGAAAAAATGAAGATTTTCAGGTTTTTTCGCTTCAAATTGAAACCTTTATATATGTTGTATTATTGTAACCTTTATTATCCATAACTTTGAAAAAAAATGAAAATTTTCAAAATTCAGCGCAGTTTTAGGATGAACATAGGTGCAACTAATATTACATAAAGGTAAATATGTACAAATTTTGCTAAAATTCTTTATTTTTTTTCTAAGTTAGAGTATATAAAGGTCATTATATTTAGACATAAAGGTAACAGTCTGAAACAAAAAAATAAAGTTCAAAAAAAAAAAGCACGGATTCGGATCGACCCGGAGCCGACCTGAATTGTATGCGCACCAGTTGCATAGGAGACGAACTCTAATTAATTAGGATAATTCCTTGTGGGGAACTATTTTTCATGCATGGAGAAAATTGGTATTGAGCTTTTTTTAGGAAAAAAGAAACACGGAATTAAAATTTTTTAATCAAAAACATTGAAATTAATAAATCTACCACACGTAAGTTTATTTAAGGTCAGGTTAATTGCAATAAAAAAACATAAACTTTACTTAATTTGCAATTTTAACCAATTTTTTGAATATTAGCAAATATAACATGAATTTTCATATTTTCTGCAAATTTAACCAACAGACATATTTTAAGTATGTTTATTTTGATAATAATTTTTACCATTTCAAATAACTATCATTTTGAATATTAAGTCATTGTTTTATTTCGAAACTATGATATTAATTTCAAAAATAAACATACTCGAAAATTGCATATTGGTTAAAATTGCAACAAATATGAAAGTATATGTTATATTTGCTAATATTTAAAAAGTTGGTTAAAATTGCAATTTGAGCAAAATTTATGTTTTTTCTCGTAATTAACCCTTTATTTAATGCACAAATACATATATTTTGGTGAATCCGTATGGGACAATTTGGATCGATTATATAAGGTGGACATATAATTTGTAGATTTACTCGTTTCAAGAAATTATATTTGTAACACGGTTTTATAAAAGTTGTACACTTTTTTATGTTAGGAATTTAAATTTAAGATTTAGTACTCTTGTATTTCAAATCTAAAATCAAGTAAATTGAGAAGAATATGAAGCATGATAATATGAAAAGCAACGTGAAGATAAAGGTAGAAAATTCCAACTACTTTTACGTTCTTTATTCTGAAAAGAGGTTAAGGAATCTTTTGATTGTTATATTTCATTTTCCGTCCACTTAAAACACTATTGTCCATTTTAGGGTTTCACATTTAATTTAATCAAAATCAAAATAGACCAATTTTGGTCATTTGACCGCTGGAGATCGATTTTCCAGCTGAGTTCAGCTGATGTGACTTATCGAAGCACACATGGCAGTTGATGTGGCTTATCGAAGCACACGTGGCAGCTGACGTGGCTTATAGGAACACACGTGACAGCTGATGTGGCTTATTGGAAATTCAAAATTGGGGGGCGATTGATGACCAAAATTGGTCGATTTTAATTTTAATTTGACTAAATGTGAAACCCTAAAAATAAATGAACGTAAAATGGACAATAGTATTTTAAGTGGATTCTCATGAATAAAATGGTGCATATGATGTTGAGCATGTCACACTATAAAATTGTGCATATTTATCTTGTATTTTAATAATTTCTAAACTTTATTGGAATTGATTAATAATAGTGTACGTGACCACATATATTATATTATTAAGACATCCACACATATGTATAAAGTGATACAATTACTTTATGTTAATTTAGTTAACAACAAGTATATATCTATCTGTATATATAAAGGAAAGAACATCTGTACCACATGACAAGCTCAAAAGTTTTGTCAACATAATAATTTTTTTAAATAAAATCTTTAGTAAATGTAATTTTAATGTAATAGCTAGCTTTTAATATGGCTAATTAATGACATTAAATTGTAATGCTTATAAGAAACATTACTAAATAATATAAGAATATTTTAGCTAGATTTATTAAATAAAATATGTTATACTTCAAATATAGATCTTCTAAAATAATTTGACAAAAATATAAATATAATTTTTTTTAAATGAAGATGGATTGATTAAAAAAGTAAAATTTAATAATAAATGAATTGAATATTATTTTTTCCACATATATGTTTTTAAATAAATTATAACATTTAATTGGAAATTTCAACTTTTAATTTAGTTGATATATATATATATATATAAGACTACCTATGAAATTCTTTTATAATAATACTTTTTTTTAAAATAAAATCTTTTGTAAATGTAATTTTAAATAAAATACCTTATAATATGGTTAATTAATGATATTAAAGTGATGCTAATAAGAAATATTACTAAATAACATAAGAACTTAGCTAGATTTATTAAGTAATGTATGATATGCTTTAAATATAGATATTTTAAAATAATTTTGTAAAAATATAAATATTAAATATAAAAAATAAAATGAAGATGCATGGGGTTCATTAAAAAAGTAATTTAGATTTTGTAATTGATGAATTGAATATTAATTTTTCCCACATATATGTTTTAAATTAAATTATGACATTTATTTAAAAATTAAATTTCAACTTTTTTTTTTTGTCATTTAATTGAAAAGAAAATGTGAACTACTTTAAACATCAACAATGTAAATGAAACTAAAAATTCATGGAAATGTTGAATAATATAATAAACATAACATTATGTATATGTATATTTAAAAAATGATAAATAAAAATATGTTGATTCCTTAACAATTCAAAAATACGTTAATCATATTATATTATGTTTAATACTAAATTAAGTAATACCTATTGCAAAAAGACCATAAGTTTATTTTTCTTATATAAAGATAATATTAAAAACATTCTAATTTTATTAATTAAATTAAATTTAATTAATCAAATCTCGTGTATTATACAGGTGTTATACTAGTTAAATAATATTTTATCCATGAAAGGGGATGGATCATGGATGGAAGGTTTTCCACTTTTCTTATATATCAAAAACATTAATTTAAACATGATATTTTTTAATCTAAATATTCGAAATAATAATTTTATGGAATTATATATTTAATAGTCGTATATTTAAATGTATGTTTTTTGTCACTAACAAATTTAATAAGACATGATTAACTATACACGATAAAACTCATTTAAAAAAAATAAAATTGTGCCTTATTTGCTATGTTTATGAAGACTAGTTTTGTACCCGTGCGATGCACGGGATAAAATTTTATAAAATATAATTGTAATATTTTTATTTGAGATTTGAAATAAAAGTATATAAATGTAATATAATAAAATTAAGTGACTTATATATTATATATTTTAAATATTTAATTGCTGAAGATTATCTTTAGATATGGTAATAAAATAAGATATTGTAATTTTAAACTTAATTTATAAGTTTGAAACCTAATAATATATAATTAATAGTAATGATGATTTTACAAAATCAATTGAACTTATAATATGAAAAAATTGAAACACTTCTTTCTATTCAACATTTCGGTGACGTTTCTTTCATCAACATTTTTGTCACATATTAATAAACAAAATATCAATTAAAAAGAACCCACCAAATATTCATGGAGCATATATGATAAAGAAAAAGAGGTGGGACCAAGCTAATTAATTTTAGCTTCTTCTTTAAAACATCTATATATATATAAAAGCAGAATATCCTGCTAAAAATAATTGCAATAAATTATCTACGTATTAAATAATTACTATTTTAAGAAACCTATTAATTGCTTTCATATTGTATTTATTGTAAGAAACTCAATACAAATAAATAAAGACAAATAAACTTATTTATTTTATTTTAAGAAACTCAATACAAATACAAATAAATAAACTTATTTATTGTATTTTAAGAAATTCAATACAAATAAATAAATATTTAATTTAAGAAATCAGTTATATACTCAATTTAGTATTTATTGTATAGAAATTTCAAATAAAAAAAATAAATAGATAAATAAGATGAAATAAGAGATTATATATTTACTATCTCTCATCTTATTTTTAAGTACTTATTTTAAAGGGTAAATTACAAAAAACAACTTTACCTATCGACTTTTTTCAAATTGCAACCTAATCTTTTTTTTTTAGATCGCCACCCAATCTTTCTGTGGTTTTGTCGATTGCAAATTTTCTGGCGAAATGGAGATTAATTTGTTCACTTTGCAACCTAAACTTTGCTGTTTTTTTTTTAAATCTAATTGCAACCTGAACTTTGTGTTTTTATCAGATTGCAACCAAGAATGAAAATTTCGATTCCGGTGGAAATATAGGTAACTTAAATTCACGGAAATATCGTGAAAATATCGATATCGATGGAAATATGGGTACATATATTTATTGTTATTTTTCATATATTTACCAATATAAATGAGTTATATGTGGCGTTAAACTAAATTTTTTTATTAAAATACGTGTGTATTTATAGTTATAAATGCCAATAAAATATAACTTATTTTTAGATATTAAATTTATTTTTAAAATTTCACTACCCATGTAATGTTCTGACACAATTTTTTTTATTTGTTTGTTTAATCCATAGATTAATATATTACTTTATATATTTCAAATTTCTAATATTTTCGAATATAATTATTTATAATGACATAAATTTAAAGTTAAAATACCTAACTTTATACTAATACAAATTAAAAAAGTATCAATATATTTTTGTTAAAATAATAATCATTACATTTTAAATGTTATTATATTTTTTAATAATTATATATATAACATACTGTGCAACGCACGGGTACACTACTAGTTGTCATTAAATCTCCCTATTCACTTGATTTTTCCTAACACTTTCACAATGTCATCACGTTTAGTCTACAACTTATGAAGATATTAACTATTGTATTATATATAAATGGACCACAAATTAACTAATAAAATAACCACGTTTGCTTTGACTTCAAGCATGGGAATGCAAGAGTGTGGAATAGGTATAAAACTTCAATATATTTGTTTCCCTTTTCTTGAAGTCAAGAATTTCAATGATAAGACAGTATTAGTATCAATGATAATAGTAGAAACGACAAGAATATTAATAATAATAACACTAATAAGTAATAATTATAATAGTTGGATTTAGGATTAGAAATATTTATGCCTATTAAATTAGTGAGTTTTTGATATTTTAGCCTTTGTTATATTTTTTTATTAAAATTTTTGAGGCAATAAAACCCAAGAAGTTAGAAATTGCAGCCAATAATGTGCTTCCAACTTTAGGGTTAATTAAATATGCTTTTAGAAGCTTTTGCAAACACACCAAAAACAACGTCTTTTAATCCAAGATTCATTTCCAAAAAGATTTACTTAAAAAAAAAAGTCTACTTAATTGGTTGATTTTACTACTTTGCACCTAAAAATGAGGGTGAATGTGGATTTTGATTAAATATTTGGGGCTAAAAAGAGAATTTCACTTAATATGCAATAATACCATAGATGTGTTCCTTTTGGCTTTAAGTAGCTGTTTTGTAAAAGCAAAAGCAGCATTATATATAAAATAACTTTTTTCCAAGCCAAAAGCTAAAATTAAATTCAAAAAAGTATTTACCAAACACAACCCATTAATACTAGTTTACGATTCTTAATTGGACTTCGCTCTAAGCCCATCAAAAACGTAGGCCAGAAAAAGTTGACCCAATCTTGATCCAAATTTGGTCTGGTCGTACGGCTGTACATGAATCTCGAAGATTAACGAAATCGAACCGAAAATTGGATTGGAAAAGTTTCGAATTGAAAATTTCCGTTGACCTTTTGACTTTCTCCGAATCGAATTGAACCGAGTTTCTTTTAGGTTTGGTTCTGAAGAATTTTCAATTATTCGAATCGAGAATTGAACCGAATTGGAACCGTACCAGCCTATTAAATCGAATCGAAGAAATGATATTAAAAGGTTTTAATATGTATATATGTGTGTGCGTGTGTAATTTATTTTTATATATCTTGATACAATTACAAAATACATATAAGTTAATAATTTATAAATACTATTAATATTTTACTTTTATAATTTCAACTCTAAAATATCTCCTCGCTCGAGGTGTGAGTTGTTTTGCCATGAGTCATAAACTGTTGTGGCAATCCATTCCGGTAATTTTGCCTGAAAGATAAAAGAGTTTTACCAAATTTTCTTTTATCCTACATTTTAGGATGAATTAATTTGCCATCATCATCACGCTTGTTGCGAAAGGGAATGTGCATTATTCTATTGAATACCTTTTCTCGCCTTAAAACCTGTATCAAACTACCACAATTAGTAGTGAAAGTTAATAGGTTTTTGTGGTTATCTTGTTCATATTTTTTACTCAGCAAAATATATGCTCATGTATCATGAATATAGATTGAAGGCATTTTTACCTTATACCAGGCATACCAAATGCACCTCCTACCTTGTTCAATCTTTGTTTCTCAAATACCTTTATTGAGTATCAGGATTTTTTGAGAAAAATCTGTTCCTGCAATAATAGGTAATGTTTCCACATCCTCGCTGGGAAAAACTCATGGTTTTGTTGTGCAAATACCTGAACCTGAATCAATATAAGCAGCAAAATATTATGTCTTATATTTTCCATGCATGATTCCAACGAATATGTATATGGAAGAACGCAAAAACTCATATGAGACCGTCTCACGGATCCCCTTCCGTGAGACGGATCTTTTTGACCCGCTTTGACCCAACTCAATCATCCAACTTTCAGCCCATGAAACTCAGCCCATATCATTGTACATATTAATCCCAAATAATTAAACAAACACTACAACCCACATAGCCCATATCAAAAAAAAGAAGAGAAAACTGATGCAAACCGTCGCACACCTGATGCAAAACCGTCGCACAACCTACCCAAGGAGAACTGTCGCACCACCACCGTCGCATGACTCACGGTCACCACCTTCATTGCCACCTTCATCGCCACCTTCGTCATCTTCGTCGCCTTCGCCATCCTTTTGTTCTGCGAAATAACGGTAAGCATTCATATATCAATTAGGGATTTTGAGTTTCATCATGGGTGCAATTTCATGGGTATAGTTATGGGGTTTTCTGTTAAAATCAGGGGTGAAATCAATAATCTTGTTTGCTGTAATTTTGAGAATGGAATGGAAGAATTTTATGAAATCAATAACATTGTTTGCTGTAATTTTGAGAATGGAATTGAGGAATTTTATAATTCTTATTTTATTTTGTAATGATAGGCGCAACCATTGATCGATTCCATTCTTCAAATTCTATATGGTCACTAATCGTGTGGAAACGGTGCTATGATCATCAGTATTGCTAGGAAATATGGTTTCCATGACCATGACAGACATCTCAGCTATATGTTCATTGGACCAAGGAAATATGGTCTTACAGAAGCTATATTTTGAGAGTGGAAATGCTTCGACAGAACCAAGGGCTGGGAAATGAGATGTCAGATAGTTTAAACGGAAAAGATGAGGGGCACGAAAGAGGAATACTTGAAATAGCGTGCTGTGCTTTGTATGATGATAACCAAAATCTTCTACCTAGACTGCTGTTTTGAGTTCCAATCATGCTACTTTTTTGTCGATGCAGTAATATTACTTTAGACGATTTGGAAAATGAGATGTCAGATAGTTTAAACGGAAAAGATGAGGGGCGAGAAAGAGGAATACTTGAAATAGCGTGATGTGCTTGTATGATGATAACCAGAATCATCTACCTAGATTGGAGTTCCAATCTTGCTACTCAATGTTTCAGTTGGATTACAAATTCTGTATTTTCAGTTTTACTTTTATTAGCTTAGACAATGAGTTTTCTTAAATTTGATTCTACCTCTGTATTTTCAGTTTTACTTTTATTAGCTTAGACAATGAGTTTTCTTAAATTTGATTCTACCTTGGAGTTCCAATCTTGCTACTCAATGTTTCAGTTGGATTACAAATTCTGTATTTTCAGTTTTACTTTTATTAGCTTAGACAATGAGTTTTCTTAAATTTGATTCTGAATATGAGTATGTATTTTAAATTTCTTTCATATTTTTTGTCCAAGTATGTCTTTTAAGCACATAAGTGTGTCTTTTAAGCATATAAGTATTGATCCTGAACATGAATATGTATTCTAAATTTCTCTCATATTTTTTGTCCATGTATGCCTTTTAAGCACATAAGTATGTTTTTTTAGAACATAAGTATTGATCCTGAACATGAGTATGTATTCTAAATTCTTTCATATTTTTGGTCCAAGTATGCCTTTTAATAAGTGTTTTTAAGCACATAAGTATTGATCATGAACATGAATATGTATTCTAAATTTCTCTCATATTTTTTGTCCATGTATGTCTTTTAAGCACATAAGTATGCTTTTTTAGCACTTGAACATGAATATGTATTCTAAATTTATCTCATATTTTTGGTCCATGTATGCCTTTTAAGTACATAAGTATGTCTTTTTAGCACATAAGTATTGATCCTGAACATGAGTATGTATTCTAAATTCTTTCATATTTCTGGTCCAAGTATGCCTTTTAAGCATATAAGTGTCTTTTAAACACATAAGTCTTGATTAGAAAAGAGGATAAAGAGGATTTTTCGACGTGGCGATCACCAAAGAGGGAGATCTTCAAGGGACCAAATTTCAGTTCACTCTATCATTTTAGAATTTTATTCTAAAAGTCGAATAGAATTGATGAATTTAATTATTAGTTAGTCAACGATTTACAGAAAAATACATCTTTCATAGCTATAAGTATGACTTTTTATAATTATAGGCATGTGTTATTTGTATTTATTTACTCACTACATACAGTTAAACAAAGTTTCAAAACACTAAAATAAATATAAGTATGTCTTTTTCATTCATAAGTACGTCTTTTCCATGTATAAGTATGAGTTTTATTGACTCACTGCACTAAAACAGAGTTTCAAAACACCAAAATAAATATAAGTATGCATTTTGCATCTATAAGTACATATTTTCCACCTGTAAGTATGAATTTTATTTACTCATTCCATGCAATAAAACAAAGTTTTAAAACACCAAAACCAAAATAAGTATAAGTATGTTTCTTGCATCCATACGATGTAAGTATATGTTTTATTTACTAACTGCATGCACTATAACAAAGATTCAAAATATCAAAATAGATATAAGTATATCAAAATAGATATAAGTATGCAATTTGGTAAATATGCGCATTCTAATTATTTCGTATAAGAAACTAGTAAAGCTCAATAACACAAAAATAAACATAATATTTCTCCAACACAACATTTTGATTATCAACACATAATTATTTCATATAAGAAACTAATAAAACTCAATAACATAAGAATAAACATAATATTTCTCCCACACAACATTTTGATTATCAACACATAAGTGTGAGGAGAGGATATTGCCTCAAAAATTATTGACGATATTCTATTCGATCTATTCCACTGAACGGATACCATGTGAGGAGAGGATATTGTCTCAAAAATTATTGACGATATTCTATTCCACTGAACTAATACCATGTGAGGAGAGAATATTGTCTCAAAAATTATTGAGGATATTCTATTCCGCTGAAATAAATAATATGATTACAACGTAAAACATGGAAACAAAATAACTACCAAAGATACAAAAGTATATCCTAAGATACAATATTTAGTCAATATTATTTTCCTAATATTTACTCGATACAATATTTAGTCAATATTATTTTCCTAATATTTAGTTAATATTATTTTCATAATATTTAGTTTTTTATGTTACAAACTTACAAGTATGTCTTTTGATGTTATAAGTATCTGTTGACTTTCTCACCCTTTTCTAGTGTAAGTATGTCTTTTGATATAATAAGTATGCATTTTCAACATATAAGTATGTGTTCTGATTTTCTTACTATATTTTAGTGTAATAATGTTTTTGATGTTATAAATATATTTTTTTATGCTACAAGTCGTTAGAAGTATGTCTTTTTATGTTACACATATACGTTTTGAGGATATAACTATGTCTTTTTATGTTACAAATATGAGTTTTTACTTTTCCCACTCGTTTTAGTGTAAGTATGTCTTTTTATATTCTATGTATGTCTTTTCAACATATTAGTATGTGTTCTAACGTTATTACTCCTTTTTAATGTAATTATGATTTTTAATGTTATAAGTATGTCTTTTGATGTTATAAGTATGTCTTTTTACGTTATAAGAGTCAAGTGTAAGTATTACAAGTATGTGTTTTTATGTTATAAGTACGTGTTTGACTCTCTCACCCTGTTTTAGTGTAAGTATGACTTTTGGATATTATAAGTATGTGTTTTCACTATATAATATGACTTTTGGATATTATAAGTATGTGTTTTCACCATATAAGTATATGTTCTGACTGTTTCTCACTCTTCTTAGTGTAATTATGTGTTTTGATGTTATAAGAATGTTTGTTCTGAGAATAATTATGTGTTTTGATGTTATAAGAATGTTTGTTCTGAGAATAATTATGTGTTTTGATGTTATAAGAATGTTTGTTCTGACTTTCTCACTCTTCTTAGTGTAATTATGTGTTTTGATGTTATAAGAATGATTTTTCTAACATATAAGTATGTGTTCTGACTTTCATATAAGTATGAGTAAATAGTGTTTTGATATTATAGGAATGTTTTTTTTAACATATAAGTATGTGTTTTGACTTTCATATATGCACTAAACCAGAGTTTAAACACCAAAATAAATGTAAGTATTTTTTTTGCAACCAAAATAAATGTAAGTATGTCTTTTGCATTCATAAGCATTCATAAGTACGTCTTTTTCACCTGTAAGTATATGTTTTATTTACTTACTGCATGCATATTTGAACAAAGTTTCAAAACACCAAAATAAATATAAGTATGTCTTATGCATCCATAAGTAACCTATTTTCTATATATAAGTATTAATTTTATTTACTCCCTGAATGCACAAGAACGAAATAATTACATAATGCAATAACATGACAATCTTTGTAAATCAATGCAAAAGAATATATACAACTAAAAGATAAAAGAAGAAATGAGCATTATGTTGTGGAGGCTGGAACAAAATTTGGAGTAATTCACCAAATGCCCTTGCTACTGCTAGTTGTCCATCAACACAAGACACATCACCTGATTAACCATATAAAACATCGAGCTAATTAAGTTACCAACAAACAAAGATATATCTATGTAAAACATCAAACAAAGATATATCTATGTAAAACATCGAGCTAATTAAGTTGCCAACAAACAAAGATATATAGATAGATAGTACATTGCAAATTAATGCATATACATATACCTGGAAACATAGATACAAAATCACCCTTATTTTCAATAACCCATGGAAACTTAGATACAAAATCACCCATATTTTCAATAACCCACGGTTCTCTTTCAGGCTTGTGATCAACCGACAATTGTTTGGCCATGCCATTCTTGCATATAAAAGCGCGAGAATCTCCAACATTAGCCACCACAAGCTTCTCACAATTGATCTTGTAACTGTTGTGTAACCACCTTTCCCAAAATCATTAGCTTTCTCCAATATTGTGCTATCCAGACGACGACAAGACGATGGCTACCGTACGACTGAGACGCGGTGCGACAGCTTTCTCGGTGACGCTGCTGTGCGACGACTTTCTCTGTGCGACGGCTTTCTCCTATAGTGCAACTTGATTTCCTCATTTTGTTTAGGGTTTTGTGGGTTCAATTAATTGTATAATTGTTTGGGCTTAAAATATATAACATTATGGGTTGGGCTTCATGGGCTGAACTTGAGATGATTGGGCTGGACCTAAGTGGGTCAAAAAGATCCGTCTCACGGAAGGGGATCCGTGAGACGGTCTCACAGGAATCCTACTCATGGAAGAATGGGCTCGTCATTCCACCCTTATTAGGTGTCTATCGAGACTAAATTCCATCTCATTTCCTTTTCGTCCCCAAGGTTTATGTTCCCAAAGTCATAATGCCTTTGATTCTACCTGCTCCTCCTCTTATTGATACTTCATAGCCTGCTATTTCTAACATGCCTTCCTATCTTCCAATCGTTTGTTGTTCTATGACTACTTTCAGATCCTAATCTCATTGATTTATTAAGGACAGGATGATCTGAAATTAGTATGTTAACACCACCTATCCTAGGTATTTGAATCGGATCTGGTGCCATAACCTTGACGAATTCCTTGAATATTCTTTCCTAGGAATTTCTATACATTCTTTCCTTAGGAACAAATCAGAATGATGTGTATTGGAAAGAGCATACATAAACAATTCTATATGTAATAGAATATGGTCTATTACCCTAGCTCTTTTATTAAATCTGTTCTTTTAAAATCTTGATGAATTGGTTAAGGCTCTAATAAAATTCTGGTTAGCTAGGTTTTATGCCAATCCTAGGATGTATGCCAAATGTTAGTTTGCCAGCTTACAAGTTACCTACCATTTTTCCAAGACATCAATCTCTTAAATTATTGATTCTTCTATCCATTACTGATAGATGAATTTCTGAATCAATATCTTCTTTGAAGGTAGCTTTGATTACCACTTCAATGGTTCCGATATGGATCTATTTCATAGTCACAGCTACTTCTTCCTTAAGTCGGCTTAGTTCCTCAAGAATTTCTTCTTTCGGAATAAGCTGCATATCATTCTATTACCGGTTAATTCCATAGGAATTGAAAACTCACCTGAGTTCACCCGATAGATGATATTATGCTTTCGTTGTCCTAGTCCGAATTGATTAATCATTCGACTAATCCTCCAATCCGGAAGCCGTCGTAGGGGTTTAGGGATGAATCTTGTCTCATGTTTCTTTCCATCGTTTTGTTAGATATTGTCATATGTGAAAAGAATCTGGATAGACTTTCTGAAGTTTGAAGTCTATCTTCTGCCTTGTGGCTACTCCTCAGATTCTGTTGGTGATCCATATGATGTTTCTGAATCACTTTCGAAATCTTTTTCATATATATTTTCATTCCAAGAAATAACTTCAAACTGGTAAATTGGAACCAAATCACCATTGACGACTACTCATTAATTAAACTTAAATAGGGCAGATCAGACTTTTAATCATATTCCTTAATTTATGTGCAAAAGACTAAAACGACACTTATTTTGGGATGAAGGTAGTAATATTAGGCACACACATTGTTAATTTTTTTTATAAAAATCAATTTGGGTATGTTATAAATATCAAATTTAAAAGTGAGAGACGTCTATATCGTAAATTCAATGTTGTAAACACATCACTTTTCCTTTTTCTTTTTTTTCTTTTTCATTCACATGTTTCTCCATATTTATTCTTATTTTCCATTCTTTATTCATGCTTCTTCTCTTCCTTTTCTGCTATATTGTTCTTTCTTTTCTTGTTTTCTTTTCTTTCTTCTCTCTCTCTTTTTTTTTTTTTCTCACCTCAAAAATGCATTTGCCAAGCAACTCACTAATATTAGTTTAAGATTCTTAATTGGACTTTATTCTAAGCCAATCAAAATATGGGCCAGAAAGGGTGGCCCAAATTGATCCAAATATGATTTGGGATACCCTGCTTAAGCCCATTCATGAAAACCTTCTTTAAAAGATTTTGAAACTATTGCCTTAAAATTTTGAACAATATATTCATAGAGTCATAAGTGCTAGTAAATTCCAATATATTTGCAATCTTGAAGTATTGCACATAACAATATTTTTTGCAAATTTCTTTTTATTTCTATTAACAATCTCCACTTTGGAGAAAGTTATAGATTTCAATTCATTTAGTAATTCAAATTAGTTTTTGATTATCTCGATCTCAATAAATCAATTGAATAAATCTCGAGCATCTATAATTAAAAAGCATAAAGAAATAGTAAGGGTGAATGTGCATGTCGTCTAATTAGGGTTGTACATGAACTGAGTGGAGTCGAATATCATGTATCGCGGTTTGAATTCATACCCTGTCAATTTCAAGTTAAGAATTTTTTTATTTATATATTCATTACTTTAATTTATAATTTTCTAAATATGGTAAATAGGTAGATAATAAATGTAACGTGGTGGTAGGTGACGTGGAATTAAATTCAAAAGATGAAAAAAAATGTGATAATATATAATGGTCCCAAAGCCATGTGGGTTTTCTAACAAGACAATTACATAGCAAGGTCCCATTCATCTTTGTTTTGTCCTAAATTGCCAATTTATTCAGCACCTAATTCCTTTTATTAAATATCCTCCCAAATGTCCACCTAAAAAAATCAAACAAAATACTTTTTAAATAAAAATTTCAAATTGAATATATAATATTCTTTAGAAAATGGGCCCACTTGATGACTCGATTAAAGAAAGAATTATGAACGACTTTAGTGGGATGTACCTAAGTACCAAATCAAAAACATCATGTGAAAGGAAATAGCCAGACAAATCTGAATGTTTAAACTCTAACGGTTGGGGAGCCTATATAATTATACCCAATAAAACCCAGTCCCCATTTCTCAATTAATTCTTTTCAAATAAATATTTCCTACTTATTACATTTTCATTTTACAGAAAAAGGAAAGGAACATAAAAAAAAAAAAAAAAAAGCTTAACAATAGGGTTAGAAATTAACCTGTTCTACATAAATGTCATAAGAAATCTGACAAAAATCTTGTTATTTTAATATTTGAATCGGTCTTACGTGAGATGTCCTCATGTATGTTATTGTATAAAGAAGATCGTTAAGACAATATGATGAACACTGAGTTTACATGAGATTATAAAAAGACTCACATATCAAATTTGAACACTCTTGTTATGCACCCCTAAACAAGGGAAGTTTAGTAATAGAAAGCATCACTAAGCACACACAATTATGTGTGAATGAACTATTACAACTCAAAAATAGAAATAAAAAAAAGCAATCTAGATAAAAATCATGATAACCAAATTGGAGTCAAAGGAGTCACATTCTTGAAAACCCCAAAAGGGGAAACATAGAAAGGCTAAAAAATTCCACCAAAGCAGCAATAAAGCTGGCCGCCACCCCAGTCACGTGACCAAATAAATAGGCGTCGCCGCCGCGGACACACGGTAGCCCTCCGCCGCGTTCAGCTCCCGGAGACTGATATACGGAATGCCCATCTCTCCCTTGACGAGCGGGCCCGAGCCGGCCCGGTAGGGGGTGGAGGGACCGCTCCTGCTCTCCGTGATGTACACGGGGCCCGATATCGTCCCAATGTGGTGGTGGTGGTGGCGCCCGGCGGTGGCGGCGCCGCCAGGAGGGGCCCATTTGGGGAACTTGAAGAAGAGGAGGGCGTTGCGCCACCACCGTTTCTTGGTTTTCTTGATTTTCTTAGAGGAGTCGTCTCTGGAGATGGGCTTTTGAAGCTTGAAGTGCAAATCCATGGATCTTGAAGAAGAAGATGATGTTGATTCCTTTTTGTGCTTTCGAGCTTCTTCCAAGACCTGAAAATGGGGAATCAAGAATTTGGGATTTGTTGCATGAAAATGTTTGAAGAATTAATGTTGGGAAGAAGAAGAAGAAGAAGAACCTGGAAGTAGTCGATTTGGGGTTCGAATCCATAGTCGGAGAAGTGTTGGGGTTCTGGAAATGGGAAAATGGGGGATTTATTCGACATTGATTTTGTTGCAAACCCTTCCATGTTTCTGATTTTTATGTGTTCTTGAATTTTCTTGTGAGTGTTTTTTGAGGGTGATGATAGGTGATTTGGTTATGGCTTTGCAGAGAGAGAGAGAGAGAGTGGCCGTTGGAGTTGAGGAGCCCTAGTCAATGTGTGCACATCTTATGTTGGATTTTTTTATGTACAAATTCTCCACAATAAAGTCTTACTTTAAAAACATACTACCTCCATCCCAAAATAAATGACGTTTTAGCAACTAAAATTTATCCTAAAATAATTGTCGTTTTCGTATTCCAAAGCATATTTACATGCAATATACCAAATATGCCCCTATTTACTCATCTCAAATTAAATGTGTTAAAGAGATAAAAACTCCTCATTAATTAAATTTAAATAGGGGTAGATTGGCCTTTTTAATAGGGGTAGTATTTTTTTGTTTAGAAACCGTGAATTTCTGAAGTGTAATGATTCGAGCTCCTGATAATTATACGTCAACATGAACATATATTTAATGTGCAATGGTTATAGCTGAATTGTATTGATCTCATTTCTAAATATATAAGAAGTGAAATTAATAAATTTCCTGAATATCTAATATATTAACAGTGTACATATATATTAATATAATTGTGGTGGATAGAATACTAGAATAGATAAAATGTCATAATAATGAATTGAAAAAACTTAGGGTCCATTTGGATTGGTGGATTTGAGGAGGGATTTGAAATTCATGGTAGCAAATCCACCGGTAGTGTTTGGATGGATGTGGATTTGAAATCCATGGTTTTCATTTTGAGCTAATTTTGGAGTCATTTTGGTGGATTTTAAATCCACTCAAACTTGAGAGGATTTGAAATCCAATCATTTCAAATCCTGAATTTCAAATCACTCTATCCAAATGGAGCCTTAGATACTTTTAACCAAATTTTCATGGCGATCTAACCACCTATAAATCAATCTCCTATTGACTATTAAATCATTTTTTTCTACTTTCTAAGTAGAAGTAAAAAATAATGTAATAATTTTGTGAATTTTGACCAAACAAAGAAAGGAAGGCATTTATATAGGTGTTTTAATTTATTGAACAAGAATGGAGGCAGAGCAATGAGTATGCAATACTCAATACATCACGTGACTAACTGAGCTCATTCTCAAGACATTGTCCTTCCAAGATTTGAATACTATTTTAACAAGCAAAAGATGTGAGCCCTAAATCATGTTCAAACACATGACTTGTCTTCTCAATTTCCATCTCTATTCATCATCAACTCACCATGCCACCTTCAAAATGTTGAAACATTGTTATTTCTGCGAGTCGGGTCTCTTTTTTCTTGATTTTTCGAAACTTAAGAATAACTTCTATGTATCTTTAAAGTTTTATCGCTTTCGCTCTATCACATTCTGAACTTAGAATCATGTTGAAACAGGGTAAGAAATACTAGTACTTGAGTGCTACACTATAATCTGAATTGTACTGATGTATAATCGAACCAATTAATCAATCCATTCGGGACCAACAAATTTGGTTTTTTTTTTTATATATATTTTAGATTACCAATATTTTCTTAACTAAAATCTTTCTAAACTCATTGCCCTAAACTGTTCTCTTGATTCCTGAAACCACAAAATAGGAGCTATATTCATTATTTCAATATCAAGAGGCTAGATCTTTGTTTTTTGTTTTTGGTTTTATAAAAAAGTTCAAGAAATTAAACTAGATAATGTTTAGAAGCTCATAGTAGTATTTAACTTCACATCACCACCTTTTGAGATCATGTAAACTTTTAGTTCTCTAATTAGTTTGAAGAACATTGCATTTTATAATTTAGATATATATATATATAGTATATTTTACAACATAATTTTTAAGAATATTAATAATTGAATTAATTTGTTTGAAATTACTTTTCCCTAATATTAATACATGAAAAAACGTTATTACTAATAAAAAAATATAATGTTAATTTATCAATACAAATATATTGACAAAAAATTAATGATATACATCTTAAGTCTTCAAATTATACGGAATTTGATTTTAACTTTTCTTGATACAACATGTATTTACTATTTAATATATGTAATATTATAATTTGGTTACAAATCGAGTATTAGAAATTAAAGTTAAGGCAAAAACTTGCGTACCCCCGGTGCACCATACCCCCAAAGGTATTATTAGTTTGGTATTACGTATATATCCATGAGATATGATTGGTATATTCATAAGGTATTAATGGTATATTCTTGAAGGTATTGGTGGTATACTCATAAGGTATTAGTTGTATATTTATAAGGTATTACGTGTATAATTGAAATATATGTTTTATTGAAAATATTATTCAATGTATTACTTGTTGCATGTTAAGGTATTACTCATATTATTTAAAGGTATTAAAATAAGTGTTGCGGGCACGATACCCTCGAGACACGCAAGACCTACTCCAACGTTAAACCATCAGATTAATTATTAGTTTTTTAAACACAATTTGCCCCAAATCTAAAAAGTCAACCCAAATCCATCTTAATACATTTTTTTGGGCCCATTTCGGCCCAGCCCAATTACATCATTATATTAATTTCACGTCATAATTTTCTCTTGAACAAGCCCAATCTTACCATAGATTAAAATAAAATAAAAGTTAAGATCAAGGAAGCAATCCAAATAAAATATTTCTCAGACAAGATTATAAGCATCAATCACAAATATCATAATCTGAATTGTCATGAAACAAAATTACACTAATTAAATAAATTATTGTAATATTTCAGAGATTCAAATAATTACCAAATAGTTTCCAAAAAAAAGGCAATACCATAATCTCAATTAAATTTTACTTTTTTGTGTTAATTATTTTTCCATTCACTGAAATGCAGAACAGGTAAAATGTAGAAATCTTTTTCTGATCAGACTAATAAAAATTATGATTATTAATCTTATTTTAGCTAAAAATGAATTGTAATTAATGCATGATTATATCTTTTGACCGAATTTCATCTTTCATCATAAAGAGAGGGGAAAAGCAACTGAAATAGTAAGTGCATCATTTAACCTTTCTTCACAGTCCATTGACCTATGTAATGAGATGGCCGTGCGAAATGACCATAATGCCCCCACCGAATCCACTGGCAACTGCTTCTCTTGCAGGCCCTTTTCCGTCATTCCCAGATTCCCGCGTCAACCATGGCGTCCTTTATCAGCTCGAGTTGGACCCAGTTCTTGACTCGGAGCACCCAATTATTATAATCCCCATCTCACTGAAACCATCAAGAAATTTCCTAAATCCTTTCTTGCTTTTTTCTGGTATTTAAATCCCCTTGTTTTTGGTCCAGGCAGAAATCCCATATTCTTGTCTGAATTTGTATCTCAAGTTTTCTTGCATGGCGGATTCTCAAGATTTGCAGATTGAGGCTGAGCCGGGGAAAGGGTACGCATTGAGCGGGAAAATAATGCTCAGCGCCATTGTTATACTCTTCGCCGTCGTCGTTTTCATGGTGGGCCTCCATCTCTACGCCAGGTGGTACCTCGTCAGGCTGCGCCGCCGTCAGCTGGAGCGGCGCCGCCAGCGCCGCGTCAACCGGACGCAGATCGTGCTGTACGCGGCGAGGGGTCTGCCCAGCTCCGCCGTGGACCGGGGCCTCGAGGTGGCGGTTCTGAACTCCCTCCCTGTGTTTCTCTACTCCGGCAAGGCGGAGCAGCCGCCGCCTGAATGCGCCGTCTGCCTGTCGGAGTTCGAGGAGAAGGAGATCGTGCGGCTTTTGCCCAAGTGCAGCCACTCTTTCCACATCGAGTGTATAGATATGTGGTTCCGTTCTCACTCCACTTGCCCGCTCTGCCGGTCTCCGGTGGAGAGGGTGGTGGGGCTGGCCGAGCCGGCTGTGAAGCCGGAGGATGCAGCGAGCGTGGCTGTGGCTGAAGCTGAGCCGGGTTCGAGCTCGGGGTGCGGCGCCTGTGCGGACGCGGAGGGGAGCAACACTACGACGTCGTTGGAGGGGCGGAGGAAGGGGGCGGTGAGAATAGAGGTGCCGCCGAGGAGGGCTGAGTCGGCTAGCGAGTTGGCTCAGTCTCCGGCGAGTCGGTTGCTGTCGTTTAGGAGGTTACTGAGCATGGGGAGGAGGTCCCCGGTGGGGGGCGGGGGGCCCACCACGCCGTGTGGGGCAGGAAGGAGCGAGTTAGACCTGGAGAGTGGAATGGGTGAGTTGACTCGTGAAGCGGGTCGAGTTCAGATGACGAGTTGAGTCGAAGGAAGCAACCTTGTATTTTCGAGGAAAACGACAGCAAAAGGACTGGACTTTTTAAAACGGTGCGTTTTGGACACGTGGCGTGCAGATAGAAGGGATAAGATCCCTCAAAGGCCGCAGTTGCGTTTTGACTAGATTTTAGTGTACAAATAGTAGGTAGAAAAACATGGATGGAATTATCCTATGACATATATTATATTTTCTTCTTTATTTATTGAAATTCAAGAAACAAAATATTTAATTTTTCAGAATTGCATCTACTCATATGTTATTATATCTTAATCTCTGAGTTGTTAAATCATAATAATTTTTTTGAAGCTTAAGAGAACAAATACAACTTAAATTACTAAGTCGATGGAAAAACATTCTATATTCATTAAATAAAATATGTATGAAGAGAAATATGTATATTTTGGGCCTGTACCTCTTTCAAGGCCCAAGACTCCACCCTTGTGGAAAATGACTCCAAGTTATAGCCCATTGGGTATTATTGGGCCGTCTATTTTTTTAACCCATTTACAATTGAGAATTGCAATTTGCTGTCCATGTTTACAGCATGACCCAATTTTAAGTTTTATAAATAATATAACAAAAGCCTATTAAACCTCACAAATATATTTGATATAAGAGTAAGCAACATCTGTCATTTTATGTTCGGAATAAATTCTCTGTACCAAATAACCATGTACGACGTGTGTATCATATCCTAAAACACGTTAAATAAGTTTTGAAAGTAAAACAGTTACTAATTGTAATATTTCTTTAATATTAAAATTACGTAATTTTAATTTGATACATGCGTAATACATGGTTAGTTAGTACAGAGGATCGGATCTCTTTTAGGTGAATTAAGGTGATGGGTATAAAGTAATCATTGAATGAGAATTATCCATAAGACAACACCGCACAGGTTATTTTTTAACATAAATATACTGTCAATCTTAGATGACATGTTGCACGGTATGGAATACAAGACCAAATTAAAACACAACTGAAAAGAGAGAATTACATAGAAAATAAATAATAAATATATATAACTATTTAATGTACTAATTTTTTGATTCTTTCCTTACATATATAGGAAAAGATAAAAATAAAATAAAAAGATTACAATTACTTATTGAATTTCCATGCACTCTAAAGCACAAGGATCATTATTAAATCAACAATCTAATACAACAATTTTTTTTTAAAAAAAAGAATAAATGATGAGTATTAATAATAAATCATATAAGTATTCTTACACCTTCATCATTCCACCAACATATGGCACACCGGAAGCCTTCACCCACTCATCGCCGGCGAAAACTTTAGCCGGAGTAAAGCTCTGAGCAAGCTGAGGTGTCATCTTCTTGATACCCTTCCACTTGACCCGTTTCGAGAGATTCGACCCGGCCCCACGGTTCTCGTACTCGCCGTAGTACAAGGTGTCGAGGGCGAAGTTTCCCATCCATGGCGACCACCCCTCCGGCGCGATGAAGCCATCGATGTTGGACTGCATGATGATGGTCCTAGAGAACTCCTTCCATGGCCGGCCGAGGTAGGCCTTCAGGGCGGGCTTCGTCTCCAGGAAGGCGGGCTCCGCCACGATGTCGGAGTTCTGGACGACGATTATGCCCACGCTGCGGCGGTCCTTGCGGCCCTGGGCGGTGACCATGCAGGCCTGGTTCTCCATCGGCTTGCGGACGACGAAGGTGCACTTCTGGAAGACGGAGGCGGCATCGCCGAAGATGAAGTCGATGGTGCCAGAGATGGAGCACTCGCGGTAGAAGTGGCGGTAGGCGTGGGCGTAAAGGGTGTCTTGGTAGCCGTCCATGTGAACGTTGAAGAAGACGGCTTTGTCACCGGAGACACGGACTGCGACGGCCTGGTGGCCCTCGGGTCCGGCGGTGTTCTCGATCGCGATGTCCTTCGCCATGAACTCGTCGCCGTTGATAGCTGTAAATGGAAACGATGAGTTTTAGTGAGCTGTGATTTTGTCCTAAAACGAATGGAAGTGTTTGATATAATGACTCACCGAGAACTGCAGTGTGGAAGGTCTGAACACCACCAGCGTAGCTCTTGTCGCCGGTGATTCTGGTCTTCAACGGCCCATCTCCGACCAACACCACCTTGTTAACCTTCTTAGGGATCATAACGGTCTCCTTGTAGAGTCCAGCCTTGACATAGATGACGAAGGTCTTGTTATTCTTGGGAGGAATAGTATCAATGGCCGCTCCGATGGTCTTGAACTGCCCGCTTCCGTCCTGTGCCACCACCGCGTTTGGCTTCAAGTTCTCCGGTGTGGCGGCCATAAGCTTCCTGGCGTGGTCGCTCACGAACTCCGGGATCTCGTCTTCCTCCGACAGTAGCCTCCTGCTGCTGCTGAGCCCTCCGATCTGCAACGAGGCGAGAATGGTGGAGAAGTCGGTGATCATGGCGAGGCCGTTGCTGAGCATCTCGCCGGAAGTGTGGAGAAGATTCTTCATCTTGTCTCCGGTCTCTCCGGTGGTGTTCTCGAAGGCGTCGATGCAGGTGTCCTGGTAGGTAATGGCAGCACTGAGCCATGTCTTAAGATCGTCGACGTAGGAGTCGATCTCGGTGATGTTGAACTCGTCGACTTTGTCGAACGACCTTCGGAGCTCGTCGACGGAGGTGGCGAGGACCTCCTCGCAGACCTCCAAGGCGCCCTTGGTCCGCTGGTCGGTGGCGGCCTCTTTGTAGAGGGTGGAGTTTTTAATGGCGGATTGGAGGTCCTTGACGGTCTCCTCGAAGGCGACCTTGATGAGGTCCTTAGGGTTAGTGGAGTTGGCTCCGGCGAGGGTTTTCTCGCAGGTGTCCTTGTAGTCGGTGGGGGCGCAGATGGCGGCCACCGCCTTGTTGGAGGAGGTGACGGTGCCAGAAGAGGCGGGGGAGTCGCCGGAGGAGGTGGCGCCCCCGTCCTTCTTGGAGACGCTGACGGTGACGGCAACCACGGCCGCCACCAAGAGGATGGCGGCGAGGCCGGCCACGACGATCTTCTTCTTGCCACCTTCGGCCATGGTGTGGTGTGATTAATAAATGTGTATGGTGATGTGGATGTGTTGGAGAGCTCTGAGGGTTAATGTGTGGGATATTTCCCCTTGAACTCTGGGAAGAGATGGATGAGATGAGGATGGTGGATGTTGTGATTTATAGGTTTGGAGATAACTAGGTTTGTGATGCTTATATTTCTTACCTAAATTTAAGGAAGGCTGTTCGATTTTGGAGGGTTGAGAGATGTTCTTGCATGTAATTGCATGGATCTACGTGCTTTTAGCTTTCCCTTTCTTGTATTCACGATGAAACACATTAATCTTCAATTATATACCATCCTATTCTTGGATTACCTCATCTTGCTATATGAGAAGTCGATCGGACCGGATTCCCTCTTATATTTAGTGTTATTTCCCATATTTCATAATATGTAATAGTGGAAATGTCCCACTTTAGCATATTTTCTTAAATATTTGACTAGAATAGCACAAAATTTTAAGATTTGACCAAAATAACACAATCCTTATAATTTGTGACCAAAATACCACAAATTGACTTTTCCCTCAAGACAGCACTGACATGATGACTGACACAAGACAGTACTTTCAGTTTCTTTTCACTTTTCAGAGTGGGACATTTCCACGTGTAATAAATCTATTGTGAGACTATTTTTTCTCATATGTAATATGTGTTAAATAATGATGTCATCCAATATATGTGGCGTGTGGTGATTGTTCTCGAACAGGAGATGTAGCATAAAATGTGATAAATGTAATGGGCACTAATTGATTTGAAAGGACTGAAATTAATACATATTTTTAAATTGAAGGATTAAAATTGATAATAGGAAAATAACATGACCGAAACCGAACTAATTAATACCTCTAGGACAGGACCAAAAATGAAATTAATCCGTTTAAATTGTGGCTTCAGTATTTAAGTCATGTTTCTTTCAGACCTAAGGTGATTTACAAGTATGAATTTGGGATTTAGGAGGATTTTGTATGGGCTTTGAAAATATTGTATTTACATTAATGAGATTTTATAGGGTATATACCTATATAGTTAATATAGTAAGAAACGTGGATAATATATATAGTAGGATTTTGTGAATTCTTATTCAAACATGGAACCTTTTTAATATCACAATTAATAAATTTTAATCCAAACATCTTGTTTATATATGCATTTTTTTGTCACCCCTTACAATTGATATCCTAAAAGAACATTTTATTATAACAAAACATCTCACCCCAAATCAATCACAATATGTCATATTAATTTATTCAATAACATCACTAATTAACATGTGGGTGTATTAAATATTATGTAACATCAAATGTAATAAGTATTCAGATTATACAAAGATATATAAAATATAGAACTGACTAATATAATTTAACAAAATAATCCATATCACATGTCAATTTTACCAAAAATAATATATACGGTCGGGCAAGTTGTTCGTGGTACCATATTTTAATATATATTAACGAGGTTCATCTTTTTGCCACAAAAAGTTGAATAAATTAATTAAGATATGTAACCATTTTTGGATGAGTAGGTCTTGCGTATCTTCGGGGCATCATGCCCCAAACACTTATTGTAATACCTTTAATTAATATGAGTAATATCTTAACATGTAACAAGTAATATCTTGAATAATACTTTCACTAAAATATATATTTCAATTATACACGTAATACCTACTAGAAATCACTCAAATTCCAACGGAACAATTCCGTTGGAATTTTGTGAAATACCGTTGGAATTTTGCAAAATTCTGTTGGAATTCTTCATTCCAACGGAAGTGGACCGTCGGAAAAAGGGGCGTTGTAATTTAAATTCTGACGGAAATTCCAACGGAAAAACGATTCCAACGGAACAGTCCAATGGTACTTTTCCGTTGGAATATACAATCACAAAAAAAATTCCAATATTATTCCAACGGAATTTCCAATGGCGTTGAATTCTGTTGGAAATTCCGTTGGGAATTCTATTGTAAATTATAAAAATTCCAACGGAATTTCCAACAGCGTTGAATTCCGTTGGAAATTATGTTGGAAATTCCAACAGTTATTATTTCCGTTGGAATTTATGTTGGAATTTAATTGTTTTCTAGTAGTGATGCAACTAATACCTTATGAGTATATCACTAATACCTTCAAGAATATACAACTAATACCTTATGAATACACCAATAATACCTCATTGATATATACCTAATACCAAACTAATAATACCTTTGGGGGTACGTTGCACCGGGGTACGCAAGATTTTGCATTTTTGGATTATCAACTTTATGAATTTTTATAATGATTTCTAATTTTTGGTATTTTAATTGGAATTTAGTTGGGGATTCAATTTATCAATTTTCAAATTGAGAAATTGCATGATTACATGACAAATACAAAATGGATATAGTCTAATTGGATTCCATTAAGTGGATTTTCAATTAAAATCAGATCATTATAAAATCAAACTTATAAATTAAACAAGACTAATTTCTACATGGGATCAAATTAATTGAAAATTTTAATTTTTCATTTTTACGAACAACACCACTTCCCAATTCTCATTGAAACTAAAAACCCTAGCTTCTGAATTCAACTCATAAAATCGAAACAAGTCAAAAAAATTAATAATAAATAACGAAGCATATAAATCATCTAACTCAATCAAAACTGGATTTAAAGAACACACATGTTGTAGTATGAGAAGTGAAATCCATTGTTGAAGAAGGTGTGTTCATGCAGCTGGAAGTCGTTCATGCAAGCTGGAAGACAAAGGAGGAGAAAACGTTTTTTCACCAAACACGTTTTCTATTTGTTTGTTTAAGTCAGGGTTTTTTAGTCTTTTCTTGTAAAGTTGCTTTTACACTTGTAAAAGCGCCTGATTTCTTTTCACGTTTCTTCCTCACCAATGTAGCCGTTATTTTTCTGTTGAACTTGAGCTAAGAAGCTGAGCAGTATATATGCTCCTCTTCTTCTCATTTTTCATTTGATTGCGATGGAATAAAAAATATCTTCTACCCAAGTTTTCTTCTCTCTACTATATTTTGTTTACTATCAGTTTCACAACATGGTATCTAGAGCCAATTTAGTATGAATTCTGGAAATACTTGGCCGGCATTGACTGCCGGAGGTCGGGGCAATGGATCTGGATCGAGCAATTCCAGATCTGATGGTGAAGCTTTTCATATCGCACATTCGGATAGTCCTGGGATGATTTTGGTTTCTAATCCACTGAATGGATCGAACTACCTATCATGGAAGACATCTATGACTATAGCACTTGGAGCTAAGTCAAAACTTGGTTTCATCAATGGCGCTGTTGTAGAACCTCTGGAGAGTGATGAATCTTATGAGATCTGGAAGAAGAATGATTACATGGTGCTTTCATGGATCCTAAATGCACTATCTAAGGAGATTGTTGAGAGCTTTGTCTATTCAAAGAATGCAAGAGATCTATGGGAGAGAATTGCAAAGAGGTATGGACAATCCAATGGTCCATTACTATACAAGCTGCAGAGAGAGATATCAAGTATTTCACAAGGTAATGACACTATTATGATATATTTTTCTAGAATTCAGAAACTATGGGATCAATTGGATAATCTGAGATCGCTTACAATTTGTGATTGTCCTATGGGGAGAAACATGCTTGAATTTGAAAAACAGAACAAGTTATTACAGTTTTTGATGGGATTACATGAAGTGTATGAGCCAACTAAATCACAGATCCTTGTCATGGAACCTTTGCCTGATGTGGATAAAGCATATTCATTATTGCTTAGAGTTGAACAGCAAAAGAATACAGATGTTGTGTTTAGTGAAGGTTATGAGAGTGCTGCAATGATTGGGAGAACTACTTATGGCAGAGGTTTTAATAACAGTGGTAGAGGAAATGTTGGTAGAGGAATGAATGGAAGAGGATTCTCTAATTTTCAATCTAATGGAAGCAATGGCAGAGGTGGAAGAGGTAGAGGCTTTGTTAGAAGAAGTAAAGAAGAGAAGGCAAAGTTGATTTGCCAACACTGCTCTGGCCCTGGGCATGAGATGTCTGAATGCTTCAAATTACATGGTGTTCCTGATTGGTACATCAAATATAAAGAGCAGAGAGGTGTTGGTTATGCAAACTATACTACTACTGATGGCATACAAGGCATGGCAGAGGACAAGAAGTCTAGCAGTAGCACTACTTCAGTGAACTCTACTGATATTTCCAGTCTAATACAGCAAGAGTTAAAGAAGTTTTTCAGTGCCAAAGACCAATCCATGGAGAAAACTGATGGAGGTGACAATGATTATGTGCAGTTTGTCAACACAGCAGGTACTCTTACACCTGAACTTTATCATGTTATGAATGCAGTTGATAGTATTGGTGATGGATCTTGGATATTAGACACAGGAGCAAGTAGACATATGTGTAGTAATAGGGCAATAATGCATTCCATAATTACTTTATCCAAACCTGTTTCTGTTTACCTACCCAATGGAACTGCCATATCTGTTAACCATGCTGGCAAAGTTGATCTTCATCATGAACTCAAGTTGACAGATGTTCTATATGTACCTTCTTTCAGATATAACCTTCTTTCCATACCTCAACTAACATCCACATCTCACATAAGCTGTATATTCACTTCACAAAAATGCCTTTTACAGGACCTTACTAGGAAGATCATTGCTATTGGACACATGATAGGCAAACTGTACATACTGGAAGGATCTTCAAATCAACACAGCTCTAATTCTGATTCTACATCACTTTGTAATTCCACTACTTTGTTTTCTTGGCATCAGTCACTAGGACATGCCTCTATAGGAGTTCTAGAGCATTTAGAGTTTCTGAAACCACTTTGTACTACTGATTCCATTGAGATAATAAAGTCTTGTGATTCATGTTTGAAAGGGAAATTTCACAGAACTTCATTTCACAAATCCAATGCCATTTCTTCTGAAATTTTTGATCTTATACACATAGATGTTTGGGGGCCTTGCAAAGAGGATTCTATCACAAATACACCATACTTCCTAACTGTGGTTGATGATTGTAGTAGAGCTACATGGACTTATCTGTTTAAACACAAGAGTCAAGTTCCTAATATTCTTAAAAACTTCATCTATATGGTTTTCACACAGTTTCAAAAATCTGTTAAGATCATTAGAAGTGACAATGGTCTTGAATTCATCAATTCCCAATGTTCTGAATTTTTTGATACTCTTGGGATTATCCATCAGACTTCATGTTCCTATACTCCACAGCAAAATGGAGTTGTAGAGAGAAAGCATAGATCCATACTTGACATTGCTAGATCTGTTATGTTTCATTCCAAACTTCCTATTCATTTCTGGCCATACTCCATATTATTCTCTACATATATCATAAATAGACTTCCTTGTTCAGCTACTCAGTGGAAAGTTCCTTATTCTATTCTCCATGGTCATGATCCTGATTATACCACTGTCCATCCTTTTGGTTGTCTAGCCTACTCTGCAAATATCTATCCAGGGAAAACCAAGTTTAGTTCCAGATCTAATAAGTGTATTTTTCTGGGTTATGTTTTAGGGAAGAAGGGTTATTTGCTCTATGATCTTGATCAGCATAAAACTCTTGTTTCTAGGGATGTTAAGTTCTTCCTTGATCAATTCCCATATTCTTCCATCTCACACATCAATCCTGATCCTGTCATACCTATCATTGAAGAAAATTCCAGTATGGACAGCTCATTGCCTAGCCAAGATACTTCCATCATTCCCACAGATCATTCTCCTGATACACCACCTCCTTCTACAGTCATACTACCTTCAAAGCCTACTAGAACCAGAAATCAACCAGCTTGGCACAAAGATTACATCATTAACCAAGCATACACTAAAGACATCCCACCAACAGAGCCTTTATCCAAGCATGTTGTCTTTGATTCTGCATATATGTTATATTTGAACCAAGTGTCTAATATTAAAGAACCATCTACTTATGCTGAGGCTAGCAAACATCATGATTGGATTCAAGCTATGGAGGCAGAATTGACTGCTCTTGAGAATAACCATACATGGGAGCTCACTGCTTTGCCTAAGGGTAAGAAAGCAATTGGCTCAAAGTGGGTGTACAAAGTCAAATTGAAACCAGATGGCAGTGTAGAGAGGTATAAAGCTAGGCTTGTAGCTAAAGGCTTTAATCAAATTTATGGTTTGGATTATACTGAGAGTTTTTCTCCTGTGGTTAAGCTTGTGACAGTAAGGTTTTTTATTGCCTTTGCCACTCAGAAGGGTTGGCCATTGTGTCAAATTGATATAAACAATGCTTTCTTACATGGTTACTTGCATGATGAAGTGTATATGAAGCCTCCTGAGGGTTATAAGGGTGCTAAACCAGGAGAAGTGTGTAAATTGACTAGAAGTCTATATGGTTTGAAGCAGGCATCTAGAGAATGGAATCAAGAACTTTCAAACAGTCTCTTGAGTTATGGATTTCATCAATCTGTCCATGATCACTGTCTTTATACACTGGTTAGAGATGATTTCTTCCTAGCTTTATTGATCTATGTTGATGATATTCTAATCACAGGGTCTGATCAGGTGCAAATTGATTTGTTTAAGAGGTTTCTAGACATTACTTTCACCATTAAAGATTTGGGATATGCTAAGTACTTTCTTGGTGTGGAGATAGCTAGAGGAACTGATGGTACTTACTTATGTCAAAGGAAATACATCCTTGATCTCTTACAGGATGCTGGTATGATGGATTGCAAAGTAGCTTCCACTCCTTTACCTCCTGGTTTACACTTGGCAGCTGAAGATGGTGTCTTACTTGATGATCCAGAAAAATACAGAAGAGTTGTGGGTAAACTGCTATATTTGAACCTCACTAGGCCTGATATCACATACTCTACTCAGCAACTCAGTCAGTTTGTAACTGCTCCACATACTTCACATTGGGATGCTGTTCTTCATGTCCTCAGATATCTAAAGGGAACACCTACACTTGGTCTATTCTATTCTTCTCAGTCTACTCTTAATCTTTCAGCTTATAGTGATGCAGATTGGGCTGCATGCAAAGATACAAGGAGATCCATTACTGGTTATTGTGTCTTCTTGGGCACTTCTCTCATTTCCTGGAAGAGCAAGAAGCAAACCACTGTCTCAAAATCCACTGCTGAGGCAGAGTACAGATCACTTAGTGCTACAGTTAGTGAAATTGAGTGGATTACCTTTCTTTGTCAGAACTTCAAGGTGCCACTCTCCCTTCCCATTCCTCTTCATTGTGATAATCAAGCTGCTATCCATATCACAGCTAATCCAGTGTTTCATGAGCGTACCAAACACTTGGATATTGATTGTCATGTAGTAAGAGACAAGTACAAAGCAGGTCTCATCATGCTCCATCACATTTCTTCTCAGTTTCAGTTGGCTGACTTCTTTACCAAAATTCTGGGCTTTACTCGATTTCACTTCTTGTTGTCCAAGTTGGGAATGGTATCCTTTCACCCCATTCCCACTTGAGGGGGGGATGTTGTAGTATGAGAAGTGAAATCCATTGTTGAAGAAGGTGTGTTCATGCAGCTGGAAGTCGTTCATGCAAGCTGGAAGACAAAGGAGGAGAAAACGTTTTTTCACCAAACACGTTTTCTATTTGTTTGTTTAAGTCAGGGTTTTTTAGTCTTTTCTTGTAAAGTTGCTTTTACACTTGTAAAAGCGCCTGATTTCTTTTCACGTTTCTTCCTCACCAATGTAGCCGTTATTTTTCTGTTGAACTTGAGCTAAGAAGCTGAGCAGTATATATGCTCCTCTTCTTCTCATTTTTCATTTGATTGCGATGGAATAAAAAATATCTTCTACCCAAGTTTTCTTCTCTCTACTATATTTTGTTTACTATCAGTTTCACAACAGAAACAAGTCAAAAAAATTAATAATAAATAACGAAGCATATAAATCATCTAACTCAATCAAAACTGGATTTAAAGAACACACAGTTCATCAATGGCTGATAACCCTCCCTGAATCATAGGGTATACCTAAACCAGCGATCCAATAATCAGCAAGCAGTTTCCCTGCAGTGAACTCCTCAGCCTGCTTGCTCGTAATCTCCTTAATCCCGTGGGCCCGAACCCTGGTCCCCAGGCCCGATCCAGGGCCCGTGTTGTTCACCTCGGCGTACCAGCAGGTTTCTAGGTGGCTGGTGCCGTCATTCCACTCTGACCACCCTGTCGGGTCCACGAAGCCCTGGATGTCGGAGTCCATGACGACGGTCCTGGAAGCGGGCTTCCAGGGCCGGCCCAGATAGGTCTTGATGGAGGGGTCGTGGAGGGGGTAGTCGGGGGCGGGGTGGACCCGGCAGGCGTGTAGGACGAGGGCGGAGGACTCGTTGGCGAAGGCCCGGCCCTGAGCTGTGACGACGCAGTCCTGGTTGGGGAGGGGCTTGCGGACGAGGAGGGTGCAGTTCTGGAGGAGGGCTTGGGCGTTGCCGAAGACGAAGTCGACGGTGCCGGAGATGGTGCAGTCGCGGTAGAACTGGCGGTGGGCGTGGGTGCAGAGGGTGTCCTGGTGGCCGTAGATGTGGCAGTTGTAGAAGATGGACTTGTCGGAGTTCACCAGGAGAGCCACCGCCTGGTGCATCTCGCCGCCCGCCGTGTTCTCGAACCCTATGTCTTTTCCGATGAAGTTGTCCCCTTCAATCACTGCAATGTATATATCACTAATAGTATTACACTTTCTCTCCTTCACTAATATGCTTATCACCATTCATCAATACTATGCAACATCATTCTGATCTGTTTTTACATTCCTCTCAAGTTAAATCATGTTATATTTATTAGTGGTTATTTTGATACATTAGATGAAACACTAAAGTTGATTACAAGATTTTCTTGAGTATGTCTACTTGGTTTAGTCTTAAGTTCATATTATTTGAACTTTGAAGGTCTTCTTTTATTTTAAGTTAAGGAAAATTTGTAGTGTTGAACTTAGGTTTGTATTATTTTTTAACCACCGATTTTACGTTTTTTCATGGCCTTTTTACTTTCACGAGTATTTTATCAATTTGCTATTAATGTCAATTTTGTCTTTACATGGACATTAGGATTATTGTTGACGTAAATTTTTCAATTTCGAGGTTCATGTATGTAAAATTTGACATTTCAACCAAAATCCGATCAAAACAAAAAATGTGAAAGTTAGATGACCAAAATTAAAATATGTAAAATTTATGATGATTAAAATTGATTAAAACCTAAATTACAAGATTAAAATTAAGACTTCATCATTAAATTATGCCTTTTATCAATCAATTAAATTATTCCAAAAAAAAAAAAAGACTATTGAATACTGATTTGTGGACTTATTTAATGGCTAATTTGTTAAATTTGAACGATTAATTTGATCTTTTTCCCCCAAAATGTTAATTAAAAGATGATTGGATTGTCCACAAGAATGATGCATGTTTGTTGAATTTATATTTTAATATGATATTATTTTGCACTTGTGTTGTGCCCCATATTAATTACTTTTAGTTTCACAATATTGTTG
Source organism: Scutellaria baicalensis (assembly GCA_005771605.1). NCBI lineage: Eukaryota > Viridiplantae > Streptophyta > Magnoliopsida > Lamiales > Lamiaceae > Scutellaria > Scutellaria baicalensis. The sequence continues at coordinate 20,225,615 of CM016729.1, read as the reverse complement.
AAGAGAACTTACCAACAGTTGCAGTCCAATAGGTGTCCAAATTGACCAACGAATCCTTGCTTTTGTTCCCCACAATCCTGGTCTTGGTGGGCCCCTCTCCCATCAACATAACGGACGTCATCAAGCTCGTAACGTTGACGTACTCCTGATACACACCTTCCTTCACGTATATCACAAACGTGTCGTTATTTCTTAACGGAACCTCACGCAACGCTTCATTGATGCTCCTATACTTGCCAGAACCATCCTTAGCTACCGTCACATTGGGCTCTATGGCCCACGGGTTGGCCCGAAGGAGCTTGTGGGTATCAACGGCTCCATGGGGCCACGTCAGATTGAGCCCCTCCGGCCCGAGCCCGGTCTGCTCCAATATCCTAGAGAACAGGTTCGCCATGGCTAGCCCGTTCACCGTTATCTCCCGAGCCGGCTTCAACCGCTCCCTCATCTTCTCGCCGGCGTCACCCTTGACGTCATCGAACCGGTCCAGACAGGTCTCCTGGTAGGTCAACGCGCCGGTGAGCCAGGTCTTGATGTCGTCCATGACCGTCGCGAAGTTGTCGAAGTCGAGTGAGCTGGACCGGTCCAGGGTTCTCTGGAGGTCGTTGATCGAGTCGTCTAGAAGCTTCTGGCAGGCTCTGTAGGCCGAGGCCGCAACGGGGTCGTCGGTGGCGATCTCCAGGGGCCGTAGCCTCTCATTGACGTGGCTGAGCTCGTTGACCGCGACCTTGAACCCGGCCTGGGTAAGAGTTTTGAGGTCCGACGAGTTGGTGGCTTTGGTTAGGGTTTCGATGCACGTCTCCCTGTAATATGTGTTCTGACATAGGGTTTGAATGGCCCTATTAAATGGTCTGTTGTTGTTGTTATTCGTTTTATTATGGATGAGCGTTATTACGGTGGCCGCCACCGCGCCGACTATGACTATGACGACCAATAGGCGGATGATGATGGCTGCTTTTTTGGCAGCCATCTTTCACGCGCGGTGGTGGAAATATTTTATCAGAGAAAATGGCGCGAGCCATTTTGGATGAATATATATTTATATAGGGTCGTTTAATCCGGACATTCTGCTTTTTATTGCATTTAAACCCTAGGTTTTATTAGTGTATGTGACACGTGTACATCATAGAACGAGAAGGTAGAATGTGAAAGATGGTTGCATTCATCCTTACCTAGAATAGATTAATATAACATGGATTGATTGGCTAAGGTTATTTCCACAAATAGAATACAAAAGTTCGATGCAATTATGAATAGTGAAAACAAACTTTGAATTAGTCGTAAGTTTTTCCAAGTAAGCTAATTTTATGCCCTTAATTTCTTGTAGATCTTTGTACGAGCGGCCTTGTAGATAATACATCAAAATTATGGTAAATTTCAATATTGGCCCTCTAGGATTCAGCGCGGGCCGATTTTGACCCCACAAGATCAATATGGCCCAGAAAAAATCAAAAACCACCATCTTCATTAGTTTGAATTGACTGAAAACGTTAATTGAATCGCACTATTGCATCGCACATGATGACCGTTAGTTTTAGTAGAACGATCAATATGGCCGTTAGTTTGCATCGCACGTGATGTTTCACCGTTAATTTTAGAAGGAAAATAACATTGTGGACCAACATTTCTAATTCGTGGGCCACTATTGGCCCGAACCCAATCCTATAGGGCCAAAAATGAATTTTACCCTCAAAATTAGAAAAAATTAGTATATACACACATATACACACACACACACAAACTTGCATAAGATTATCTCACGGATAATTTTCATGAAATGAATTCTTGTTACACACTAACTCAAACAATATCCATAAATTTATATGTGAATTGTAAGGTATGGATTGTGAGTTGACCTGTCTAGTATAGCGCGGTCCATAAAACAGTCTCACATTAGATTTACTCATTTATTTATGTATGTCAATGTTTATACAACATGCGACACATGTGAAGGACAATAGTTCTAATTATAATAGAATTATATAGGATTTTTTTAAATTAAAATTCTAATATATATTATGAATATGAAAATTCTAAATTACTATTATAACATTAAATAATAATTTTTGATAAGGATAAATCAGACAATTCAAATTTTGTAAGAAAGATTCACATTTTATATTAGTACGTAGTAATAGATGATAGATATTGTAATTCTGACTATTGGGTTCGTTTCACATATCCATTTAATTTGCATCACTTTGTGTCTCATGCATATTGCGTTAACTTGATTATATGCGATACGTGTAACACAACGGACTTATTTTACTGTTATGATATTCTTGAAATCTTGAATGAATCAACGAAAAAGGTGTTAGAAGAATTTAAGGAAGGATCAGATTCACATATGATTGAGTTAGTAAAATTCAGCTTCAACTATAGAAAAAAACCAAGATATACACATTCATTCATGAAATATTTAATCTTTTGTTAGTTCAGACGTTTAAAACTGCCACTTATAGGAGAATCACATTCCAATGGAATCATCACCACTTGTTCACTTGGAATATTGATTAAACTTCTTTTGGTGTTTTAGATAATTGAGATATTGAGCTCTCTCTATATAAACATTAAACTAGTCACCTAATTTCTCTCACACCTTCTCATCTTCACAAAACACTATATCTCTTGCTTGCACATACTAAATGGCACCTAAAGAAGATCTTGCTAGAATAGGGTACGAAGGCTTCGCCATAATAGAAGGATTTTTCGGGGAAAAGAGGGCGAAAAGGCCGTGCCAATACCAGCCTCAACAGAACCCTCTTTACAAGGTGAAACCGTACCCTGGCAACGACAACATGATGAACACGTACAAGGTGGTCCGGTTCCGTGATGGTGGTGATCGGGTTATGGATTATACCAAGACCGTGAAGTGATCGAGTTTGCACCTATATATGTAATTAGACGAACAAGACTCGACCAAGATCAGCTTTCTGTTTTCTTGGCCTGAAGGTGTAGTTTGTAGTTTAGTGTTGTGTAATAGTACTATGTGTTACATCTCCAGGTTTTCTATGATTGCCTGTCTTGTAATCTAGGGTTTACTCCTCTTTACCTAGTTATATAAATTAACTAGTTTATATATGTTTTTCCATGTCTTTTGCAACTTTTTTTTACTCAGATTTCATCGCTAGATGATCACAATCGGTTTGTTTGTTTGAAGAAATGATGCATGATCTATAACTGAATACACACTTTAGTATATATCATGCAGTTTTCTGGCCACTGTTCTTATCAATGTTGAATTCATTTTTAATCCTCTTTTATGGCAAGTGCCTGAAACTCGGATAAAATCACGTTTGGTCTTGACACTATTGCCTCTTTCGCAACTTTTTTTTTTTTTTGTCTCAGTAACTTAAATAATTTCTTGATTTTGGTTCTAATGTCATTAGAAATTTAAAAAATATATGGCTAGACAATTGCACCTCACATCACATAATTAGTTCTCGCCGGAAGCTCCAAAATTGGATGTCACGTGTTTTCCGGTCAGTTTTGAAATTTCCAATGACATTGGAGACCAAATTTGTGCAATTATTTAAGTTACATGACTAAATTAACAAAATAATTAATAGTTATCGACTAATTACGAAAAAGGATGAGACCAATGATTTTATCCCGCATCAAACTATATAGTCCATCATTTCTCGAAATCAATATATTCGTCTTGTAATTGCAAATTTGACGAAATTTTTTGTGTGCGAATCACGTTAACTTTGAAGTGTGAATGATATGCAAAAAGAGTTCGAAAATTCCGATGGAGAAAGAACATTTTCTTTTTCAAATGCAGAATTAATTAAAATTAAATCTTCAAATGAGCCTAATTTTAGATACTTATCCTAAAATAGGACTACAAACGAATTTATAACCTGTTTTAACACTTTGATCAACATAGAATTATAATCAAATCCATAATGTACATCCCATAAAAATGAAAATAATTTCAGTTTTAATCGTCTAACTATAATGGCGTTATATACTGATCTAGAGTGCACTTAGCTAATGAACTTATACAAAAATAGTCCTCTTACAAATAGTCCTATAAATTATAATAGTGGATTCGTTCAAAGTTCAAATGATTCTCTTATGGACTGATGAACAAATATTCTTTAAAACCAGTGTCTAATTTCCATGAAATTAAGCATGAATGCAGATTAAATGTTCACATTTGCAATTTCCCCTCAGTTCAAAATTAGAATATTATAATATTCAGATTGATTAATTTCTAGAAAAAGCAGATTCAACTTCATTTTCTGCTTCATGGATAGGAAAGAATCACGTTTCACCGAAAGGTTCTAATAATATTGGAATTAATTCCAAGTCAATGAGTCAATCCAGAATCTGAATAATATATTTTTTTTTATTTGCATAATTTTTTACATTGCAAAAACTTATATACCCCTGAGGCACAATGGGGCATGAATTTAGGTGTTATATACATGTTCTTTAGGTGTTATATATATACTCTATAGGTGTTATGATTCTTGGTATTGTAAATATATTCTACAGGTATCATATGTATATAAGAGTATACATGTGATACCTGAAGAGTATATACATGACACCTGTAGAGTATATATTTAACACCATATGATGATTAATTTGAGGGCACCATGCCCCAAGGGCACACAAGTGTTACTCTTTTTACATATATACGATTTTAATTCTCTAAATTCCAATCTTTAATAGTTAGTATTTGTAACTCAATTTAACGTTCAGATAATTGTATTTTAGTTTCGGGATATTAAGATTGTTTTTTTTTTTTAATATCATAAAGATTATAATTTCCAATATAGTTTCACAATTTAAGAAGTTGTCCGATTTCAGTTTAATTGCGTCGAATTGAGGCTTTCCAGTGACATAGAAATGACGTGGGTCGCTACGTCACTTCTAGATCATTGAAAAGCCACAATTTCGATTTTTTTAGTGAGTTTTCTATCATTAAAATCTGTGTGCTTGACACTGTATACAACTAGTTGAAGTTTCCATAATTGAACTCTTCGAAAATCAGCCTTGACTAAGAGAATAAGCCCACAAAAATAGCTATAAATCAAAATCAAGAAAAAAAGTTGAACAAGTTTAAGGAACAAACATATTCTTATTTCCTTGAAATACATCTCTTATTCTTTATGAAAAATATACTATAAAGTCTAAATTACCCTTTAAAATTATGTTGCTTTATGAAAGATTTAAAGCAAGATGCAGTTATGAGATACTTTTTTTGGGTAGGCCTATCTTCAAGTCCCCATTACAATTATTTGATAAATATCTATGAAGATCTGATTCTTCTTTAGCTTAAGCCAATTTCTTAAGTTAAAATATAATATCATTCTTTGCATCCAACTTTAGGATAACGCAAACATTGTTTATGATATATAACAATAAACACAAATATTTATATACATAAAGATGCATGTGTTATACGTTTCGAATGATAATTTTCACGTTTAAGGGCTCACACGCTTCCCCAAATCCGAGCCTGACCTTTTTTGTTATGTACATGTAACTTTTTTGTTATGTTCGCATAAACTTTATGTTTAACCTTTTGTAGTGTATTACAAAACTATAATACCTTTTAGAAATTTATATTATAATAATTATATAGCCTTCATTTTATTATTTAAGTACATAAAAGTTATGATATACACAGAAAAATTATACTAATAACATAAATGTCAAATAATATAAAAATAAATAAAAATTTAATCAGGGCTTGAATCCAAGCCAAACCTACCCGAATCGACCCAAAGACACTCAAATTGCATATACAACTGGTTCACAGGAATACTAGTCAACAATAAAATTAGACGTGATGTTTATGCTTCTCAAAGGTGTTACTTTACGTGTGTAAGTTTAATGATATTTGTTGGGAAACATATAAGTATCTTTGATTAAGTTAATGTAAATGATTAAAAGGCCAATTTGCAGAATAAATCCAGCATAAGTATATTTGTAACTACTTTTTCATGCACACTTATCTACATTTACTCATCAATATTATTCTTACAAATGTGAAATTAATCTCTTCTTGAGGAGAAAAAATTGGGTATGAACAATCTAAAATGTTTGTAAATTTCTCAAAAATATTCTCAAATATATCTTAAAACTAGAAGATCAAATTAGATGCAAATTAAGGATATTTTTCAATGGAATATACTAACGAAGTCTTAATACTTATCTTAAAAGAATCTTCCCTTTCTCAATCCCCTCTATAAAAGAACATTTCATAGCTAGCAAAATAAGAACACTTTAATTTGTTTTCTTACATCTAACACAAATGGCTCATCATCAAGCTGATCATCTTATCAAGATTGCCCAGGATGGCTTCGCAATAATCGACGAGTTCTTTGACAAAAAAGCTGGAAAACCACAAAAATCTCGGGCTCCTTTGAATCCAGCTCCTCCAATTGTTCATCGAAAAGGGCCTCAACCAATCTGCTACTATGCTTATCAGCCACAACAACCTCATGTTTATTATGCAACAAATCGAGCTTCTTCATCAGAAGCTACTGCAACGCGCATGACATTTCAAATGTAGCTAATGTAATGATATGTGTATGGCAGTTTTAGTAAGTGTTGTGTAATACAAGTACTGTTATATATGTCCTGGTTTTCTAAGATTTCCTGGCTTGTAACTATATTTTCATGCAGTTATAATATTAATTATAATATAATTAACTAGTTTATAGCAACATTTCCCTTGATTGACTTTCTTTTTTGCCCCTAATTTCATCACTAAATCATTACAAGTGAACGATAAAACAACTTGATGAAGAAAGAACTTCATATAGTTTCGATCAAAAAACTTGATAAAAAAAGAGAAGGGAAAATTACAATTTCGATTTCTGTGAATGATCTTCAGTATACTATAACGAAGTTAGTGATGTAAATCTAGTACACATCAATTGACAAAAATGAAAAGATTCTATATAACACCAAATTACGAGAAATATTGAACAAACCTAAATCTAGTATAGATCAATATACACAAATGTAACTCTAAATTATAAGAAATATTGAACAAACTTTCTCAGAAGTTTTAACAGAATTGTGATTCTAGTTAGTTTTCTTGCTTCTTTTCTTACTTCTCAAACTCATAACTTAATTGCTTCATTTCTAGAAAACACATACCAGAATGTAAGTATGAAATAGGTTGGTTCAAACATGATATATATCATTCGAGCGGACTCTGCCCAACAAATTCGTTTACATATATAAACGGAATTAATTCATAGTCATAGAGTCAATCTAGCATCGGAATAAAGCTAGCAGTGTTAATCGATCCCAAACGAGCTTTTAGCCACGACTTTCAGACCACCCGGGGCTGTCCTAAAACTCCGAAAATATGTTCTTTAATGAAAATAGCTCCACAGATTCTCTGTTCTTCGTTAGAAATATTTTTACAGCTTGCATGGAAATGTATCCATGAAAATCTGTGTGCTTAACAATGTATACAACTAATAAAAATTTCCTTAAACCCCTCATAAAATCAATATGGAACAAAAGAATAACCCCCCAAAAATAGCCATAAATCAAAATCAAGAACAATCTTGAACAAACAATCACCATTGATTATTTCTCCAAAAACATAATTAAAAAATAACCCACTAATTAATGCATGAATGTAATTAATTTCCAGCTAATTTCAACTCCAAATCAACCTTGCAAAGTCTCTTTCTTTATTAAAGAATTAAAAGCAAGATGCAGTTAGGTAATTACTTTGCATCTTCCTCCCAATTTCCATTGCCTTTTTAGGTACATATTATTTGATTATTTATTAAATATCTAGCAAGATTTGATTCTTTTGTGTTATGCCTTGTTAGAGGACCTATATATAGACCCTCATTTTGCACTTCATTATCATCAAAATCATAATAGATCATGGCAAGTCAAGACAAGCTTAGCAAGATAGCTCAAGAGTTCATGATGATGGAAGAGATGGAGAGGCGAATGAGGAGGTTGGAACGACACGAGAGTCCTGCCCAAACGACGAACCAGGTTTGGAGAAGCTATGGTGGTCCAAAGACCATTGATTGCTACCAAGCTGCCAAGAGATATGGCGGGGTTGTGGTGATGGAGGGACGAAGAAAATACCGTATATGATCTTCTTCTCTTCTTAGCAATCTTAGAAGCCACGGATCATATTTATATGTAGATTTTAAGCTATTGCTAATCTCTTTTCTTTCTAGCTACTTTCAACCTATGGAACATTCATAATGTTGTGAATCATTGTGTAGATTTTAATAAATGTTATAACAATATCTGTTCTTATGTATGTACTTAACCATTTTGATCTGTTCTTTTGTTTTTGAGGGAATTTAGGAGTAGCCTGACAAGGCCTAATCATGAAAGCACTTCATCATTTTGAACAACACTAAGTGTATAATCATCATAAATAAAAATTTAATCTTTGATCCAAATATGAAGTAAAAAATTCAAGATTTTCAATCATAACCTCAAATAGCAAACTAGGCCCAAGTGAAATGATAAGCTTTGGCAAGTTGTTGTTCATATTTCTTTTGCCCCCATTTTAAAAGGAAAATTCTTGTTTGAATTCTTTTCTCACACAATATATAATCTATGAGCAAGTCTTGTGTGAGACCGTCTCACGGGTCTTTTTTCCTGGAGTAAGTCTTATGTGAGACCGTCTCACGTATCTTTTTCGTGAGACGGGTCAACCCATAACCCACACTTAGAAATTCATATGAAAGTTTATGGATATAGATTCAATTCATGGGTAATAAGGATCCATCCGTGAGACCGTCTCATATGAGTTTTTGCGTTTTTCCTGAGACGGGTCATCCATAACCCACACTTAACAATTCATATCAAAGTTTGTGGATATAGATTCAATTCATGGTTACTTAGGATCCGTCTCATGGAAACTATCCGTGAGACCGTCTCACATAAGGTTTTGTGTTAATCTATATCCTCTCAACAAGGCTTTGCAAGTTGGTACTTTTGTAAAAATTCCATATATTCTTAAAATTTCTACCCATAACAAGATCAACAAAACAAATATTTGTAATTTCTTCGATATTTGCAATTTTAATGATCTTGCTCGTAGCCGTGGCTCAGTAAATAGAGTCGCACATCGTCTTGCTTCTTATTCTACAATCAATATTTCACATGAGAAGACACTAATTTATTTTCCGATTAAGTGATTAAACTTGTAACTTTAGATCAAATCGAGCTTCACATGTATAGTGTGACATAAAAGTAGAGTGAACATGGAAAATTGTACGGTTTCGATGCCACCATATTTGTAATTAATAAATGTGAAGAACAATATATAGTTAGTTTTATAACTTCTTTTTTTCCCATTTTCATACTTATTTACAAGTAATTTTCATTTTTCCATTCACATTTGATGTCATTCTATACTGAAAGAGTGGAATAGTTCTGAAAACAACAATAAAACAATCAGAGTACATAGTGTTGTCAATGATGTTGACAACACCAGAGTAACACACATCGGAAAATAAATCGAAAATGAAATATGTAGAACACAAACGATGTATCTACGAGTATACAAATACTCGTGGAATGCCTTCAGGGCGAAAACTCCTTTATTGATCTTTCGTATGTATACAAGGAGATAGAAAAACCTCTAGAAGAGATTCTTCCGAACAAAGACTCAATACGTCCTTTAAATCTGTTTAAGTAACCTAGGGATGTATACAAATACTCACAGTTGATCACTCTAAGCACCTACACTTAAAGGTCAAGAGTATGCAAACTCTATGACTATACAAGAAAAGAGGTGTTGTCTCAGTGTGACCAATACAAAGCTTGACACCAGTGTACTGCTCGACTTTAGATCGCTTGATCTCTCAAATTCTGTGTGTATCGATCTTCTGCAGACTTCTCCTATTTATACAAGAAAAGAGGTGTTGTCTCAGTGTGACCAACACAAAGCTTGACACCAGTGTACTGCTCGACTTCAGACTGCTCGATCTCTCAAATTCTGTGTGTATCGATTTTCTGCAGACTTCTCCTATTTATAGAGTTCGTAGTACACTATATAGACTTCACTTCCCATGATCTCGAAATGCTCCATGATCTCACATACATGATGGAGCATTATCTCCACTTCTTGGACTTGTTCTTCTTCCACTACTTGGATTTGTTCTTCTTGACTTCTTCATGTATTGACTTGATCAACTTTCTTCCTCTCCATCTGCTTGTTGCTTTTCACTCTCAAAGCATCGATTTGACTCTTTCAAATCTCACATGCTTAATTCACAAATATCACGTTCCATCCTATTAAGAAAAGAGAAAAATAACAACTTCCCTAAAACTAGGAAGAGTTGTTAGTATAAGATAGAATCCACAATTTCAAAAACATGTGAGTTAAAAGATCAAATCTTTAAAAGAGATAAATCAAATCTAATTCAAATTTAATCAAATCTAAATATTATCTAACAAATCTAATACTCCCTCCGTCCCGGTCGAAGTTGCCTACTTGTCATTTCGGTTTGTCCTAATCCAATTTGTCAGTCCATAAATAGCAAAGAAATTATAAAGCAAAAAGTACAAAAAAATTTTTTTTTTAATCAGAAAGTAAGTAAATAAAACATTTTTTAATAAAAAAGTAAGAAAAAAACATTTTTTAATCAAAAAGTAAGAGTCAACTGCGTTTTCTTAAGCTCCGTGTCCGATCAAAATAGGCAACTTCGACCGGGACGGAAGAAGTATAATTTAGGATAAAATATGAAAAAGGAAAAATTAATTAAATGTTGGAAAATCCAACACTAACATATACTATCAACATAACTTTTTGGTATTAATAGTTATATTTATGAAACTGACTTATAGATGTAGATCACCTTTTTAACTTAATAATATAAGGTGCATATGAGTTTAGTAGAATTGGGACGATGTGCCCTAGGGGTATGGTGCCTCCAAATTAAAAGTTAGTCTCTGTGCAACTGGTGCACATACAATTTGGGTCGGATCCGGGTCGACCCGGATCCGCACACTTTTTTAAAAAAAAATTGAATTTTATTTTTTCACTTCAAAATGTTACATTTATGTTGTATGGGTGTGACCTTTATGTTATATAAGTGTGACATTTATGAATAAATGTAATGACCTTTATATACTCTAACTTAGAAAAAAATGAATAATTTTACACTTTGAAGGTCATAATATTTGTACATAAAGGTCACAAGAATTGTACATAAAAGTCACAATAATACAGCATAAAGGTCTCAATCTGAAGCGAAAAACCCTGAAAAACTTCATTTTTTCCTAAGTTACTGAACATAAAGGTCATAACATTTATATATAAAGGTCACACTTATATAACATAAAGGTCACATCCTTACAACATAAAGGTAACAGGCTGAAGCGAAAAAAAAAAAAAAACCAGGTGATCCAGGTGCGCGGATCCGGGTCGGGTCGCCCCAGTTGCACCAATTCAGATCCGTGCACCTGGTGCACAGGAACATTTGTGTCAAATTAATTATCATATGATGTTAAATTCATACTCTACAAGTATCATGTATATACTCTTCAGGTATCACATGGATACTCTTATATACATATGATGATACTTGTAGAGTATATTTATAACACCAAAAAATATAACACCTATGGAGTATACATACAACACCTAAAGAGCATGTATATAACACTTAAATCCGTATCCCTATGTGTCCTTAGGGGTATATAAGTTTTTGTCTTTTACATTAATTTGTACCACTATTATTTCAAGATTAACATACAATAATACGATATAATGTTGGGAAAAGACTAACTAGCTAGGTATTAGATATAACATCATCACGCGAAATTTATTTCCCCTCTATTTTTCAATTCACTATAACCTTTTTTTTTTCCCTAAAGAATCTTGAAATTCATTAATCCAAAAAAAAAAACAAAAAAGAAATGAAACATTTTCTAATCTCTCCTAGTACCAACTTGCAAAGATGGTGCCAAATCCACACGATCTAAATTCACAAATCCAACGACCAAGATCATGCATGGCCCCAATATTCCCCAAAGATCCAACAATCAAAAACATCTTGCTCACTCTCCACCGTTGGATCATAAACCTACAAAACATTGCAAAAATTGTTGTGTGTGTCTATATAAAAAAAAAAAAATTCTTAATTTATGTATAAACATACAATTTGTCTTATCTTCTTAATTTATTATTGGTTGCAACAGTCTCCCAACCCTAACCCTCTATATAAATCAAGAAAAATATTCATTCTCTCTCTCTCATATATATGCACACATATTTCTATATCTCTCTTCAAGCTAGGCATTAAACTATGTGTGGAGGATCAATAATTTCAGATGAGCCCATCATCAATAAAAGAGGTAAATTAACAAGAGAAGAATTCTGGGCTGAAATTGATACAATCTCTCAACTTTGGGGCTTCAATTCTTCTAATGATCATCACGAAAATCTCCATCAAAAAGAGTCTCTCAAGAGCCCTACTTCACTCAACAAAGGTTAGTATTATTATTTTTGAACAAAACAAATCATATCTATGTTTTGATTTATATAGATAATATATAGTTCATCGTTTCTACATATTTGTATTTTTGTTTGTGGAAAGATATGTAACCTCTACTTTTTATCTAACTTGTATTTTTTTATTATATTCCATTTCACAACACATATGTAATAAACTTGACGTATGTAGTCAGTAAAATAAAATAAAGTAAGTTTTTAAATGAAATTAGATACCTATTTGTAGCTATTATTAATGAGAAATATATTGATGTATGTACACATTTGCATTACAATATAATTTTAGTTATAATATATCCTTAAATACCATATTTCACATAAAAAAGATTTTTCTACAACAAATGATACTTTTGTTACTTACATTACATAAGTCTGTTTTTCGGATAAAATAAAATAAAAATCAACTTTCTGATTAAAATGTTGACATTCAATAATATGATCATATTTGTAGCCCTATGAAAAAACATAACATATATAGTGTAAACTCCGTCGCAAAACTGATATAGTTTGATTTTTTTTTTTTTTTGGGAACAATTTTGTCAGAATTACTGAATTGCAGTAAACAAATAACAAAATTATTCTTTACAAATAGAAAGATAGTCTTTCATGTGAAATGTGATATTTTAACCACCGCACTCGATTTTATTAGAATATTAAAAACTTGGGATTTCTATTATTTATGGTAAATTTCATGTGATTAATATAATTTGAAAATAGGAAAAGACGAAAAGGGGCATGAAATTGAGAAGGCGAGAAAGAGTAAATACAGAGGAATAAGGCAAAGGCCATGGGGCAAATGGGCAGCTGAAATTCGAGACCCTAAAAAGGGGGTTCGGCTCTGGCTCGGTACTTTCGACTCGGCTCACCAAGCCGCTCTAGCCTACGACCAAGCCGCCAAGCGCATCCGCGGAGCCAAGGCTAAGCTCAACTTCCCCCATGAGCCGCCGCCCAAGAGGCTGTGCGTCGACCCAGCTGAGCCGACCCAGGAGCCGACTGAGGCCGAGATGATCAAGGATGAGCTGTCGAGCTGGGAGAGCTTCCTAGAGCTGGAGCCGGCGCCGTTTGGGGTGGCCGAGCCGGCTGATTCTGTTGACCTTTGGCTTATGGATGAATTTGGTGCAGCTCAGCAGAATAATCTATATTTCTGAAATAATTAAAATGTTGATGAACTTATTAACTAGTGTATAATAAAAATATGTAATTTGGTTTTGCAATGTTTGAGGTTTAGACAATGAGTTTGTGGTGTAGTAGTTTGTTGAATATGAGAGTTTGTGTAAATAATAAAAAGTACTTATTTATGAAGTGAACCGAATTTAAATATTAAGTGAATGTATTTTACTAAATTAGAACATAATAGTGTCACCCCACTAGATTGATGAGGATTGATTGAACACATAATTATTGTTTAATGATTCCAAGTGTCCAAGTGCATGTTCCTTCATTGTACGATTATTAATGTTAATAATGTTTAATTATAGGAATTATCAAGAAATAAAAAAGATGATGAGAATAAATCATGTCCCTTAATGGTAGGCTCCAATTATTGATGATGGCCAAATGTTGCAATTTAAATATTCAACAACTAGTAAATAATATAATTCAAAGAGCAACAAACACTTGCAATCAATAATCCCCCTTGTAAATGTTGGCAAAACTATAAGGCCCATTTGGATAGGTGGATTTGAGAAGGGATTTGAAATTTATGGTAGCAAATCCATCGATAGTGTTTGGATGGATGTGGATTTGAAATCCATGATTTTTATTTTGAGTTAATTTCGGAGTTATTTTGGTGGATTTCAAATCCACTCATACTTGTGATTGAGTGGATTTGAAATCCACTCATTTCAAATCCTGAATTTCAAATCACTCTATCCAAACGGAGCCTAAAAGAAGTTAAGAATTATACTTAGTTCAAACAAAATCTTTTTTGGAGAAGACACAAATAAATGATGTTATATAGCCAAAACTAGCATTTGAGACCAAGTAGTACCAATTTTCTACAAGGAATTAGTTTCCTGTATAACTGGTGTACATACAATCTGGGTCGAGTACGGGTCGATCCGGATCCGTACTTTTTTTAATTTTATTTTTTCGCTTCAGGCTGCTACCTTTATGTTATATGCATGTGACATTTATATTATATAAGTGTGACCTTTATGTATAAATGTAATGACCTTTATATACTCTAACTTAGAAAAAAATAAAGAATTTTAGCAAAATTTGTATATATTTACCTTTATGTAATATTAGCTGCACCTATATTCATCCTAAAAATGCGCTGAATTTTGAAAATTTTCATTTTTTTTCAAAGTTATGGATCATAAAGGTCATATTATTTGTATATAAATGTCGCAAGAATTGTACATAAATGTCACAACAATACAACATAAAGGTCTCAATCTGAAGCGAAAAACCTGAAAATCTTCATTTTTTCCTAAGTTACTGAACGTAAATGTCATAATTTTTATATATAAAGGTTACGCTTATATAACATAAATGTCACATCTTTACAACATAAAGGTAACAGCCTGAAGCGAAAAAAAAAAGGAGAACTCAGGTGCGTGGATCCGAGTCGGATCACCCCAGTTACACAAATCCAGATCCATGCACCTGGTGCACAACAACGTTTGCTTTCTACAAGAGTCATATATACTCAAAATCAGCATAAAAATGATCCTAATCTCACCTTTAGACTTTAATGGGAGAAATCAAAATTCACTTCTTTTTCAGGAAAAGGACACCATGAGAGAGAGATGATACATGCACCAGGGAATCACTTTGACAAAAAATAAGAGAAAAGAAACAGTTGAACACATTGTGTGTAAAACACTACATGAGAGTCACCGGTCAAGTATACGTTAGTGTTCAACAAGCAACGAGCAAATTTTGATATATATAGAGGAAATGTGTCAAATTAAATGATTTTTATTAAGGAATTGACTTTTCTAATATTGAATATAATAAAATTACTTTTTTACCACAAAATATAAGAAAATTACATTTTCTACACTATTTTGACTCGGTCATGGAGAAATGATTGAGTAATAATGGCTTGATGATATATTCAATTTATTTATATTATTATTTAACAATTGTTTTATCCAACAAATCATATAAATTGATAAAAGTAATTAAATTGATAAATGAGGCTCGATTAATATAAAAAAAATGAAGTCTTTTAATTGAATGATTTTAGGAGTATTAAATTGAAATTGTTTGAAATTAATCTATCCATTGTAAATAATTAAACAAATTTGTGATTAAAAAATTTAAACAAATTTCCAATTTTCTAGGATTTACTCGAACCACTATGTGAAATACATAGTGGTTCGATTGATAGTGTAAATAACTAAAATTTTCAAATTAATTCAACCACTATGTCTAATACACGGTGGTTCGATTAATTCAATTAAAAAATCAAAATTTTCAAATTAATCGAACCACTATGAATTAGACATAGTGATTCGATTAATTCAATTCAAAAACCAATTTTTTCAAATTAATCGAACCACTATGTCTAATTCATAGTGGTTCGATTAATTAAATTTAAAAACCAAAATTTTCAAATTAATCGAACCACTATGAATTAGTCAATTAGACATAGTGGTTCGATTAATTCAATTCAGAAACCAAAATTTTCAAATTAATCGAACCACTATGTCTAATTCATAGTGGTTCGATTAATTCAATTTAAAAACCAAAATTTTCAAATTAATCGAACCACTATGTTTAATTCATAGTGGTTCGATTAATTCAATTCAAAAACCAAAATTTTCAAATTAATCGAAACACTATGTCTAATTCATAGTGGTTTGATTAATTCAATTTAAAAATCAAAAATTTCAAATTAATCGAACCACTATGAATTAGACATAGTGGTTCGATTAATTAAATTTAAAACCAAATTTTTAAAATTAATCTTACCACTATGTCTAATTCATAGTGGTTCGATTAATTAAATTTAAAAACCAAAATTTTAAAATTAATCGAACCACTATGTCTAATTCAGAGTGGTTCGATTAATTCTATTCAAAAACCAAAATTTTCAAATTAATCGAACCACTATGTCTAATTCATAGTGGTTCGATTAATTAAATTAAAAAACCAAAATTTTCAAATTAATCGAACCACTATATCTAATTCATAGTGGTTCGATTACTTCAATTCAAAAACCAAAATTTTCAAATTAATCGAACCACTATGTAAAGTTAATCGTGGTTCGATTAATAGTTTAAAAACCTATTTTTGTTCAATTAATCGAACCACTATGTCAAATACATCGTGGTTCGATTAATAGTGTAAGAAACCAATTTTTTAGGTTACCGACATATAAATTGGCTCGTGTATAAAAGTATAGTCCACGAACAGTTTAATTTTGTTTTTTAGTAACTCAACTGTTGTAGCAGTATTTTTCACTTTAATTTACACGGTTCATAGTAAAAGTTCAGATGTTTGTTGTCACAGTATTAATCACTTTAATTTCCTTTCAATCCATAGTCAAGATGTTCACGTGTTGGAATTAATGTTGATTTAAACATTCATTCACGGATTGCTCAATTCGCATCTATTTAAGTGAAAATGAGTTTCCAACACTCATAGCACAAAATTTGACAAAATCGTGAGTTATAAAGGGTGTGAAGAATTTGAAGACTTATCAAGTAACTTATCTCTCTTGTGTTTTTTATATCATTTGTTTTAAATATTTGCTTAATTTAAAATTAGGCGGGCTCGTTTAGGTTTCTTGTTTCAATATTTATAGGTTGTGGCTCATGTAAATTTTTATTGAATTATATTGTCTCTATTTATCTAGTAGTTATATCGATTGTTTTAATTATTCTAATTCCATTCCATTTTCAGATCGTATTATCAAAAATGTCTTATTTGGTGGTGGTTTCGTTTGGAGGCCATTGGGAAGGTATTCAGTATGTAAATGGTTCCCAAGAGTTGATCAATCTTCCAAGACTCACATACATGGATTTATTGACCTCGATTCATGGGATCGTGCTTGTCGACTTAAATTATTGGGGATATGTGATTCATGTGCTAACTGACTATAACGGCAGATTGAAAAAAATGAAAATCAAGACTGATTCTAATTTAGAACAGGTTTTTTATTCGGATGATTCTCTTTTAGTTGTTTTCGTTTCGCTAAAGAGGATTGATCTTGAATGTTCCACGGGATCGTCCTATCAGGATCAACAAGCTTCAGTGGATGAGCAAGAAAATCAAAGTTCTCAACCTTTTTTTCCGTTCAGCTTTGAATTCCTTCGACCTATAATGTCAACACTGTACATGAATTCAGCCCTGTACCTATTCCTACTGGACTCCATAACGACGAAGAATTCCACGCGAAATGGGATTTGGCTTGTCGGAATCGAACAACTGAAGTCGGTACGTCTTCAAATGAGCGTTGGGCAACCAGGTCATCATCATGGGGAGAGACAATAATTTTTAGTTTCTCGACCTAAATAGTCCTGCTCCAGGGTTTGACGAAGGTGAACCGGATCATGGAGAACACATAAATTCCGCTGATGACGATGAATCAGGTAATTACATTTTTATATACGATATGTGAATACAGAGTTATCTGAATTCCCCAATCATAACTTATTAATTGTACTATCGACATTTTGACATCAGATAGAGAAGATTGCTTTGCGTAGACGAAGATGTTAACGCAACGTTGGATGAAGAGCAGCGCGAGGCCTTTGTCGAATTTTGTGAGTACACAATGCAGCTGGAATGGTATGTTCCCGATATGGATGGATTTGACAAGCCATAATCAGGGGATCTTTTACAGGTCCCGCATGGACTTGAAAAAGGCTCGGTGTATAACAGTAAGTCCGATTTACAAAATGCAGTCGGGATGTATCATTTGGAGAATCAGGTTGAATATCGGGTCCAATATTCGGATAAGCACAAGTGGAATGTCAAATGCAACCGTGACGGGTGTCGATTCGTACTTCATGCATCTGCGAAGCACGGGATCTGTAAAATCTCCAAAGCTGTAATGCCTCACAGTTGTGAACATGACTTAAACACCTGCATCCTGCAGAATCCCTTCCTCGGTGATTGGTGAATACTACGTTGAGCAATCCAGAAAAGAAAATTCCAATCTTATGCCGAGGGCTATAATTCAAGAAATTGGTCAACGATACGGTCTGAACCTCATCCTGAAAGTTGCAAGAAAAGTGAAACGTCATGCTATGTACAAGGCCTATGGCAATCCGAAACAGTCATTTTGCTTGCTTCCATTGTATTTGCAAGAGTTGGTGGATGCCAATTTAGGAACTTACACTGCCTTGGAAACACACTCGTCCGGTAAATTCAAGTTCGTGTTTTTTACCTTGGCTGCATCAATCATTGGATTTCGAAATTACGATCGCCCTGTTATAGTTGTTGATGGTTGTCACTTGAAAGGCTCGTATAGAGGTATTGGCTTTGTTGCGGTGACAAAAGATGGAAACAACCAAATTTTCACCCTTGCAGTTAGAATTGGAAACATCGAGAATGATGAGTCATGGTCTTGGTTCATGAACCATGTTAGGGAAGCATTCGGATGCCCAAACGGCCTACTCATCGTTTCTGATCAACACGCAAGCATAAGTAATGTGATATATGAGCATTTCCCTGAGGCCACACATGGATTTTGTTGTTACTATATTAGACAACATTTGGCCAAACATGGGTCGCATTTGGTCAATCTGTTCCAAAGAGCCGCATAATGTTATGACCCATATGAGTTCGATGGGTTAGTTTATCCCCATATAATTATGTATACTACGTATTCAAAAATAGAATTTTTGTAAAGTGTGTTTTGCCTTTTTTTAACAAGTACATGTCAGCCCTACGTGACAGTCTACTGATGGGTGCAATCAATACATTGCAGAACGCCCAGGAAACGAGGTGGTCTCGCGTAACATGTCGAGTACGACGATACAGTTTCATGACGTCGAATGCCGCGGAGGTTTGGAATGCACGACTCGTTTGGGTAAGAAAGTTGTCTGTTTGTTCCTTCCTAGAAGTTGCTCGACGGATTATGGAGAAATGGTTTGCCAAACGGAGACAGATGGTGGACGAAAAGGAACAATCTCTGACGAAGTACGTTCACGATAAGTTAATCGAGTGGCAGCGGCTTGGTTGACAAATGGATGTCTCTGAACTTGGGAGAAATAAATTCAAGGTTGTTTCTAATGGTAAAGTCCATGTGGTGGACTTGGACCAACATCTGTGTACATGTTGGGAGTTCCAAAGCGAGTTAATTCCTTGCTCACACGCATGTGCTGCCATCAGGTCCATCCACTTTTAGAGCTTTGACTACAATTCTCTCTGCCTGTTTTTGATAATTTTTGTGGTTTCACAGTTTTATGAAAGGGTCGGTGATCATTTACGTGTCGCCTTATTACACAACTTGATGGTTGCGGGGAATGTGGGCAGCCGAGGTTATGCCTGTACAAGAGCCACAATACTGGAAAAGACACGATGTCTCTCAGATACAACTGTGTACGGCTCTAGATAATCCAAGATAGGCCGGACGACCAAAAAGTATCCGAATACCTTCTACAGGTGAACATTCTACTGGATGTCCTCGAATGAGTGGGACATGCGGTCGTTGTGGAAGAGCTGGTCACAATAGGGCTACCTGTACAGAGTATATTCCCCAAAGTTCACACCCTATTTTGGATGAGCTTGAGGCCGATGATCCTACCACTAGTGGTCACGTACCTATAAGGAAGAAAAAAAAGACATGTTCATTGTGCGGTTCAGATTCACATACAAAGAGGAGGTGCCCTACGTATTTGGTGCAACCTTGAAACACAGTTGTATAAGTACATATGTATATGCTTGCGAAGAAAATCTTTAACATATGTAAATGCCCATGATTCTATATAACTGGAAAGTACTTTCAGATAACACTGGAAAATATATTCGTTTGAACATATAATATACGACAAGTACATATGTATACGCTAATCAAGAAAATCTGGAGCTATAGTGTCCTCATATGTGGAATACTTGTACACTGCTAGGGTCATATCTCTCCGAAGGGCTTCTATTTTCTTCTTTTTTGTAAATTTCGGGCTTGGAAACATTCCCGTTATCATACTCTTCGCTGTAATCAGACTCCAGGCCCCACAAGATATAGGATCCTGCTGCTCGTAACACATCTCATTACTTATCATCTCCAGATCCTACTCAATATCAGACCCTGGAATCGGGATATGCTCGGTCCCATATCGTCTGGTCGCCTGATAAAAACCACATCTGTCCATCACCCTAGGTATAATACGACGCAGACCAAGAGTCTGATTCCAGCGCAACTGCTCTACCTCTTCGGTGTACGCATGTGTCATGCTGTCAAACAGAGTAACGCAACAGCGCTGGATGTCAATGAAAGCAGCAACCCAATGACCATTCAGGTTGAGAACGGTGATCACCTGGTGAAAGAGTCATGCAAATTACGTAAGCAAAATATCATTTAGTCAAGTCGATGCAACCTAACAAACTGTATTGTCATACATACACCATGACCGCCATTGTGAACAACTTAACATGATAATTGAATTGCAAAGAAAAAACGAAACTTATGCCATGAGTCAACTCCGCCGATTCCTTGACGTCCAACCACCGTGGCTTCATACCTATAACGTAGTGGATGAGTCGATTTAGGATCGTGAACGTGAAATCCTCCCAAACTTTTGGCACGTACTTCTGCTCATCAGTCTCTCCACTGTGGCGTTCATCCCAAATAGCTTGTGCCGCAATCTGTATTCACATACAAAACATTCAAGAAATAAGTGAGGCCATGGACCTTTTTTTGCTTAGTAAATTTTAAAAAGCAATTCATTTTGCAATTGAAAATATTGACTCACCCCGAACCCAAAGTATACAATCTGATACTTGCTCTTGAAATCACCCTGTATACCAATAACTTCTGGGGCACTCTGTAGAATTCCGAGGTACGCATCAATTTCCTGTCATAAAGTAAAAGCAATTATTAAAGATTAAAATTAGACAAATATGAAGACACCCAATTTAAACAAGCCATTCCAGACTAACCGTGTTTTCCATAGCTTGCTTAACGTCCACGAAATGAGCAAACCAACTCGGGCCCACACCCACACCAATCCCCATATTCCGCCTGCAAGACAACACAAATATATTATGATTGGTAATGATTACTACCATTGATAATGATTACTACCAGGGTAACAATAGAAAACTTGTTTGAATAAACTTACTTTTCTGCATGTTGGTCATCTTTCACACAGTACGCCCGAAAATCTTTTAATTTGTCGTTGATTCTTCTAGAAGGCTCATTCTTGAGGAAGGGACTGCGAACATATTGAGACGGATGACGCTCTCTCACAGCACGGACGGGCCTACTAGCAGGTGGTCTACGAGCAGGCGGTGTCTCAGGTGTTCGATCGGGTTCCATACTGGATGGGGAAATATGAGCATGCCCGAGTAGCGATGGGCTAAACTGTACGGGTGTGCGCAGCTCAAAGGGCACAGCTGTAGGAGGCTCGATGGGCACAGCTGTAGGCGGCTCCAAAGGCGCAGCTGGGGCAGTCTGAGAAGGTGGATTGTTCTGTGCATCAACTGCAGGTACACCTTGTGACGACCAAGTCCCCCAATCATGATCTGCCGTAGGCTGATCCCGACCTAGTGTCCACGATGTAGACGGATAGAACCTCTCGTGATAGGAAGTCCTAATGGGACTTTGATGCCCGTAGCTGAAGAGCTATCCACGTAAGTCTCTAACCGTTGGGCCTCTGAATCCACATACTCCCGGAGTTACCTATTCTGCTCGTCATAGCGTTGGGCCTCTGAATCTACATACTCACGGAGTTGCCTATTCTGCTCGTCATAGTATTGCTGCAGGTGAGCACTTACATGCTTAATTCTCTTATTGACATAATCGGTCATCCGAGAATACCAGGAATTAGGAGCAGACTCAGGCTGTGGAAGGTCAGAAGTCGGGTACCTCTGACGAATCGGATCAGCTGCAACTGGTATGTCGAAAAAATCGTCTCTCTCGTGCTTGGAAAACTGTACAGCTGGTCCATCCGTACGCTCCCCATCCGAGGACTCATGTGCTTCTTTCACCACCGGTGTTTGCACAGCCGGACGTATGCGGGTCCTTGGCCTTCTGGAAGCACGAGTAGGCTGTGAGGTGGATGGACGATCTGTATCGGGCTCAGTCTCTTAATCCACGGGGTGCCTAGCTCCTCTATGTTGTGCTCGGCCACGAGCCACTGCACCACGTCGTGGACCATAACGAGGTGGGGGGCTGAACGCCTGTAAATATGTCGAGATCGACGCCCATCCAGTAAGGCTTGACCCATTCCTCTGGTGTCGCCTCTAGGGTCTCGAAGCACTGAATACTCTGTATAACAGAACAATTGCACCAATTTTATTTAATCAAAGAAGATTAGATAACAAACTAAAGAGTCTAGTGTAATAAAACAAGGGTCATGCAAATATCTGACCGTCTAGTATGGTCGACACATCAATCTTCGACCTGTTGAGGGACCACTTTAAACATCGAGGCATGGACAGGGTCGTATCCAGCCGGCGCCCGACGAAGGTGGACGTGAATGGGATCGCCTAAAAAGCCCATATCTGTTATTATTTATAGGATGTACTCAATCTGTTATTGAAAAACTTGAGAAATTTATGTAATGCCGATGAAATGAAAATGATCAAATTTACCAGTAAGGCTGTCGAGAATCCATAGAAGTGGTAGGAGGGCATACTACGTCGCTGGGGGAGAGCAGTGGGAACCTTGTCAATGTATTTTAAAAGGTTCAGATACGAAAACTTGCCCCATGGGAAATTCTCTCATTGCTCATCATCCTTGACCAGAACCTACACCCATGGTTCCACGACAGACTTTCCCGCATCCACACCCATATGTATGCACTGCAATATCAAGATCTTCGTAATCCTGATACTATCCTTACCAGAACGTCTCCACTCCCCGTTGGAGAATCTATCTAGTAACTCCGTCACCTTCACTTGTGACGAATTACCGTGAACTCTGTAGTAGAGCGAGTCCTCGTCTGACTGGTAGTCTCCCGCTGGGTTAAAATCGGAATTGCCGAAACGCAAACCAGTAACTAGTGCGAACTCCCTCTTCGAGAACCGGTAAAGGCGACAGTCTCGGCCAATATGAAACCATCGCTCATCCATCGGAATTGCTCCACCATGCACCTGGCGTGTCATAAGGACATGTAGAAACTGCTTACTGATGGATCTTTCGGTGTCCCACAGCAGGAAGTGTCCAAAACACGTCCCAAGAAAATCCTGCTCACACTCCGATCCTCGCGTACCCATACCGACTCGTACTATATATTATTAAAATTCAATCAGTATACATTAAAGTAAATTAAAATATATACAGTTATTTAATAACTACCATTGCACAAATATATATTTAATAACTACCATTGCACTATCAATAAATAATCGAACCACTATCAGTTTAAAATAATCGAACCACTATTTAAATAATCGAACCACTATCAGTTTAAAATTCAACAATAATCGAACCACTATCAATATATCAATAAGTGTTATTCATGCTATTTCAAAGGTTTAAACTCAATTGTAATCAAAGGTTTACACTATTAATCGAACTATTAATTGAACCCAATTAGTTTTAATAAATCCTACAAAATTGGGTTCAATACGATAGTGCTTCGATTAATAGTACAAAATTGGGTTCAATTAATAGTTCAATTTTAATAAATTGGTTTAATCGAACTATTTTGTAGGATTTATTAAAACTAATTGGGTTCAATTAATAGTTCGATTAAACCCAGTGTATTAAAATTGGTGTGTATTCGAGAAATGGTTCGATCAAACTATGTGATTAAATTAGTAGTTCGATTAAACAAGGAAACCACTATGTATTAAATTGTATTAAACTAGAATTAAAGGTTGTCTATATTTATTTACATTATTTAGCAATATACAAGCAATTTTCAAAATTCAAGATTTCAAACACCCCAATTTTTTCAACAATAATCGGCAATTTTCTGGATTCAAACAATAGTGTAATCAACAATTCAACAATAGTGCAAAAAATTTCTACAATTCAACCATAATCGGCAATTTTCAAAATTCAAACACCCCAATTTTTTCAAAAAACCCGCAACAATCAACAATAGTGCAAACACGAAAATAAAGGCTAATTGTAATCATTAGTCAACAAATTCAACAATTCAATGCTATAAATCTCCAAGTGTTATTCATGCTACTTCAACAATTCAAAGCAAAAAAGATTTGGGTTAAATACCTCGTCACCCATTCGCACAATCCCTTCAAGAAATTCTTCAATCTTCTTGGCAAATTTTCAATCCCCAAAACTTGTTAAAAGCCAATGCTTTTTTTGTACACAATTCACCCTACACAGTTTTCGAATTTGGATTAAAACGAAAGACTTGAAAAAAATTCCAACATTTAATCGTATTAATCGAACGACTTGTAAAAAAAAAACTTACCGATCGACTTCAAGGTTTGAAAGAGAGAAGAAGAAAGAAGATTTTTTAGAAGAATTTTGAGGAAAGGAGGCGCCCAAAAGAGAAGAATAACAAGATTCTTTGTCAAATAGTGCTAGAGTTTACATTTGGATTGAGGTCAAAATGTAATAAAATTTCATTTTTCATGGGGTCAAAGTGTAAAAAAAATAAAATTGGTTGTTGCAAATTAATGGCTGATTTTAACGTGTTTCATTTTTATTTAAATTTGTCATTTAAGTAATGAATTTTATACTATTAATCGAACCACCATGTATTTGACATAGTGGTTCGATTAATTTTAAAAAAAATGTTTGTTTACACAATTAATCGAACCACTATGAATTTGACATAGTGGTTCCATTAATTGTGAAAAACTTGGGTTTTTACACTATTAATCGAACCACTATGAATTTGACATAGTGGTTCGATTAATTGAGAAAAAATTGGGTTTTTACATTATTAATCGAACCACTATGGATTTGACATAGTGGTTCGATTAATTTGGAAAAAATTGGTTTTTTACACTATTAATCGAACCACTATGTATTTGGCATAGTGATTCGATTAATTTTTAAGAAATTGGTTTTTTACACAGTTAATCGACCACTATGAATTTCACATAATGATTCGATTAATTGTGAAAAAATATGGTTTTTACAATATTAATCGAAACACTATACATTTCACATAGTGGTTCGATTAATTTGGAAAAAATTGGTATTTTACACTATTAATCGAACCACTATGAATTTGACATAGTGGTTCGATTAATTTGGAAAAAATTGGTTTTTTACACTGTTAATCGAACCTCATTTATCAATTTAATTACTTTTATCAATTTATATGATTTGTTGGATAAAACAATTGTTAAATAATAGTATAAATAAATTGAATATTCATCAAGCGATCATTACTCAATCATTTCTATATGATCGAGTCAAAATAGTGTAGAAAATGTAACTTTCTTATATTTTGTGATAAAAAAATTACTTTTGTTATATTCAATGTTAGAAAAGTCAATTCCTTTAAAAAAAAATTGTGTAGTTTGGGTTGGGCTATATATATTATATATATAGTAGAGACAGATCAATAGTCTTACATCTCATAAAATTGAACTTGGGTATTATGCATTGAATCAATCATAGTAGGAAGGGTTTTACTAATTGGATCAATCACTTATATCCCAGATCGTGACATGGAATCAAGTACTCTTACCTACTTGGACCGGGTACGGAACCTAAGAAAATGCCGTTGACTTGTTATTTTAGGTTACTTTTTGATAAAAAAAAAAAAAAGTGTTTTTTATACTTTTTGCCCACCTTTTTTGACTTTTTGGTTACTTTTTGATTAAAAAAATGTTATTTCTTTGTCATTTTGAAGTTGGCAAGTTCGACTGGGACGGACGAAAATGACAAGTAGGCAAGTTGGAGCGGAACGGAGGGAGTATTTAAATTTGGTTATCGAAACAATTGGAGTTTAAAATATTGATGAACATATATATGAAGGTGTAATGAAAATATGTAATTTGGTTTTGCAATGTTTTAAGGTTTAGACAATGAGTTTGTGTTCTTATAGTTTGTATGTGAATGGTACAATATTTGAATTTGAGTTTTTAAAATCAAGGTTTTAAGATCGTACTGTGTAATATATATATATATATATATAGTAAGAGAATATATATATATATATATATATATTCACTAACTCGTAGAGAGAGAGAGATCATGCATGCACCAAAGGAATCACATTGACAAAAAATAAGAGAAAAAAAACAGTTGAACACATTGCAAAGAAAACTCATCTTCTCTCTCATTTTCATAACTTGGGTAGCAATTTGAGAATACTTCCCCCTCGAACTCTCGATATTCACCAGTCAAGTATATGTCGCAGTTCAACGAGCAAACTTCGATATATATATATATATATATATATATATATATGAGGAAATATGTCAAACTAAACGAAAAAATTTTAAGAAATTGACTTTTCTAACATTGAATATAACAAAAGTTATTTTTTACCACAAAATATAAGAAAGTTACCTTTTCTACACTATTTTGACTCGGTCATGGAGAAATCATTGAGTAATGATGGCTTGATGATATATTCAATTTATTTATACTATTATTTAACAATTGTTTTATCCAACAAATCATATAATTTATAATGATTCGATTAATTAGTACGAGAACCACTATAATATGTTAATCGAACCACAATAATTTATACTTAATTTAATAGAATTACTGAATATAATTTAGGTGGTTCGATCACTAGTGTAAAAAACCAAATTTTTCCAAAGTGATCGAACCACTATGTCAAATTCATAGTGGTTCGATCACTAGTGTAAAAAACCAAATTTTCCAAAGTGATCGAACCACTATAAATTTTAAATTAAATCAAAGTGGTGATCGAACCACTCATCAAAGTGGTGATCGAACCACTCATCAAACACAATTAAAGTGCTGATCGAACCACTCATCAAACACAATTAAAGTGGTGATCGAACCACTCATCAAAGTGGTGATCGAACCACTCATCAAACACAATTAAAGTGGTGATCGAACCACTCATCAAACACAATTAAAGTGGTGATCGAACCACTCATTAATTGCATACTAACCCATAATCAAACCATTTCAAACCACTATGCATGGCTCGAGCCACTATTATTAATCAAACAAAATAATATACAATTATTAAATGTATTACAAACCTCATTTATCAATTTAATTACTTTTATTCATTTAAATTTGGTTTAATACACTAATAATCGAACCTCATTTATCAATTTAATTACTTTTATCAAT
The DNA here is from genome assembly GCA_005771605.1 of Scutellaria baicalensis. Taxonomy (NCBI): domain Eukaryota; kingdom Viridiplantae; phylum Streptophyta; class Magnoliopsida; order Lamiales; family Lamiaceae; genus Scutellaria; species Scutellaria baicalensis. The sequence continues at coordinate 20,197,800 of CM016729.1, read as the reverse complement.
TTATATGATTTGTTGGATAAAACAATTGTTAAATAATAGTATAAATAAATTGAATATATCATCAAGCCATCATTACTCAATGATTTCTCCATGACCGAGTCAAAATAGTGTAGAAAATGTAACTTTCTTATATTTTGTGGTAAAAAAGTACTTTTGTTATATTCAATGTTAGAAAAGTCAATTCCTTAAAAAAAATTGTGTAATTTCGGCTGGGCTCTCATATATATATATATATATATAAAAGAGAGTTCAATAATCTCACATCTCATAAAACAAAAGCGCAAGTCCTCTAGAACACACAGTATTCAAATAAGACTCCAACTGCCAAACCGATTGACTGAATAATGATGAAAGAAGAGGATGGATAAACTTCAACAGGTTCATTACATCTTCCCTTCCAATTCATAAAGTTCGAGAAAGCAGGCATTATATGTCTAAATCACAGCTTGGCCCATGTCAACATATTCAACAATCTACCAGACTGAATATTATAAGAAATCAACTCAATTAATACATTGGAGATGAAAAAATGATTAAAATTTAATAAAAGCCCACAAATGTCTCATAATCTACTCAAGAATAATGCTTCAAAAAATAATCATGATGGCGTGTGAGGAAATCGAATTAAAAGATATTATTAATAATTCCAAGTAGAAACTATGCTACAATAAGAGATCAATATTCCAATTAAAAACTGTGACAAGTGAATGGAAGATTCATGAACCTTATCATGGTGTATCAAATGGCTATCTAAGTGGGGGCCTCATATATGACAAACCATACCCAAACAAGGTACACCGCTAAATTACTTTCTAAGATTTAGTGAGTCATCAATCAAAAACTTGTTCTTAATAATCATCACCACTAAATCCCGCAAAGTACTATTATAAGTAGACCAATACCAATAGAGCAGACAAATTACAAAGCAGAAGTGTTGTTAATAGATCTGCCAGCTCCTCAACAAACCCCTTTCGTGTTATTCACATTAACAATGGCAGGGTGATGAGTCATCATTCCTAACAGCTGCCTTTCCCTCTGGTGTTTCCTTTTCATAACCATTCACTACTTTATTTAGTCATGATTTCAAGAACGTTTTACAAATCTTAAAGCAGAGAAGTGAACGAGAATTAGAAGCACAGACTTTTGATGGCTCTATTGATAAGTCATAATACCACTTGAAGTTGCCATAATACTCCGGACCTCATTATACACCACACAGTTATCCAGCTCAATGAGCTAACACTCAGCATTACCATACACTTCCCATTCTATCTCAACAGTCAATAGTGTAAGCGGTAGCTAGGATGCAACAAATACACTAACATTCTCTGTTCATACCGCCATGTGAACTACACATACATGAATCATGAACTCTCATGTAGACTAAAACCCAAGGAAAAGTACGAGGAATGGCATCACCATCACCAGGACAAAAGCAACTCGACTTCAAAATCCAAGACCAACATCCGGGCTCCCTACCATTACCTAGAAATCAGATGGTTTATTTGGACACTTACATCGGTGATGTGTTACTTGAAAATTTCCCATAACCAATAAAATGGGCTGTTGTATATCAACTCAAGTCTTCTCAAAGAACAAAATAAACAGATAAACGGCATCGAAATCAAAATAAACCTTGAATGATAATACTGACAAATTCATTGCATATGTAGAAGAATAGGATTAAAATATCCCTATACCGAATCAGTCAGATGAATATATACACAATTATTTACATCAATTATCAAGCTACACACCAACCAAGTCCCTTACGCTTATACAGGGCAAATGTATCTTTACCATTCAGCAAACTGGAGTCAACCGCATTGGAACCTTACCCCGATCGCCCAACCCATCTGCAACAAACCTCACCACTTTCTTGAAGGCAAAATGCAAGCAGTTCGACATGGCAATCCAACATAAAATCTCATAAACGAAATCAAAAGCTGGATCAGATATCGAATTATCGGAAAAGTCTTCCCAATTCGCCCCTCCATAGCCACCAAAATTCCATCCCTTACCCCCGCCACCTCTCCCAAAATACCCATCACCACTGTTAAAACTCCCTCCATCACTAAAAACAAAGAAGCCATCGTCTTCACCGTCGTCATCAATCACAATTTTCCGCTTGACCCGGCGGGCCTTCCGGAGCCGCCGCTTCGTTAAAGTTCTGGTGGGAGGCGGCGACGCAGCCGAGATATGGAAGCGCGGCGGCGATTGCGACGGTTGATCTGATAACGTGTCGGAAAGTGAATGGACTTTGTGGCGGCGATTGAGGAGGAAATTCGAAAGCCCTAAGGACTGCGACGAGTATGCTATCGTTGAAAGCGCATCGGAAATCACAGAGGTTTCCATTGAATTCGTAGGTTAGGGATTGAAGAAGAAATGGGGAAAAATTGGAGATTTTTCCGAGAAAAGACGAAATAGGAAGTCTTGAAATTGTGGAAGGAATGTCTTTGTTCTTATTCAAACTCTTAATTGGGCCAAAAATATTGTGCCTATTGGACCTGACCCAGTCAATAGCCCAATTTCGTAAGACCCAACCCAATTTCAGCACTGACCCAATGGGCTCACCTGCCCGAATCCAGAGCAGAGCTTTTTCTCTTTTCCTTTTCCCTTTTTTTTTTCTTCGAGTTTTAATTTTTGGAGAAATTTTCAGTGTTCACAAGTGATTGAAAATGGCTACGCCGGCGATTAGCTCCGGCGAATTGGTGACTTTATCGGAGTTGAATCCTTCATCGCCCAAATTCAAGGAAGGCGCCTCATTTAGGGTAACTGGAAAGTGAGAATTCTACCAGTTTTTACTTTTATTTGTAATCTCAACTTAGCGCTTAAATTTTCGATGTTTAATAATGTAAAATTTTATGCGATTTGATTTGGCTTTGGAAGTTTGTATGTTTACAGAGCGAAAATTTGCAGTTTGGTTTCTGAAAAGTTTTTATTTTTTTGATTGTGTATATCTGAGAAATTACAGAGTTCTTTATTTCGCCGATGATTTTGCTGGGCAGCTAGTTCGAGCATTTTGTCAAACACGAAAGCAACATGTTTTGATTCAGTAATTGCTCTATTTGGATGATTTTGCTGGGTGGATTCTTCAGAGCATTTTATCGAGCACTAAATCGACATGTTTTTAGCTAAGCTTGTCCCATTTTTCTGATTGCCATACTGATTAGGATTGTTTCTTGCAACTAGTGGAATCAATCCAAATGTGGTTATTTTTGATATCGAAAGTTTGTATAGTTTTTGGTAGTTGTATTCAAAGTCTTCAACAAATGGTGGATTCAATTGTTTCGGGTTTTCTGGCTGCATCTTTCACCGTTCATATAGGCAATCATCCATTTACGTATATTGATATGGTTAAGGTTTGGAAACGATGTTTCTTTCGCTCTCGTTTCTAGGCTGCACGAGTACATTCTGGAGACGGCATTGGCTGTACTCGTTGATGGAGGTGCTAGCTTGAAGGTGGATACACAGCATTTGAAGCTCAATTTTCGCCTTGGCTCTATCTACCAGTTCATTGGAGAACTGCATATCGAACCTGACAATAAGGTATAACGAGTTTCTCTCAAGTGTGTTCCCCTGTTTGTGTGTCTTGTTCGACGATCTTGTTGATTAATTGTGTCCTTTTCAATATTCAGGCAATTCTGAAGGCTCGAGTGGGTATAATTGTCGATGGATTGGACATTAAACTTTACAACCAAACGCTGCAGCTCCTGAAACGGTTTCAAGCTGATCAAATGAACGCTCGAACAGCTTAAACTACGAGTATGTTTGCTAAACTCAAGTAAGATATGCAGTTCAATTGGTGAAATCTTCGAGTATGATTCTCTGTTAAACTTATCAAAATCTTACATGATCTTAGTTTCTATAGCTGTTCAAGAATCTTAATGCTTCAACGTGACAAGATACAAATACATAGATGTATTATCACACTAAATGACTAGTTAAACAACTACTAAACAGATTGCTTCTACTGCTATATGAGAAGCAACGATTTAATGATACTAAAGTTAACTTAGGTTCATTTCATGATATGATTTAGCAGCATGATCAAAGTTGATGATGGGAGTAGGAGTTGAAGCTGACATGGAAGAGATTGATCAAGGAAGAAGAGAGCCTTGTTAAGTAAGTGCAGTTGAACTGCAAATGAATGATGGGTCGAGGATTAATTATTGAATTGTGTTGTTTAAAGTATGTCGAACATGAATGTCGTTAACTAAGAAGTCGATGTCAGGTCTACCTCCCTACCCATCGTGAGCAAATTGTCTTGCTTATCGAACAAGATCTTCTATGTCAATGTTGTGTTTTTTCTCTTTTCATATGTGATCTTTAAGATATGAAATCTTATTCATAAATTTGTTTGGGGTTTATTGCTTAAAACCCCTCTGTGTTTCCGAAATTCATATTCAAACACCCTTCTGTTAAAAGTATTGCACGAAAGTCCCCTGTGTTTTCAACAATTCGGCGCACATGCCCCTAAAATAGTAAAGTGTCTACCACGCGCTTTATATGCATTATTCTTTTATTATATTAAATAAAATATTAATTTTAATTTTTTTTTTCAATCCATCTTATTTCTATATCCAAACACTTTTAATAATAATCAGGCCCAACATACTTCCGTAAAATAAATAAACCCTATGAAATTCATACATTTATGTGACCAGAACAGCACCGGGTGAGGTGGTTTGCAACACCATCGGTTGGAAAATTATTGCCCCCAAACCGTTTTACGAACAGCTCCTCACTGTTCAACTTCACCCTCAGGGAAGTTGGTCTGCAAGTTATCCAACTCCTTCAGCAACTGTCTAGCACAACTTTGATTCGTTTCCTACACAAGGTGTACCAGGTGATCTTTCCAATTGATGAACAGATCAAACAGAAACATGTTGAAGCAAAAGCCTCCTTTTTATTAAGAACTAAAATATATTTATTACATAATCTGTAATCTTCTTTTGGAAGGAGAATACTAGATCAGCCTCTCATAGACATAAACTAAAAAACTAAAAACTTAGAACCCTAAAATTATACAAGGATGATTTTATTTTGAAGAAAACTATGGAGAATTTCTGATGTCCTTAGCTTCCTTCTGCTCGCCTTATTTATAGATGGAAATCCGGACTTGAAGTGCGGATTCCAAACCTGCTTAAGCCAGCTGTCCACCTTTTCTGAGTGGATCAACCACTGAGTGCGTGATTGCCAGCTTTTCTTCTTGTGACTCATCACATGTGAAGTTGTCGGGGAATCTTTCTTTTTCTTCCCGTGTCTTTCGCATGTGATGCTTGTAGGGGCATGACTCAGCCCATGTTACCTTGTCAGGGAATCTTAGAAATTCGGCCTTCGTGGTCCCCACGGATAACTTTTCTTTTGGGCAGGACCTTTGTCCTTGTCTGCCCCTTTTTCTCGTCGGTCGGGTTTGGGTCGAAACTCTTTCCCGAACTCAGGTTCTTTCTGCTCGAGACATGCTTGGCAGACATGATCTGTCCATCGGCCAATATGCACCATGTTGCAGAATTTCCGGTAAGTCTCTTTGCTTGCCGGAAGCCTGTTTTCCCAAAGGATCCTTCTTTTTTTTTCGAAAAGGTCCTCTGCAAAGCTCATCGTTGTTCCTGTCATGGAGTTCAGCAGGAAAAATTCATTTGCTGAATTATGAAAGAACTTGAATGGGTACTTGACCTTGTCCATTTCCGTTAGACAAACCCATAGTTCCCATGCTCGTCAGGTAGAAGCTTCGTTTTCGGTGAATGCTCCTACCAGAATTGGAGTATCTTCCGGAACAGCCGTCTTGATTTTTTTTCAAGGCGTTTACGTCAGGTCTCCTCAACTTGATGAAATGAAAGGCTTCATGGAAACCCTTCTTGGCTGGTTCTGCAGTTGCACTAAAGAAATACAATTCCAGAATATCACCTCTGGCCAAATGTGGATTATTGGCCCAAGTCTCGTGCACTGGTGTTCCAATCCATTTCGGAAGTTTCGAAATTTCTGGGAACCCTGGTGAGACGGTATAGATTGAAGCAAGAGCTCCAAAGTTATACCATTCATGTACTTCGTTTGGATGACTTCCTGGTTTCATCCAGACTCTTGGGTATTTTCCAGAGATATCAATGATCGTTCTCTCTGGTTGATACACATCCTGGTAATCAGCTTCTCCCATTGCTTCTGGTAAACCTGTATAGGGGAAACTAAATTCTCGTCAGTTTGAACCTTAGTTTTGCCAGTCTGTGGCCTAAGATTCAACTCTCCTTCTTTAACCCCAGAGGTGCTGGGTTGACTTGAATACTCGGGTTTTGACACCGGAGCTTCAATATTTGTTCCAGTTGGTGCATCCTCAAGGAATGCATCATCTGCAAAACTCTTAGTTATGATATTTGAATCCATAACAGTCGGGTTAGAGGCCCGCTCTCTTGTTTCCTTCTTTTGCATCGTTGGAGATGCAGCCTGGAGGATAGGCCCTTGTAGCACTGTGAACAATTGTTCATATGCATCCTGACATGCTCGTATTAGACCAGAGACGGATCTCTGATCAGCCTGTTGGAGTCGCTGGGTGACTTCTGCATTTATGCATAAAACATCAAAGCCTCGTTGTAGGCTCTCCAGGTTTTTCCTGAGATGCCTGACTCGTTTGAGGACTTCGTCAGCGACGTGTCCTTCCATCTCGTGTTAGGAAATCTGCAAGAATATTTTTATGAGATTTCACAATGACAATATCGTAATCATAATATTGACATTCAGCCTGCCATCTAAGTATCCTAGCTTTCTCTGGTTTAGATTCAATTTTATTTTTCAGAAAAGCTTTGACACTCGAATTATCAATCTTCAGGATGAACTTCTTGGCCAGTAAGAATAAAGGCCATTTTTTGAATATCTTTCTAACTGCAAAGAATTCCTTCTCGTTGATATGTCATTTTGTTTCACTATCTGCGAATAAATCGCTGCAGTATCTGCATGGCATTTCTCCATTTGGTGTGGCATTCATAAGGACTGCTGCCCACCAATAATCACTAGCGTCTATAATCACTGGCATCTGTGTAGAGAACCAGTTCATCCTCGTCCTGGGGTATAGCAAGTTTTGAAAGTTGTTGACAAACCTCCTTAAGTTGCTTAATCCCTTCTTGGTGTTCATCTTCCCATTTGAATATTGCATCTTTCTTCAATAATGGGCTAAACACCTTCCTGTAGTGTGGCAGATTGTTTATGAACATACCGGTGAAGTTGACAACTCCAAGAAAACTTTGAAGTTGTTTCTTGTCTTTGAGGTTATCTAGAAATCCCTGAATCTTTTCCACAATATGGCTTTGCAGGATGATTCCAGATTCGTCGATCTCAACTCTAACGAATTCGATCTGTCTTGTAGCAATTACTGTCTTCTTCTCAGAAAGCACTAATCCTTCCTTGTGACAAACATCTGAAAATATCTCCAAATGTTTGAGATGCTCTTTCATGTTCTTGGATGCAATGAGTATATCATCGATATACACGAACATGAAGTTGAAATAATCTTTAAAAAGATTATCCATCTTTGATATATCTGGGGAGCGTTTGTCAATCCCATAGGCATTACGTTCCAGATATAATGTCCTTGTGGTGTAGAGAAAGCTGTAAACTTCTTGCTTTCTTCCTCCATCATAATCTGGTAGAATCCAGACTTACAATCGAATTTAGAGAATACCTTGGCACCTTTAATACTATTGACCAAGTGTTCTCTACTCGGGATGTAGTATCCATCGAACTCCAAGATGTCATTAATTCATTTGTAATTAATAACAAGTCTTGGCTTTCCTCGCTTGATTTCTCCATGATTCCTAACAAGGAATCCCGGGCTGCTGTATGGAGAAACTCCTGGTGAGATCAGCTTAAGGTCCAGATGTTCCTTAAGTATCTTCTGCATATCCTCACGATCCGCTTGGTTCATAAGGATTGACTTGAATCTTACGAACTCTTGTTTCTTTCCGGATTTAACCTTCAAAGATGTCTTGAGCTCGTTCTTGTTCCACCATGTCAAAGCATTTTCATTGTAATTCATTTGGATCTTCTTCTTGATGTCTTCGAGTGAGATCTGTTCATCAATGGAAATTTCACTCGACGAATTCTCCAATAGGCTTATTACTTCTACAATAACTATTGGCAGAACTTCTTCTTCTCCTTGTATCCTGAATGAATACAAGTGATTATCCCATCTCTTGTTGGTCCTAATCTTGATCGGACCATACTGTCGGTAGGATAAAAGTGCATCGCCAAATTTCCTTCTATCCGCCATTTTTGGATTTCGAAGTTTGGCTTTATCATTACCACGCTTGCTGCGAAAAGTGATTGGCATTTTTTTGTAGAATGTCTCTCATAATCTTTGGACAATAATCTTATGATCACATATTGTTGTGAAAATAAGCCTTCTTGCCTCATTTTCCTGTGTAAAACGCTTGAATGTTTGTAGGAAGTTGTTACCTAGCAATACATCTGCGCTTGTATCATGGAAATAGATTGGTGGCGTCTTGACTTTGTACCATGGGGTACCATTTTCAAGGATCTTTTTCAAGGCGATACGTGGCGTTGTTACACCTATCTAGTCTGTCTTGACCTGTAAACAGATCAAGCGTACGACTAGCAAGGTTTCTAGCCTATATATCGTTTTCGGGTTTGTAGGATCAATAAATAACATGGATTGAATAAATTGAAAAATTATGGCTTGGAAATAGTAAAAAGAGCTCTGGAAATAGCAAAAGGAGCTCTGGAAATAACAATTTCTCATCCAAAACAGTCCAAAGTCGCACCTAAAGTGCGTGTTTGACCAGTTACAGTTTTAGGGGTTTTCGCGTTGAATTTATGGAATCACAAAGGGTTTTCCTGCAATTTATTTAACACAGGGGGTTTTTATGCGAATTTCGATATCACGAGGGGTGTGTAGAATTAAACCCCATTTGTTTGGTCATTAGGTTCATCATTCAAAATTAATTATAACTGATTAAAAACTAGAAATCTCACTTAAAAGCTTTTTTTTTTTTTTTTTGTATTCATTATTTGAAAATATCGAATTGTAGTTATCACAAAGTAATTAGTTGGTTCATTTTATACCTATTTTTATAGAAAAAGGATCAAAAGTTAATCACAATGATATTATTGAAATTTCAGTGAAAATCTAACTATATATAAACCTATTTCATTATTTGAAAACGTTAAAAAGTATTTATTAAAAAGTATTTGTTTGTGTGTGTGTATTGATTGATTGCTTAAAATTTATAAACCTATGGTACAAAAATGAATATGCTATAATTAATTTGATACCTATTTTTATACGCAAATGTTGCTGTGCACTAGGTGCACGGATCTGGATTGGTGTAACTGGGGCGATCCGACCTGGATCCACGCACCTGGATTTTTTTTTTTTTTTTCACTTCAGGCTGTTACCTTTATGTTGTAAGGATGTGACTTTTACGTTATATAAGTGTGACCTTTATATATAAATGTTATGACATTTATGTTCAGTAACTTGGGAAAAAATGAAGATTTTCAAGTTTTTTCGCTTCAGATTGAGACCTTTATGTTGTATTGTTGTGACATTTATGTACAATTCTTGTGACCTTTATGTACAAATATTATGACCTTTATAATCCATAACTTTGAAAAAAAATGGAAAATTTCAAAAATTCAGTGCATTTTAAGGATGGATATATGTGCAGCTAATATTACACAAACGTAAATATGTATAAATTTTGCTAAAATTCTTCATTTTTTTCTAAGTTGAGAGTATATAAAGGTCACTACATTTATACATAAAGGTCACACTTATATAACATAAAGGTCATATGCATATAACATAAAGGTAACAACCTGAAGTGGAAAAAAAAAATTTTAAAAAATAAAACAAATAAAAATGTGCGGATCCGGGTCGACCCGGACCCGACCCAAATTGTATGTGCACCAGTTGTATAGGAGACTAGTTTTGTCATTATGGGTAGTGTATTCACCAATAAAATCTAACCCGTAACGTAGCACAATATTTTATGTAAAAATGGTATCTAAAACAAGACAACCCTAACCTAGGCCTTGTATTAAGATTAGGTACGATAATGTCGCTATTAATCATATCTTAAGTATTATTACCGACTTGATTAATCATAATTAATCACTCAACTAATACAATAATAAATAAAATAATGCAACCATTTGTTTGTTTCTGGTTTGTAATAATCACTTTCGTGATAAGATAAACAATTGCAATTAAATCAGTAGTTTATTACCGACTTTCATTGTGAACCACCAAAATAATTTAGTTTATTACACCCATAATATATAGTAATCATCATAGTGTTATCATTTGATCACCACTTTTATCTAGTTTAATAATTACAAATACTTGGTCACTATTAATTTGGTATCTCAATCCCCATTCTCTCATTCAATCCTGGACTGCGATTTACATTAAAATAATATTTAAGAAAATTCATGTATTAAAAACATCTTTATCTGAAAGAAAAATCATAATAAAATAGTCAATATATTAACTTTTAGTTCAAAATTTCGTTAATATCATTATAGCTAGCATAATTATATATTAACCATAACAAAAATTGAATGTCGACGTATTTGTTAAATTAAAAAAGATTATACATTGGTTAAGTTGGCTAAGAAAAGTTATTTAAAAAAAATTCTAATATATTGAAAATTTATATGTAGTTGTCTGATTATAATTTCATAAGATGATATCCTAATAAAATGTCAACTCATCTGCATCATAATAAAACCCTAATTAATAAATCTCATGTCTATGTAGGAGGACCAATAAAAAGAGATATAGCATTGCTTTTTATGAGTTGAATATATTTATCATATCTACTTAGCACATCATTATTGTATTGTAAAAAGAAAAAAAAGTCTCACTTATTATTGATGGAGATTAGCTATAGCTAAAAGAATTTGTGAACCGACTAACTTGAAACATAATAAAATTATAGTAATTTATTTGATTTTTCAATGAATAATTGAGATTTTAAAAGATTTTGAAAAGCTTAAACTAAAAAATAATATTCATTTTACCCCCAATATTTAGACTTAAATGGTAATAATAATAATAATAATAATAATAATAATAATAATAATAATAATAATAATAATAATAATAATAATAATAATAATAGCAATAATAATATATAATATGAGAGAGAAAAGTAATTTTAAGAAAATGAAAAGTAAAGATACATAATTATCTCAATGATATATTTATTTATCACAAAAACGCATGTGAGACGGTCCACGGATAGTTTCTGTGAGACGGATCCTTATTACCCATGAATTGAACCTATATCCACATATTTCCATATGAATTGCTAAATATGAGTTATAGGTTGACCCGTCTCATGAAAACAGATCCGTGAGACGGTCTCACATAAGTCCTACTCTTTATTTATTTGTTATATTTTCATCCGTGAGACGGTCTCACATAAGTCCTGCTCTTTATTTATTTGTTAAAGACAAGTCAAAGAAGGTTTAGATTTGTGAGGCTTTCGAAATTTAGATCCCCTTAACGTACGCATGCATATGTTTTGAGCTCTACATAACATCTTATAAGATAAAGAAACTATGGAGTTTAAATCTTCTCAAATCTACTCACTTTTTTATCTCACTTTCACCGCAGTTTGGCCGGAAAGTGGAATATTCCGGCGAGTATCTGGTTTCTCTCTCTAATCATACATCCATTCAAAACAAAGGTATCCCAATATTAGTTTTACTTCAACTTAAGTTTTTGAAGAATTTTTATGGGATTCAAGAGTTTTTGATATTAGATATAAGATCAAGAATTGAGCCTTGTATTCTTGAAATCTTCTTTTATTGCCTTAGATCAGATGTATATTTATATTCATGTATTTTTATTTGATTGATTGGCAGGTTGAAGCTTGATTGTGTTTCTAAGAAGATGGTTCAGTTGTCGAATATATTCAACACACTCTCGAAGAATATATCGAATAATATACCTGGAAATAAGAGTAGAAGTAGTGTTGGAGGAAAAGCTGCAAATGCCTTAGCAAAGGAGGCAAAGAAGAATGAGCTTCTGCTAACTTCTTCTAGTCCTGTTAATGGCAGAAAGAGCGAAAGATTCGCGTCTGGTTACTCGAAACGGGGCAAGAAAGGGATCAATCAGGACTGCTTCGTTTTGTGGGAGGTGAGAAGATCAGTTATATTAGCCTGTTTTCTCAATTTTTCTTGAAAAAATATCTGATTTACTTGAATGATGTTGTTCTGTTTTAGGAGTTTGGATGCCAAGAAGACATGTTTTTTGGTGGGGTTTTCGACGGACATGGACCGTGGGGACATCTCTTGGCTAAAACTGTGAGAGAATTGATGCCATCTTCATTGCTTTGCAATTGGCAAGAAGCTGTTGCACTTAATGAAGATGATTTGGATATATGGAAGCAATCTTATTACAAGACTTGTGCTTGTGTTGATCAAGAACTCGAGCAGTATCCTGGGATCGACTCGTTTTACAGTGGCTGCACTGCTTTGACACTTGTTAGACAGGGTGATATGATGATTGTTGCAAACGTTGGAGATTCGCGGGCTCTGCTAGCAACTACTTCAGACGATGGAAATTTGGTTGCAACTCAGCTTACAACTGATCACAAACCGAATTTACCTTGTTAGCCTTCTTTTCTATCTCTCATTTCAAGAATTCAACTTTTTTTTTTTCCTTTGAAATGATCATGATAGATTGATGATGTGTCTTTTCATGGTCACAGATGAAAGTAAACGGATAGGAGAATCGAGAGGGATGGTGTACTCTTGCCCGGACGAACCAGGGGTGCATAGAGTGTGGATGCCAAATGGGGACACGGTTAAGGGCCCGGGATTGGCTGTATCACGGGCCTTTGGTGACTACTTTATCAAAGACTTCGGGCTTATCTCTGAGCCCGAAATAACACAGAGATGCATAAGTAGCAGAGATCAGTTTGCTATTCTGGCTACTGATGGGGTATGCATTGATTGTGTTTAATGAAGAAACTTGTTTGCTTATGGTATAAGTGGACTAATATTAGCTCTGTAATCTTGTTAGGTTTGGGATGTAATATCGAATCAAGAAGCAGTGGAGATCGTTGCCTCAACAGACAGGGCTGAGTCTGCAAAGAGACTGGTTCAACGTGCCGTTTCTGCTTGGAAACAGAGAGGAAAAGGGGCTGTCATGGATGATATTTCAGCTGTTTGTCTCTTCTTTCATCGCTCGACTGATCCTGATCAAGAAATCGACGAGATGAAATTGAACGAGAAACATGTTTAAGATTGAACGACCCTTAGCCGAACGTGTATCTATACATTTTGTAATGAAACTTTGATAGAATCTCTAATGAATAAAGTATTATAACATGAACTTTGCTATTGAAATTTGATGGGGTGTTGCATTTCTAATGATTTGTTTCATATTACAATATCAACTCACTTCAAATTGAATCCACTAAACTAATAGCTATATCACATTTTGTAATCCCAATTTCTATTCATGAATCTAACTCATCTTCTAGCTGTGTAATCACTAGTTCCATCATTTTCTTGTACATTGGCATGTAATGATCGTTTATCATAGTCCTCGATAATCGGAGCTTACTGTATAATTCCCTTGGTGTCTCGTAAATTCCGACTTGCTCTTCAGTGGGGACATCATGACCTGGGTCGCTCGTCTCAGCGGAAGGAACAGAAACTATATGCATTATCCGACCTGGAGGATAGAAGTGGTGATTATCTGAAACATCAGATGAAGAAACGGGGCCAGTATGGCTTTCCACTGCATCGGTGAATACCTTCTCCTCTTCGGTTATTTCCTTGACAACTGCCTCTTCTATTTCTTGTATCTCGGGGTGAACCTCGCTTTCTTGCCTCTTGAGCTCCTTCTCCAATTCATACCACAGTTGGCCTTCTGTAATTTCATCAATGGTGGATGGGGTGACTACTTTATCCACCTGAATAAGATCTTCCTCTTCATCGGTCTCATCATTGTGGTCGTCGCTTGAAGAACAATATTCTACGTTGTTCGCGTCAGAATTGCTGATTGTTGCTTCTACACTTATAAGGGATTCAGATGTTTCCTCAGTTATAAGAGCTTGGGGTGATTCATCAGTTTTGGTATTCGGATGAGGGCCAACAGCTCGTCTTCTGGGGCCCATACATGTCCATAATGATATGGAAGTTCGGGTCTTAACAACTGCCTGGGCTACATCTTGAGCACGTTTCATCACAACCTATTTTGCAATGTACAGAGATTAGCTTTCATGGTGGGAAAACATGAAACTCATCTTAATATCTCAAATAACAAATCTACACGGGTTATAAATTTTGCAGCAGACCTGAGTGCGGCTTGAGACTGGCCTGAAAAGTGCACCTGCACCAACAACCCGTGCTTTTGCATTTGAAATTGAAGGTAGTCGAGACCCAACAGCAGTAGCAGAGCGAAAGATGACATTTAAAACTTTGTTGCGCTCAACTTGATCACGGAGATCATTTAACCATGATGATGCTGTTACCTGATAATAAAAGGATTGCACGTTCTTGGGGATGAAGGATCAAAGGAAATTACAGTTTCAAGAAGACAAATACATACTTCGTGTGTTTCTCAGATAATGATGACAATCAGCTCACCTCAGTACGAAGATCATCTATAGAAGCAGTCGAAAATGTGGGCACCAGATCAGAGCCATTGACTACTGTGGTAATGAAGTTTTCCCCTGATTCTGCCAACTCCCATGTCATACAGGCGGCTAAAACAGAGGCAATTTGTGAATAAGTAATACTAATAAGGAACTTTTGGCAAATGAAACGACGAAACAGACTACAACACACCTGGTGCAAAAGTTACACAAGTAGTCGATGAGAATTCTTTTTGTTCCCTAAGAATGTATGTTAACAATGCAGCAGTACCACCACCAAGTGAATGCCCCACAATCTGAAATCAAGAAAGGACTTAGAAACAATAGAACATGCATATGAGTGAAGACTACTATATAAAAGAGACGACTCTCACCTTCACATCATAGTCGGGATTTTGTTCAACAGCCTTGAGCAAAGTCGGAGTACTTAGCTTAGCTATCCAACGAGCTGCAGCTACCATTCCACAATGTGCGTATCCCAAAACCAGATTGCTTATCCCACCATCATCCAAAACCGAATGGTGAAAAGGGACCACTGCACCTGTTGCTGCAGTCAAGGTATCTTTAATGCTATGAGTACCACGAATCAAGAGAAGAAAACACTTATTGTTTTCATCTCGTATGATTGTGAAAGCAGGCTTCAGAATCTGAAATAACACAAACCCGGGACATTCAAAACCTGTCTGACAAACAGAAGCAACAGTTGATATATAACATAAATTACATACCCCTGCTTTGGGCTTCTGGAGAAGAACATTTGCTTCAGAGAATCCAGCAGATTCTAAAAATACTGGAAACGGCTTTTTCGAGAAGAGCATACAAAGAGTTAGCAACCTTAAGTAGTAATACAAATTATCAATGATTTCTGGACCCTTCAATTGCACAGAATTTTCACCAGCATATACACTCGCAACTTGCACATTACCCTGCAGGATTTTGCACCCATTATATCAACAATTATATCACAAACTGTGAACCAAATCTTTCAGCAACTAATGTTCATCTCACACAAATGTCACCAACATATTATTATGAATTCTTCATTTTATGAATAAACAACAGTAGATTTTTATCCATAGCATGCACATTATCCAACACAGAATTGCCCATTAAACGAATTTCAATACTAAAAACTGGCTACTTGATAACCCTAATCGCGGGAATCCTCCAATTTCATTAAGGTTTATTTTGAGAGAGAGAGAGAGAGAGAGAGAGAGAGAGAGAGAGAGTTTTACCTGCCGCCGAATAAGATAATTAATTCCAAAAGCCAAATCACCGATCGGCCATTTCCCCAACGTCTCCGCGTATGTAAACCTCAAAGTCTCCGACAGCGTAGAAATCGTCTCCAGCCAAGTCGCCGGTGCCTGAGCTGGCCTCCGCGACAACCGTCTCTTCAACGATCTACTCTTCGATTTCGAGTATTCCCCGTCCCCGGAATCTCCTCCATCCGCCGCCGATGCAATCCGGCGACTCACGAAGTAGTACAACAGCACCACCGCCCCCGCCGCCGTCGCCATTGTCGTAGCTGCCATCGGAGCACCACTCCCAAGAAAATCAAAATCAAAATCGAAACCAAAAAATGGGATAATCTCTGTACATTTATAGAATCATGCAATCAACAAACTGAGATTCCCAAATTCTGTTCTAAATTCGCATAATCTGTTGATTGATTATTTATTCCTTTTAATTTGCTTCTCATATAGAAATAATGGAGTTGAAAAAGGTGTTAAGCAGAAACTCTTTAAATGACGTAATTACCCTTCCCTCAACTTCATTATTTTTTGAGTGCACTCCAAATTTACCATTAATACAATTCTAATATTTAAATGTATTTCATTAAATCTAATATAATCTTGATTTCTTGAAATTGTGGGTTTTATTTCGACAAATGTTATTATCTATTTTTTTTCCATTTTTCAAAATAAGTGTTGTTTTAGAATATAAG
This sequence comes from Scutellaria baicalensis, assembly GCA_005771605.1. Taxonomy (NCBI): domain Eukaryota; kingdom Viridiplantae; phylum Streptophyta; class Magnoliopsida; order Lamiales; family Lamiaceae; genus Scutellaria; species Scutellaria baicalensis. Next base: position 20,181,231 of record CM016729.1, on the reverse strand, counting down.
TCTTTTAATTAAGGGTAGTTTTAAATTTGTATGCAGTTTTATCTCCAAATTATCTTTATTAATATTCATTAGCTAAAATTTCAATTTCTACTCCTTTTCTTCTCTTAAATTTTGAAAATTTTAAGATGAGAAAAGCCCATCTCTTACCATGAGAAAGTTTAGAAAATAGATTTGATATACTATTGATTTTAAAATAGAGTAGGAAATATTGTAGAAATTAGGCTTAAGGGTAAAATGGTCATTTCGAAAGAGAATGCACTTTGGTAAAGTGCGTACGTTTAGTGGTGGCGGAGGAGTTATCTAGTGTTGACGGTGCGTGTGGGGACTGTGGTAGATAGGTGGGCTGCCAGCATTGAGTTCTAGGCCCATTACGATCAATCTATTGGGCTTAGAGGCCCATTTTGACTTCTAGGCCCGACATTTGGATCAATCCATTAGGCTCGCCGGCCCACTATCAATCTCTTTCAGATTTATACAGCCCATCACCTTCTCCCCGCAAATTTCTCAGCCCTTTCACCGTAAAATTGGATATGTCATACTTAGGAGATATTTCGTGGGCAAGATGGGATTTAAATGTAATTTTCATAAAAAAAGGTACGAAATTGCAGTCCTTAAAAAAAAGTAATAAATTAATAGAAACTCTTGCTCTTATACGTATTGATTATAAAATCATTGTATATTTTATGATATTTAAAACTTAACTATTCCCCACCCAAAATGTATCAAAATTTAAAATATACTAAAAATAATTAAGTCGATAGAGTTGAAGCAAAGTTGAAGGCTCCATTGCCTTCAAATATTTTGATGGTCTCAGGGCAATTTGGGAAATTAGCTTATCGAGGATCGAAAATTGTGTTTGGTATTCAGATTTTTAATTTCATTTAGAGATTGATATTTTAAAATCTTTATTTAAAACTAGTTTTGTACCCATGCGGCGATGCACGGGATTAAATTCTTAAAAAAATATAGTTCTATGTTTTCTATATTTAAAATATTTGAAACTGAAAAATTGTGTCTATTAAATTTAATAGATTAGGTGATTTATACATTTAAAATATTTAACTAGTAAAGATTAACTTTAGTTATTGTGAATAAAATGGAATATTATATAAAATTCAAATTTATTTTATAAGCTTGAGAACAAAATCATATACAATTAAAAGTATACAATTTTCGCAGATCAAGTATATTGTTCTCATTTCTTGATTTCGTAAAACTTGATTTCTGAAAAACAACCATTATACAATTAGTAAAACAACAATGAAATCACAAAAAAACTTATATAATACGGTCCTTATTACCACATTTCAAACTCATTTTTAACAAATGTAAATGTGAATGGTGAAATAAGAGTCATAACAAATGAAATTTGTATATACTAATTAATTACAAATTCATTTATGAATAATTAAATCAAACAATTTTTTGGAAATCAAATATAAATTTATTCCATTACAGAAATATTTCACATCTTTCCTTACATTTTTTGTTGTAATGTTTCTATCTATAATGCATAGAGGCTGACTTTAGTTAAGGAATCAAAGTCTATTTTATATTATCTAATTAAAACATAAAATTTATTATTTTTTGATGGAAGAAATAATCTCTATTTTAAAAAAAAAAAATTGTTATTAAGAGAACATCTCAAACCTTTTCATTTTGCTAGTTTTATATTGTTTTGCATAACTAATGATATATATGTGTGTGTTTTAAAATGAATATTAGAACACTATAATTGATAACATGATATTCATGATAATATATTCATGGTGATATATACTAGTCTACAAACTAAACTAATTCAAGAATCAAAGATAAATTAACAAAAAAGCACAACAAAAAATATAAATTTACATTCAGAAGTTTTACCCACAACATCGTTAGTCATGGTAAGACATTTTAAAACTGTAGACACAAAATATCTCAAAATCAATATTATCACAGCCCCATACATAATTAACGCATATGAATTGAGCATTGTTATATTGTGGCAATCAAACATAATAATTGAGTAGAGTTGAACAAAACAAAATACATTGGCGAATACAAAATCATTTGCAAAATACTTTATATTTGTACTATTTTTTTATGTTTGCATGACTTGTAAATAAGCTGTTTTAATTTTAAATTGATAATGAAATTTTACATGATAAAAAAAACACATAATTAATGAAAAAATAACCATTGGAAACAGCTCTGCAGTCAAGGATGTTAATTCATTGTAGGTTTATATTAAAATACTAAAATTTAGAATTGCATTCAATAGTTTTACACCTGTAGAAAGTTCGAAACAAGGTTGATTATAATTATAGTACGAATTTGAGATGACCCAACAACTATATAATCCCATAAATGATCAATTTCTGAATATATTAATGAAAAAACAAATTAAAGAAAGTTTTGTCAATTGATCAATATCTTCACGGAGCAACAAATTAATAGAAACATATGATTTGAAAATTTTCTCCAAGTACTTGATTAATAATGTATCAATAATGTCCCTACATAAAATATATATCTTAAAATCCAAAAATGTTATTATGAAAATTACAAACACTTATAAACCCAAAATTAAAAATTATTATAATGATCAAGAAGTATGGCCATACGAAGAGAAAAAAAAAAAGAAAAAAGGAAAGAACATTATTCAAAAGAAAGAAAAACTAAATTTCCTTTCAAATTACAACCTTTATATATCTTCTTCTCTTTAGTTGGAATAGAAAATTCATCAATCAACCATCTCTTCAATTGTCTTATTCTTCTACATTTCATCAATATCAAGAATTTTCTTATAAATCCTTTCAAGGCTTGACACTTCATATTCGAAAAAGCAATCATGAAAAACGTAAAATATAATTATCCTTTGAAATAATAAAAATAATGATAATAATATCAAATAAAAAACAAACTAATTAATCATATGTTTTCTATGCTAAATTTATGTTTATTTGGAGAAAAAATTTCACATTTTCAACATCAAATTCACCTTATTTCAATTTCTGTTTTTTATCATTAAAAATATTAATTAATATTGAATTTCTGATATATAATTCATAACTAATCTTTATTTTAATCAAAACAAAGATTCCACAAAGTTAATCCATAGAGAAAACAATCAAAACATAACATTAAGTGAGAAATTGAGAAGACACTTGCGAGTAGAGTCATTAAATCCCATAAAATAAGAGGCACGTGGAAGAGAGTAATCTTCCTTTAGTGAGAATATAACATGTTTCTCACTATGTCTTTTTAGGTTAAAAATAAATATTTTAGTACAATAATATGCATTTCTCATAAAATAATTGTGGATTTTGTTGCGACCATCCCGTTATGTACAGGAAGAAGGACATCAGCAATAATCTTCACGCGGAAATTGTCTCTGAACTAAAAGTCATGTTGGACGACAACAACATATTCGCCAAGACATTTCGAATGGCAAGAGACTTTCTGTTTGATCAACGAGCTTCAGACGTCAGGCTGAAGTTGATCGGAAGGAGAGGAAGCGATGCTCGCATGTATAATCTACCCACTGCATCTGAAGTGGCAGTTCTGATATTCGGAGATATTGAAGAGGGGATGGGAGATAGAGACATCATAGTCGAGACACGATCTGGACGGTTGAAACGAATAAACGAGTTAAATGTTGTCTATCTCGGTCTGCAGTACCCTCTTCTATTTCCTTACGGTGAGGATGGCTACCGTGAAGACATTCCCTTTGCAAGTTCGAGATCCTTGCTCGGACGCGGGAGGGCAAAGCTGAGTATGAGGGAGTGGTTTGCATTTCGGCTCCATGAAAGGACAAACGAACCTCCTTCTATTTTGGTGTCTAAGAGACTGACTCAGCAATTCATAGTAGACGTGTACACGATGATTGAATCTGCTAGGTTGTTATACATCCGAACCCATCAGAAACAGCTGAGATGTGAGATGTACAAGGGTCTGCATGAAGCATTGTTGCGTGGGGAAACCGATCCATGCAGTTTGGGTCAGAGAATATTTCTCCCTTCAACATTCACAGGAGGAGCGAGATATATGATCCAGAATTATCAGGATGCGATGGCGATATGCAGATGGGTCGGTTACCCGGATCTGTTCTTGACTTTTACGTGTAACCCCAAATGGCCCGAAATAGTCCGTTTCTTACAGCCAAGAGGCCTGAAAGCGAAGGACCGTCCCGACATTATCTGTCGAGTGTTCAAGAAAAAACTAGACGGTTTGATGAAGGACCTTCGGAAAAATAGGGTTTTCAGATATGTTAGAGCAGTGATATATACAGTGGAATTCCAGAAACGTGGCTTGCCTCAGGCTCATATCTTATTGTTCCTCGACCAACAGGACAAGTACCCTTCCGCGGATGATATTAATCGAATCATTTCGGCTGAAATCCCCGATGAGAAAAATGATCTGCTATATTTCAATGTCGTCTGAGATTTCATGATACATGGTCCGTGTGGAAATTTGAATCTGAAATCTCCATGCATGTTGGACGGTCATTGCTCTAAGCATTTTCCGAAGAGCTTTGTTGACAGGACTTCAGTCGATGAAGAGGGTTACCCCGTATACAGACGTAGAGAGGATGAAAGAATAGTTTTGAAGAGCGGGGTCGAACTCGACAACAAATATGTTGTGCCTCATAACAGGCACTTGCTGTTAAAATACGCAGCTCATCTTAACGTCGAATGGTGCAATCAGTCCCGATCGATCAAGTATTTGTTTAAATACGTCAATAAAGGACATAATCGGGTCAGTGCCACATTCTACGACAGTGCAAGTGACGAGACTAGAGCACGAAAGGTTGACGAGATTCAGATGTACTATGAATGCAGATATATTTCGTCGTGTGAGGCCATGTGGAGAATTCTCGGATTTGAAATCCAATTCAAAAATCCTCCAGTCGAGCGTCTGACATTTCATCTTCCGGATCAACAGAATGTCGTGTTCTCCGACACAGATCCCATAGAGAGTGTCCTTGACCGTCCAAGTGTGAGTCAGAGCATGTTTCTGGCGTTCTTCGAGACCAACAAGAAATACCCAGAGGCTAATGGATTGACATATGCAGAGTTCCTTCAAAAGTTTGTTTGGAACAGATCTTCTAAGGAATGGATGCCAAGAAAAAAAGGATTCTCAATAGGACGCATCTTTTATGTGCCCCCGGAAGTGATGAATTGTATTATCTGAGATGTCTTCTAAACGTGGTGCGAGGTCCCCGAAATTTTGAGGATATAAAGACAGTGAACAATGTGCACTACAATACTTTTTGCGAGCCATGTTATGTGTACGGATTATTGGAGGATGATAAGGAGTACATCGATGGAATCACAGAAGCAAGTCAGTGGGCTTCTGCCAGTTCCTTAAGGTACCTATTTGTTACACTTTTATCATCAGAAAATTTCAGTCGTCCGAAAGAAGTCTGGTAAAAATGTTGGATTCATTTATCCGATGATATTCTTTACAGACAGCGTAATCTCCTCAACCACGAAGGTGCGTTTAGGAATTTGATGTGAGGAATGATATTTCAATTTATACGAAATCATTGCTTAATTTAATCATTCTCCTTTTATATTCTATTAGATCTGACGCTTAACGATGATGATATAAGAAACCTCGCTTTGATAGAAATTGAGAAGATTTTGCAGAAGTTCAACAAAAGTTTGAAGGATTTTCCAACGATGCCATTTCCGGACACGTCGATCACTTCGGTGACTTCTAATAGACTACTGTATGATGAGTTGAGTTATGATAGGGTTCGATTGGCTGGTGATTATAAGAGGCTTCTTCCTGAACTGAATGATGAATAACGAAGTGTTTATGACACCATCATTGAAGCGGTTGAGACCAACAGTGGGGGAGTCTTCTTTGTGTATGGATATGGTGGTACCGGAAAAACGCATGTGTGGAAAACCCTCTCCGCAGCTCTTAGATCCAAAGGCGAGATTGTTCTTAACGTTGCTTCCAGTGGTATAGCTTCGTTGTTGCTCCCCGGTGGCAGGAGGACACATTCTAGATTTGCTATTCCTCTAAATCCGAACGAGTACTCATCATGTTCAATCAAACAATGTAGCAAACTTGCAGAACTGATCTCAAGGTTGAAACTGATCATATGGGATGAGGCTCCAATGACGCATCGTCATTATTTTGAGGCATTGGATAGGAGTTTGCGAGACATCATGCAAACACTCAATCCATGCAACAAGGACAAACCTTTTTGCGGGAAGACAATAGTGTTTGGGGGTGACTTCCGGCAAATACTACCGGTCATTCCGAAAGGTTCGAGACAAGACATTGTCAATGCGACAATCAATTCCTCGAAGATCTGGAAACACTGTAGAGTTTTGAGACTGACAGAGAACATGAGGCTTCGGAGACTGGATTCCGGAGACCGTTTAGGTGAGATGATACAATTTGCTGAATGGATAGCGCGTATTGAGGATGGAAGGATAGGTGAAGAAGCTGATGGGTATTCAGTCGTCGACATTCCAGATGACATGTTGTTGAGGACCGCAGGTGATCCGATTTCGACAATTGTCAGCAGTACGTACCCTTCTTCACAAGAATCAATTCAAGATCCAAGCTTTTTGAAAGATCATGCCATACTGGCACCAACTCTTGATGTCGTCGACCGTGTAAATGACTACATGACTCAGTTAAATTCCGGTGAGGCCATTACCTACAGAAGTTCAGATTCAACATGCAGGTCCGATTCAAATGTGGATCTAATTTCTGATTTGCACACACCCGAATTTCTGAATTCCATTAGATGTTCCGGAGTTCCTAATCATGAGATTCAGTTGAAGGTTGGTACTCCGGTAATGTTGTTACGGAATATTGATCACTCCCTCGGATTATGTAATGGGACTTGACTGGTTATTACAAGACTTGGGAATCATGTTTTGGAGGCTAAGATACTATGTGGAAACAAAGCTGGTGAAAAGGTGTTAATTCCAAGAATGTCATTGACACCGTCGGATACAAGATTGCCTTTTAGATTCCAAAGGAGACAGTTTCCTTTAATAGTGTCGTACGTGATGACGATAAATAAAAGTCAGGGTCAGTCATTATCCCACGTGGGACTTTTGTTGAAGAAGCCGGTTTTCAGCCACGGTCAGCTATACGTTGTTGTTTCTAGGGTCACTAACCCAGATGGTTTAAAGAATCTGATATGTGATGGAGATAATGAGAGTTGCAGTTCCACTAGAAACGTTGTGTACAAAGAAGCATTTAAAGATTTGTAGTTTCGACCTTCATTTTCATTATTGTGTGTAAATATATTGCTCAGTTCTTTTTACGATGATTTTAATATCTTAATATATTTAATTTGAAGATATATAAACAAGCGATCACAAGCCGTGCAACGCACGGGTGTGATACTAGTATATATATAAAATGAGAATATTCTGTCAAAAATAGTTACAATAAATGTCACATTTATTAAATATTTCCATTATAAGAAATTATTAATAACTTTTATTTTAAATTTATTAATAAACACAAACATAAATATTAATATTTAATACATTTAATTTTATATTTATTGTATAAAAACTCAAAAGAAAAAGTAAATAGATAAATTTATCTACATATTTCTAGACTATAATAATAGAGGAAAAATTTGAGATATTTACAGAAATACTATTTTCTCAACAAAAAGTGTCACATCAATAATATTTTTATTTTCATTTTTTATTATTTAATCCATTCAATTTATAATATATATATTATTTTAGTTTATTCTTATTTTATTAATACTAATTAAGTTATTTTTTACCGAACAATTTCTTATACACCAACAATAGATAATGTTCAACTAATAATTTCAATAATAAATATTAATTTGTTAGGGGATAATTGTATCATATTTAATATAAATATAATTTATAAATAAGTGTAACACTATTAAAGATGTGTATATATACATATATGTATATATACAATGTATTTAGTGTGAAACTATATGTCATTCTAAGTATTTTTTAAATTAATATTTGTAAGTGTCCCATCAACAAATTTTTTTATTTTGCATTTTTTACTATTTAATCTATTTGATCCAATAATATAAATATTGTATTGATTTATTCTCATTTTATCGATCTTAATTAAATTAATTTTTATTGAAGATTTTATTAAAAATCAACAATATATATCCAAACAATAATTTCAATAATAAATATTAATTTGCATGGTGATAATTTATACCATAATAATATAAATTAATAAATAAATATAACATTATTAAAGATGTGTGTATATATACATATATGTATATATAATAAGTATTTAGTCTGAATTGTATGTCATCTTAAATATTTTTTAAATTATAAATATCTCATAATCAAATAAAATTTTAGCCTTTTTACTTTACACTTAGGACTTCGTATATTTTTTATATGATAGTGCACGTTTTGAATTTATATGGCTCACCTGATTATTTAAATTATATGCTTAGTTTCTAATTATATTGTCATCATCATGATCGTAGACTACTACTACATTTTGATTATGTGTTCAGCTTAAATAGTAATGATCAATGTCTTGCTATATCAATTAATTTACGTGATACTTATAAAGGAATAATTATCTGTCATCTTCGATGTTAAGCGATATTAATAAAAAAAATTATAATTCAATTTATTTTGAAATAAAAGGTTGAAAATACATAATTGACAGTGCTTATCAAGTTCCTACGTAAAATTTCTAATTTTATTGTGTAATGTTTCTATATGTACATACACACACACACATGTATTTAATTTAAATAATTGAATTTGATTTTTAATTCATATTTTTTTAGTTTTTTTAGTATATTTAATTTAAGTGACTGAAGATCTAATATTAGTTTGTAACACATGATAAAAAAAATGTTTCGACTATAGTTGTTGTGTATAAAAAAGTTTTTTAAAAACTTACAAACTTTACATGTAGAATTAACAATTTTGATTTGAAGATCATGATATTGATACTTTTGTTTTTAGTATTAATCATAGATTAGTGACTTGGATGTGTATAATATCAATATATTGTTGTGAATTGAATTATCTTAAGCAAATTTACACTTTCTTAGTTATTAAATATTATACTGTCTTTTATATACTAAAATTATTTACACTATATTATGAAATAATTAATATTTACCAATATTATATCACAAAACGCGCATCGCGCGGGTGCGAGTACTAGTTTTAATAAATTGAAATGGAAAATAAATTTTTTTTTTTTCCGTGAAGACATTAGACATGTACATTTTTGTTGTTTTCATTAATGCTATTTTGTTTGATCTATAGCTTTACCACTAACTATCATTGTACCCTGTGATGAACGATTCGTCGTATGGAACTTATTAATTTTGAAAATTTTAATATTATACTGTGATAATATTATATTAATATGTATATATTCTTAAAATTTTAAATATTTTATCTTTAATTTGTCACATTTTAATTAATGTTATATATATTTTTGAAATGCAAACAAAAATTTATAAATGTATATATATGTGTATGTGTGTTAAACAACGAATTATAAAATCTATACTTGGAATATGATGTTGTTAAATAAACACCAATTTTGTACACACGTTAATATTGTAAATAAAAATAAATCTATATATATATATAAGTAGAATATTTTGCCAAAAATAGCTACAATAAATATCTCATTTATTAAATATTTTCATTTTAAGAAATCATTAATAACTTTTATTTTAAATTTATTAATAAACACATACATAAATATTAATATTTAATACATTTAATTTTATATTTATTGTATAGAAATTCAAAAGAAAAAGTAAATAGATAAATTTATTTATCTATTTCTATACTATAATAATAGAGAAAAAGTTTGAGATATTTATATAAATGCTATTTTCTCAACAAAAAAGTGTTACATCAACGTATTTTTATTTTGCATTTTTTATTATTTAATCCATTCAATTTATAATATATATATATATATTATTAGTTTATTCTTATTTTATTAATACTAATTAATTTATTTTTTATTGAATAATTTCTTATACACCAACAATAAATAATGTTCAAACAATAATTTCAATAATAAATATTAATTTGTTTGGGGATAATTGTATCATATTTAATATAAATATAATTTATAAATAAGTGTAACACTATTAAAGATGCATATATATACATATATGTATATATATATATAATGTATTTAGTGTGAAATTATATGTCATTCTAAGTATTTTTTAAATTAATATTTGTAAGTGTCTCATCAACAAATTTTTTTATTTTGCATTTTTTACTATTTAATCCATTTGATCTAATAATATAAATATTGTATTAATTTATTCTCATTTTATCGATCTTAATTAAATTAATTTTTATTGAAGAATTTATTAAAAATCAACAATAGATATCCAAACAATAATATCAATAATAAATATTAATTTGCATGGGGATAATTTATACACCATAATAATATAAATTAATAAATAAATATAACACTATTAAAGATGTGTGTATATACATATATGTATATATAATATGTATTTAGACTGAATTATATGTCATCTTAAATATTTTTAAATTATAAATATCTCATAATCAAATAAAATTTTAGTCTTTTACTTTACACTTAGGACTTCGTATATTTTTATATGAGAGTGCACGTTTTGAATTTATATGGTGCACCTGATTATTTAAATTATATGTTTAGTTTCTAATTATATTGTCGTCATCATGATCGTAGACTACTACTACATTTTGATTCTGTGTTGAACTTAAATTGTAATGATCAATGTCATGCTATATGAATTAATTTACGTGATACTTATAAAGGAATAATTATCTGTCATTTTCCATGTTAAGTGATATTATAAAAAATTATAATTCAATTTATTTTGAAATAAAAGGTTGAAAATACATAATTGACAGTGCTTGCATCAAGATCCTACGTAAAATTTCTAATTTTATCGTGTAATGTTTCTATATAAACATACTCACACACATGTATTTAATTTAAATAATTGAATTTGATTTTTAATTCATATTTTTTTAGTACTTTTTTTTAGTATATTTAATTTAAGTGACTGAAGATATTAATTAGTTTGTAACATAGATGATAAAAAAATATTCCGACTATAATTGTTATGTATAAAGAAATTTTTAAAAAACTTGCAAACTTTACAGGTAAAATTTCCAATTTTGATTTGAAGATCATGATATTGATATCTTTGTTTTTAGTATTAATCATAGATTAGTGATTTGGAAGTGTATAATATAAATATATTGTTGTGAATTGAATTATCTTAAGCAAATTTATACTTTTTTGGTTATTAAATATTATATTGTCTTTTATATACTGAAATTACTTACACTATATTATGAAATAATTAATATTTACCAACATTATATCACAAAACGCGCATACAATGTTTATATATTAAAATGTAATGATTATTATTTTAACAAAAATATATTGATACTCTTTTAATTTGTATTAGTATAAAGCTAGGTATTTTAACTTTAAATTTATGTCATTATAAATAATTATATTCGAAAATATTAGAAATTTGAAATATATAAAGTAATATATTAATCTATCGATTAAACAAACAAATAACATTACCTGGGTAGTGAAATTTTAAAAAATAAGTTATATGTATTAGAAACGTTATAATTTATATTTTATTGGTATTTATAACTATAAATACACACGTATTTTAATAACTTTTTTTGGTTCAACGCCACATATAACTCATTTATTTTAAATCAAATAAAAAATTATATCAACTTATCAAATACATGAAAATCTCTCTTGCTATTTATTTAAATGAAACAATTCAAAATTGGACTTAATCTACACATTTTGAATAAAAAAATTATGAATAATAATTATAAAATTGATAAGTCAATATATCAGGGACTAAGAATGATGAAATTTTAATTTGTGAAAAACAAGAAAAATTACCTCTGTCCAATCTCTTATGCCACCTCAATTAATTAGAATATAAATATAAATAAAATTTGACAACAAATAAATATAAAATAAGAAAGATAAAATAAAATATTTGTATATTTCAAATGAATAAGTTGGTTAACTTGCAATAATAATTTTAATCTAATTTTTTCTATCTGATATGTTTTATATGTGTAATCTATTAGGTACACCTATAATATTTTTTATTTCTACATTTTAATATCAATTTATAATAAATTAATACTATATATCATAAAAACGTTTAAAAATGAAAAATCATTGAAGCCCACACACATATATTTCCATATTTCAGTTTGATAAATTTTATATGAATATTAAATTTAAGATCATTAAATAATGAATGATTTTATATATTATATATTTACAATTGATTTAAAATATGGTAAATTATAAAAAAACAATCTCAGCTATCGACTTTTGTAAAATTGCAACCTAATCTATTTTTTTTTTAAGATTGCCACCCAATCTTTTTGTGGTTTTGCCGATTGCAAAATTTCTGGTCATTTTCCGGCAAATTAATTAATTTTTTTCACTTTGCAACTCAAACCTTAACTTTTTTGTCCAATCGCAAATCATGATTTTTTTCGCTTCACACTGATACCTTTATGTTATATATATGAGTGTGACATTTATGTTATATAAGTGTAATCGATATTCATAAAATAAATATGAAGGAAATATTGGTCAAAATTGGTGAAATATGTGTAACATCGGTAAAAAATCGATGGAATATCAATAAATATCGAGAAAATATTGGAATATATTGGTAAATATAGTAAAAATAACAATAAATTTATGTACTCATATTTCTATCGATATCGATATTTCCGTGAATTTAAGTTATCTATATTTCCACCAAAATCGAATTTTTCATTCTTGGTTGCAATCTGATAAAAACACAAAGTTCAGGTTGCAATTAGATAAAAAAAAAAAACAAAGTTTAGGTTGCAAAGTGAACAAATTAATCTTCATTTCGCCGGAAAATTTGCAATCGACAAAACCACAGAAAGATTGGATGACAATCTGAAAAAAAAAAAAGATTAGATTGCAATTTGAAAAAAGTCGATAGGTGGAGTTGTTTTTTGTAATTTACCCTTTAAAATAAGTACTTAAAAATAAGATGAGAGATAATAAATATATAATCTCTTATTTCATCTTATTTATCTATTTATTTTGTTTATTTGTAATTTCTATACAATAAATACTAAATTGAGTATCATAACTGATTTCTTAAATTAAATATTTATTTATTTGTATTGAATTTCTTAAAATACAATAAATATGTTTATTTATTTTTATTTGTATTGAGTTTCTTACAATAAATATAATACAATATGAAAGCAATTAATAGGTTTCTTAAAATAGTAATTATTTAATTAATAGATAATTTATTGCAGTTATTTTTGACAGAATATCCTGCTTTTATATATATATATATAACATGTTTCTCACTATGTCCTTTTAGGTTAAAAATAAATATTTTAGTACAATAATATGTATTTTTATTTAGAATATACGAAAATATAATATGTTTAGATTTATTTCAACATACTCTCTACATCAACATGCTTTCAAACTATGAAAAGATCATTGGAATTAAAAAAGAACCTTAGAAATGATTATATGACTTTCAATAATATAATATCTAGCTATAAATATCATCACCTCAAATATATTAAAATAAAGAAGATGAAGAAGTAGCAGTTTAATGTTCTCTTACTGCTTGTCCTCGTGCATAAGGGTGAATACTGAATAGGAGCTTCAAACCAAAACATCATGAGAAAAATGTTTCTAAAATATATGATATGATCTTTTCTCATATATCTAATATGTGAAATTATAATTTTGAAATGATCACACAAATTTTTTGAAGTAAAAGTAGTATTTAAAGGTGAAACATTGCAATGTATAAAATAGTTTCAAATTTTGAATTTTGATTCGATTAATCATCAAATTTATTACATATCTAAATATTTGATATGGATAATTGATTAATGAATATCAATCAATATCGTGAGTTGTGGCTTAAATCATGTTCACTCAATTCTTAAATTATAATAGATTTTGATTTTTCTTTTACAATAAATATTATATATATATATATATATATATATTGTGTGCATGCAAAATATTTATGGTTGAATATAAATGAATCACAATTAATTATTGGTACGATGCAAATGGAAAGTCAACATTTATAAAGATCCACATTATTTTCAATTTCAACATATTTATGTTCTTGAATTTGAAAATATATCTATATATCAATAATTTTAATGTAGATAGATAATAAAAATTTTAATATTAGAAATTTTTAAGTTGTTTCTTTATTTGATATAAATTTTAATTGGATATATTATTGGAAAATCTCCATAGGTAGTTGACTTCCCTATTTACTTTTCTTAAATATTTTGAGATGAATAAAAAATATATATATAAGAATCCAATGAACCACAGTGACTTTTTTTTCTTCATATAATATATACACTATTTTTTTCCAAATCTTTTAAGTCTACTTCTTCCTAATATAAGTAAAAGATATTTAAAGGTAATATTTGACCTTATATAGATTGATTGTATATATGTATTTATATGTGTATCTAAATATATATAAATATTTTAAGGAATGACTAAACATAAATAATACTATTTATGTCCAATTATAGTATGAGATTTTTAGGCGGGAAAATCATTGATATACTATATGAGGAAATGTTTGTGTTTTTATATATACTAGTTTTGTACCCGTGCATCTTAAGTTTTTTTTTTTTATAAACTTAATTATAAATATTTGTAATTTGAAAAACAATATATAAATTTAATAGAATAAGATAATGTGGTTTATATATTTCAAATATTGAATTAATGAAGATTAATTTTAAATAGTGTGAATAAAATAAATTATTATTATGGTTAAAGTTAATTTATAAATTTGAGAACGAAATATTATATAATTATAAAATAAGTATGATCAATCAAATTAATTAAACTCATAATTTAATAAAATTGAAACACTTGTGGTGATGTTTTTTTCCTTAGCCACATATTACCATCTTTAAGTCAAAAAACCAACTAAAAGAACAATCATATATCCACTAAGTAGGAAAAAGAACAAAGGGATGCATCAAAATCTAGAAAGACAATTTCAAAGGATTCTCAATCTTTTTATTATTAACAACAATTTTTTATTTCTTTCTTATTGATAGAAATAAAAAATTTACCGTTCAATCTCCTATTCACTTGACTTTTTTTCTCAAACACTTACACAATTTTAGACAACTTATGAGGTAGATACATTATTTTCAAAAGAACAATCGAAGAAATATTAATCATGATTATTAATAAATAAAATTATTCTTAAAAAAAACTAACCTAATATGTTAAGTCATTTTCAAATTTAGTTTGTTTCAATATGGATGTAAAATCAGGTTATTATTTAACAAAAACTGATAGAATAACATATAATAACATTTTGATCAATTATTAACTTAACAATTGTTAAAAAGACCTCGTCCATATTGTTAGAACCATTTCCTTGGATACGACTTTGAACAAAACCTTCTTTCGATCAAGATTTCAATATTAGGAGAGACAATATCCAAAATTTCATGCAACTTTTATAACACCCCAAAATTTTATAACATAGATTATATATATATATATATATATATATGTACATTAATTATGTATGGGTATTTTTAGTGTTAGCCCAAAGTAGTGTTATTTTGTTTCGGCCCAAATTCAATACCACTTAAGCCCAAGACTTGAGCTCATTTATTTTTTTTAAAACACAAGTAGAAATTTTGCAAGCCCAATATTCTTTTCCCCTTAGCTGAATTAAATGTGAGCCCAATCTGCAAATACCCGGCTCAAGTTAAAATTATTGGAAGCCCAAAGATGAGCCCATGAGACTCAAGCCAATTTTTGGGTAAAGTCTGAGTCACCCTCTCAATTCTTGAAGACAGAACACGTGTCTCCTTCCATGATCCATCTGTACAAGGGTTGATCACCCTCTTCACCTCATTTTTCCTTCTTTCACTATCGACTGTTTTGCAGGGATTTGAGTGGGAAAAAGGGGTAAAAGTTTAATCCATATTCTTGCTATGTTCTTTAATTTTAGTTGATGAATTTACTGCACTCCATCCCAACCTCAATTTTCTTTCCTTTTCTCTGTAAATCATCTATATGTATACTCATGTATCTATTTTCTTTCCCAGTCTTTCTTCTACCATGAATTGATGTAATTAGTTTGAAATTGTATCTATTTGTGTATAGATATATATATAGCCAGGTCTCTTTTCTCTCTCTCTCTCTCGCACTGCTTTAAGCTCTCGGCTGCAGGGGTTTGGCGCCGCCGCCTGGATGGGGGTGCAGCGCCGCCGCCGCCGGCGCTGCTGTGTGCGTGTGTGTGCTTTGTATGATGATGTGTGTGTGTGTGAGTTTTGAATGTGTTTGTGCTGCTGTTGGTGGTTGGGACGATCGAGGGAGGCGCCGCCACGGCGAGAGGCGCCGTGAGCTAGGCGTGAATGAAAGGGTATGCCGGCGCTCATCGCCGGCAGCTGCAGGGGCGGCGAGACGTGAAAGGGGGGAAAGCGACGGCTGTGGTAGAATTAAGGGGGGAGTGTTTGGATCGAGTTGTGAGGGAGTGCGTGAGTGGCGCCGCCGTGTGTGGCGGCGCCGTGCGAGGGCGTGGGTGAGGCCGCTGCTGCTGCCAAGAGGGGGAAGATGGCGACGGGAATGGGGGATTTGAAGCAGGGGCTGGGATTTAGAAATTTGATACTTTCCAAGGACTTCTTTGCAAATATTTAATTTTGCATAATTATTTGTCAACCCCTTTATCTTCTGCTTTATTGCACTTCAGTACCTGTATTACTTAGAGATTCAATTTCAGCCCTGAGATTTAACTTAATTTACAGATTGACCCCAGAATTTATAGAAATATCATATGAACCCCTAGATTTTACGAAAATGACAATTAACCTCAGAACATGCTGAAAATTATAAAACGGGACCTATACCTTGCTAGATAATATTTTATGACTCTAAACCTATATAATTTTATGTGCTTTATGTCCTACGATACTAGGAAAAAGCTAGGATGACATCCAAACGATACGAAAAATACGACGAAATACCATTAGGCAAGGAAAATCCTAGTACGAGACTACGATCATATAAATCCTAAATTTGATTAAACTCTAAACTTAGGATCACGAATTCTTATTCCATTCGAGGATTTATTCTCCTAGTTATTCCGAACATATACAGTTAAATTAGACGCTAAGTCGAACTTCTGCGCTATGTAGGGTTTCCAGAAGAAGGACAGGATTAAGGAAGGGACGACGAATTGCAATCGAACTTTTGATAATCGAGGTGGGGGTAAAATCTTATCGAATAAATATGCTTTAAATTGTGCAATTTAGTACATGAAATTGTTGCATTATACAACGTGTTGCACGAAATTGATTTCATGTTGATAGTTTATATTTGATGATTACTTAAATAGAAAAATATGTACTTTCAAGGAGTTTTGGTTTTCCAAGAATATCAATGCAATTGATTTCATTCGATGAAAAGTCGGGATAATACCCGTACAGGAAGGGTTTCTTTAGAAACCAATACAGGTCAAAAGATTTATTTGTTTATTTATACTTGTCATGAATTATATGAACCTACGTGAATGTGATTAACGTGTACTATGTGTTATGTGAGAATGATTATGTGAAACATTTAACTGCGCATGCGCATCCTATGCCAAGTATATCGGGTATTCTACGGAAACCCCACATGAAGGGTGTAAAAACCCAATGGAGTCGGGTTGGGGCTCGATAGGCTTTTCTTCGGAAACCTATCCAGAGGTTACATGGGACTACTCGGGAGTCCGCAATGTGTACTATGTTTACGTCTATAATAATATTACGATAATATGCGTTTCCCCTTCCACAGCACAGGTCGACCCACTGAGTGTACTTTTGACACTCACCCCTTATATGTTTTTATTTTACAGAAAGCCATGAATGAAGGAGGGACGAGCTGAATTGCCTGACTCTTTTTCTTGTATAATTATGTATAATTTCCTTGTCGGCATTTCCTGAACCCTATTTTGGTACTCTGTATTAAGAATCCTTTTACGCTTGAACTATACATACTTCTTCACTGTACATGTTAATCTCTTCAAAGTACGAGGATCATCATTTTCAGTATTTCATTTACTATTTGCTTTCCGATGATCTATTCTTTTGGTTGGACGCCCTGTTTATAAGATGTGCTTCCGCTATATTGGTCATATTTCCATATTCGAAAATGGGGCGTGACAACTTTATCTTAAATCATGTATAAATACGAAAAGTATATTTATTAATAAAATAAAGAAAAAATATTTTCTTCCAAAATGACTATTATTTAAATTATCAAACAAATACTTACCATTTGTGCTCTCAATTCAAAAGTTGTTTAATCAGATGCTCGATACATTTTTCATCACAAATAGTAAAAATTACTTTGTCAATTTTATCTACCACACCAAGACTACTTTATTTAATTACATAATTCATATTTTTTTAACGTCTAATATATGTAATACATAGAATATATTCATTTTAATTCATTATATATAAAAATCTATGAAATAAAATAAAGTAAAAAACCTGCAATGACATAAATATAATAATTTGTATAACATCAATATATCAATTTATTATTCTAACTACATAATTTCATGACTAACATAATGTGTATTTGCTAGTTTTTAAATTTTTTTATATCATCAATATGTAAAATGTGTATATGAACATTTTTATTACTAATATACAATTTTTTATTTGAACGTGTCACTTAAATTGATTTGTTAATTGAATACTTTGTAGAAATATCTTACTCTATAGTCTTCAATCCAATGCAACCTTGTTGTCACCATTAGGGTGATATATCACTTTAGGAGTGTGTTGTTTATAGTAAATTGTGTTTTTCAATATTCAATTGGAACTGATTATTAGAAAAAAAAATATATGGTAAGTAAAATAATGAAATTATTTAATTTAAATGGATATTATAGTAAAACAACTTAGTAATATTTAATAAATAAACTCACCAATACGACATCTTAATTGTTATTCTGGTATCAATATAAAGATACTGTACTAACAAAGCATTATAATATCAATCTATATGGTGCTAAATAACATAATAAAAAATAATTAAAAACACCATTAATCTTATATGTAAAAATATTAACTAAATTCTGATCATATACAAAATCAAGAAATCACCAAAAGAAGAAATTGAACTATTATCTCATCATCAATTACTCCATTTCTCCCTATTATACAGAATCAACGTAAATGATGAATTGAGCATTATCAGAAACTCCCATGTACAAAATTTGAATTTCAATGAAATTAAACAAAAACTAAAAAGAGAAAATAATGAAAGAGATGCTCCCAAAATTGCATAATAACACCAAATTGTCATTACAAAAAATATGCATTGTTACTACACTATGACGATGAAAGATTCCTAAAAACATAAAATAGAGATATACATTATAATTGAGAGAAGAAAAGAAACACATGAGACATGGGTGGACATAGAAGAAAGAGCATAGAAGAGCTCAATCCTTCTTTTATAATTATATAAAATATAAATTTGGTATATTAAAAATTACATTTAAATTTGATTGGAAACATTTTCAAAATAAAACTAATGAAACAAATCCTTCCCAATGATAATTGATATAGCCACAATTTACGAGCATGAATTACTATATTCCAGAAATAGATATATTTATTTCTTAAGTAAACATGTTAGCTGATTTTTATTCTCTCTCAAATAATAGATATGTGTTCATTTCTCAAGAAAATGTCATGTCAATAAAAAAAGATATTAACTTAAATATCAATTTTTTAATCATTAAAACTGATATGGTCATTAAGTCTAACTAGTATTTACCCCGTGCGATGCACGGAGATAAATTTTAAAATAAAATATTTTTATATAAATACGATGTAAATAAATTTTTATATATAATAATATCTTTATATATATATATATAATATAAGAATTGACTGAAATAGAGTAATATTTCTTATTCAATATTAATATTGGTATTTGTAATGTAATCAAATAACATCTAAAAACTTTTTTTTAGAACTGGTATTTAATAAATTTTGTTACATATTTTTTATAAGTTTTTATTGTTATAAAATGTTGAAAGTGATTGAAAATGTCTATATCAAACCTAATAATATAAATTTATAAGAAAAAATAACTAAAATAAAAAGAAACTTACACATTACAAATTTGGAACCTTTTTTTTTAATTAAAAATATTTATTATGTTGTTCTTATCTCTCACAATATTTTGTATACATCAAAATTTTCAAACTAAAACGACTGATTACTTTTGAAACAAAAACATATAATGACCACGACTAAAAATGTATTACTTTAAGAAAAGTCCGACATGAGATTACATATTATAATATTTTAAAATTCATTTATCAACATAATACATATTATATATATATATATATTATTTATTAAAAATGTGATCAAATTGAATTACATGAGTATACATTGCTAATTAATTTTCGAAATATATCATATGATATTTAAGTTTAATAGTTGACTTATGCAATAAATTGTATCAACATGTGTAATATTACATTGAGGTAATATTTATGATTTATTAATATTTTCCAAATATAACTTGAGAAATCAACCTTACCTTACCTTATATATTTTAAAAATATATTCTATATATTTTAAGAAATAAATAAACTAAAAATCTCATACTATATGAATATACCAATTATTATTTGTTCAATTTTTTTTATTAATATAAGTTAGATGAAAAAAGTGGATACTACTGATAGATTTGAGTTTTATTAATATTTAAATGCATCATTAATTATGCGATTAATAATATTGAATCTATCATTATTACATAATACAAATAATATTAACATGTATATATAAAAAAAAGGTCAATGATGTCTATATTTCAAGAAAATTGAAAAGTATATGTATCAAATATCAATAATTTTTTTTATTTTAGATTTGACAAAAGAATAATTGACAATTAATATTGTGAATTTACATATAATTCAAACATTCAGTGTAAAAAAACTCAAAAAAACTAATACAACTCTAGTTTCATCCATTATATTTATACATTTATACGTCAAAATAAATCACTATATTTATTCTTAACACCATGAATGGTGCATCATTTTGAGATAAATCCAAAATCAAATTTATTTTCCCTAACTTATTACCTTTCAAGCTTTCACTATCTTGATTGCTAAGTCAGAATCAATTAATATATTTCAACAATTGGTGAATATGTACTCTCAAGTCGCAAGCCAAGATTTCTTCAGTTATTACCTGCATATAAGAAGTGATCAAAGCTTTTAAAAAATTAAATTATATTGAAGTAATAATAATTTATATATAATACTACCATGTTAAAAATAAAGTAAAATAAAAATCATATAAAAAAAATTGAAATAACACAAATCAATCAGATAACATATCATAGAATCTCGTATCATTCAATAGTGAATTATTTTTATAGTTCCATATAATAATAATAAACACTAAATAAAAACCAACAATAATTAAATTCATCAATGTGATTCTCAAATATAATTTTATAACAAAACAAACAAAATAAACATCAAATTATAATTTTTACCTCTAAGGATGTCTTACCCTTCAAAGAATCGTTCAAAAGTGATACATAAAATAACAGAATAAAAGCGAGTGAATCAAACCAAGATAAATTTTTATTATTTATAATGTATGATTGTTGATTATATCAGGTAATTACCATAATTTAAGATAATCAATTTTAATGTTAATTTTAAATACCATATTTTGTGATATCTATATATGCTAGTTTAATTGGTAGAATCAACGACAAGATAATTATATATCTCAAATAATCAATTAAATAATCAATGTATGCTAATGATAGTATATAATTATATACCTCATATGGATAGAGTTGTGTGCCATTTACTTACGGAAAAGTAATATTCAAATCTCAAATTAAAATGAATATTTTGATTAATAAATTAGTTACAACAATTACCACAATCATTTATAAATAGTCAATACCATAATTTATGAAACTAATCAATAACTTTATTCCATTTAACTCTTCATTTTTAAAGGAAAACATTTTTATTTAAATATATGATTTTTTTATCATATAAATTCATCATTTTATTTTTATTTATAATATCTGACTTTTAGATGGAAAATCATCTGTTTTAGACAATATTTTGATTTCTATATAAATAAAGATAAAAATTAATCAAAATATAGTTCATCTTCACGTCAGATGTTTATATATATGCATAAAAAAATTATTTAAAATTTTAATACAAACATAAATCCCATAAAAATTATGTTTCACAATAATGAATATTACGAATTTTATTAGTATATATATCCCATAAATCATGCAAATGTCATTTTACATTTCTATGTGATATAATTCTCAGTAGATATTATTTATGAAAAAAATAATCAATATAAATCTTTCCATTTATAAATAAACGATTTTTAAGTCATAGATAATTAAGTAAACGTATGTAAAGTGAAGAAAAATGTGTCATCTTGAAACAAAATTCAATAAATATATGTATTATATCATTTTATTGTGGAATGAATTATAATATATATATTATTCATTTGAATATCAAATCATATCTATATTTATATTATTGTATATAATCAATGTTTATATTATTGATGATATTACGTTAATAATATTTATATACATTATTTAAATCATATCATAAATATATCAATTGAAATTTAATAATCAAAGTTGACTAACCATATAGACAAATATGTGGAAGATTTTTTGTCATAACTCTTCCATAGATATATACAAATTAAAAATTGTAAGTCTAGTTTATTTATGGAAGAATATTGATTTCCAAATTCAAAATTAAAATTTGATGAGTAATCAATTAACAAAATCATTAATACATAATTAGCACAATTTACGAAAATCAATCATAATATTCCATTTACATCTCCACTTTTAAAGGTCACATAGTTAAAATTTTATCTTTTATTCATTATTTCTGAATTTCCATATTTAGGATGAGACCTTTAGATAATAAAATTATTTTTGGGAAATTTTTTACCTTATTGTTTCAGAAAATATTATTATATATATATATAAAGATATGTATGCATATGTCATACACCTATTTATATATTATATTATTTTGTAAAGGTAAAAAGTATATATATTATATATATATTTGCATATATTTACATGCATATTAAATCATATATAAATATATATATATATATATATTATCAGTGAATGTAATAAATTAATTTTTTAATATTTATATGATATATAATTATGATATTATATGATGTAAATTAATCATATATATGTATCATATGTAGATACACATATTGTTTAAATGATATTATAAATATATGAATTGAAATTAATAATTAAAGTACCATAATAACAATTATGTTAAAAAGGTTATTTTATTATATCACTTCCATAAATATACATATCATCAAACATAATTTATCATTTATCATTATTTTAATAAATAAAAATCATTTCCACATTTAGCAACATGTTTTAGGCGGGAAAATTTTAACATTACTATTTGAGGAAATGTTTGTGTTTTTATATATATAAAGATTACTACATAAAATTTATGTTTTATTAATATTTTTTTCCCAAATAAAATTATACTTAATATAAAATATCAAATTTACCTAATATATCAAAAGATAATGCAAAATTTATTTTAATGCATTCGTATATGTATATATGCTAAATATTTTAGGAATTCAATTACCATAACATTTCATACTATATAAAATATATACATATATAGATAGTAATATATATTTGAGATAATAATTGAGATTTTTGTCCCATATTTAGGATGGGTATTTGGGTGGGAAAAACATTCTCAAAAATAGATATATTAACAATGTTCTTGTTTTTACATATATAAACATATATATACTTTGAATAATTATTTATTAAAAACTAATTTTATTACAATAAACCATGAATAAATACATATATTATAAAAAGACATATATATAAAGTGATAATACATATATATATTACATTTATGATATGTTATTTATGATATGATTTATATATTATATTTATGACATGATTAATTGATATTAATAATTAAAGTTGACTTTCCGTATTGACAAATATATTAAAAGGTCAGTTTTCCATAAATTTTTCATATATATATATATATCAAATATGATTTCCAGAAATATCAAACATAATTAATTAATCAAAGATCAATTAATTATATCAAAATACCAATTAATCAAATATTAATTGATTAGAATTACTTACAAATTTAAAAATTAGTGCGTAATAGTGGAATCACACGAAATCATTCTATAATTAGTATGTATTTTGAATTTTATCATAAAGTTTCCTTAAATATATATTATGTGTATATATATCCAATATGATTTATATTTATTGAATATATAATTATAAAACTATGTATAATAAGAAGCATAATATATATATATAATTAGTGTAGTTAGTGCATAAAAATATATAATTAGTATATATATTGGATTGAATTTTATCATAAAGTTTCCTTATATGTATATGTATATATCAAATATGATTTATATTCATTAAATATATAATTATAAAACTATGTATTATAAGAAGCATAAAAAATATATAATTAGTGCATAAAAATATGCAATTAGTATATATATTGGATTGGATTTTATCATAATTAGTGTGTAATTGTGGAATCACATGAAATCATTCTATAATTAATATATATATTGAATTTTATCATAAAGTTTCCTTAAATATATATTTATATGTATATATCAAATATGATTTATATTTATTAAATAAATAAATAAACATTTCTAGTTTTGGTAAGGTATTTTTGGCGGGAAAATGTGCATTTTACTCTTTTTGGCAATGTTTGTGTTTTTATATATATAAAGATAAAGATAAAGATTTGTTCTTGATTCATTAATACTGCAGTATTGTAGCTCGTAGTAAAATAACTTTGTTTCTATAGCAATAACATATGTCATCAAAATTAAATTGATTGAAAAATTAAAGATAATGTCATCAAATTTAAAATTAAATGGGTAACATGTACTTGAAACCAATTACATTTCAACCAGAAGGACAACAGTGCCCCTATAAATTACATCAAATGGAATAAAGCAAAATAAAATTAAACACACATTATTCAAAAATACAATTTCAAACACACCATGATCAATTTATTCGTTTTTTTATTTGAAATAAGAAAAGCCAAAATTTAATTGATTTGATTTAGTTGTTGTACTCATGTGGGTGAGCATGGAGGTGAGTCTCAACAGCATGGAAGAGAGCCTTAGCCTTCTCTTTGCCTTCTTTGATCTTCTCTTCAACAATGTTGTGTTCTTCTTTCTTGGTGTGGTATGTGCTTATTGTCTTCACAATGCAGCCTCCATCGGGATCTGCGACGAATCTGACGTCGTACGAGATCGAATCAAGATCGTCTCCTAAAGCATCACCTTCAATTATACTATAATTGTATACATAGTTCCTCTCATCAACTTTATCAATCTGATGTTTTACGCTCTTGAATTGGCTACCTGTAAGAATATATATAATTAGTGAGAAGTGATCATATGTTTTAAAACAATATAAGTCTTCTGTACTTATATGTAAACAACTTGATTTTTTACTGGTACAAGCTCATATGAATATGACAATAATGGTAAAGATGTTCTTAAAGAATTTTTCTCTTTGTATTTAAAAAGTTATTTATACTGGTGACCTTAAAAAAACGTCTTGTATAAATTGTTACGATTTTGTACCTTCACCGAAAGTGATGGACTTTATGGTTCCGAGGCCGCCATCACCGTGGTGCGTTTCGATGCTTCCGAATGCGTCAGGCAGGACCTTAGGGACAAGGTTGTCTCCATCGAGAATGAATGCTTTAAACAATCTCGATGGAGGGATCGAGGAGGCCACGTCATACTCGTAAGTGATGGCAACCATGGTGATCAATGAATATCTTGAAATAATGGAGAAAACAAGAGAAGATTGCTAAGAATGAAAGCTTGCTTGAATTGTGTTTTATGAGAGAAACGAAACCCAATTAATAAGTGATCACAGAGTTGAAGGTTATCATGTGAACATATATATTATCATTTTTATCAAATTAATTTCACTACTTTTGTCCAAATTGTACTAAATAAATAAATGACAATCTAAGTTGGCATGCATGAACTTGGAAGTTGGATGCTTACTAAATAATTCAACGGTTAAATTTTCGAAGTTTCCATGATAATATATATATATATATATATATATTCCTTTTTTGAACACAGTTTGCATTTTATTTTAAAAGCTATTAATGTAACTTTATAGGACACACAAATAATAAATTAAATAATACGAGTACATAATTAATTAGAAGAAGCAGCCTCAATTATTCAATTTGGTAACAAATGTGAACCACTAATTTTTATATAAATAATAGCAATAATTTCCGGTTCACCAAAATGGACTTGTCGATTTGAGATTTCATTAATGTATAATATGAAACACGTTAATTGCATCAATCTTATGCATTTGTGATCATATGCATATGTAAAATAAAAAAAATAAAATGTGATCATATGCATTTGTAAAATAAATAAAATAAAATGTGATATTATAATTAACAAAATATAGTATTCTTAGGTAAACTACATGCATTCATGTCCGTACAAAATAGTTATATCATGGATAATTTAACCATATAAATCTTTGTGCTGAATTTTAAAATTGGGTTATTTTACTCCGGAAAAAAAAAAAAAAACTTCAAGCATGGGATATTTATCCCTTTTATTTTAGAGTAGGTCTTTCGTGAGACGGGTCAACTCATAACCCACACTTAATAATTCATATGAAAATTTATGGATATAAATTCATTTCACGGGTAATAAAAATCCTTTTTACGGAAACTATTAATGAAACTGTCTCACATGAATTTTTGTGTTTATTATTTTATGTCCCGTGCATATTAAGTCTTAATTCAACCAATATTTTGACACCGAATGATTTACCTGAATAGCATGAAGCTCTCTCTCTCCCAATTCAAACCCTATCTCTATCAAAGAGCAAGTGTATAGGTATATGCATATCTTTGCATATTTTATCTTCATCCATCACTGTTTGGGTTTTCTGTGATGTTATTGAGGTCGGATTCTAAGGCTGTGGTGGACGTTGATGAGAAGTGGATATAATTTAAATTTAAATTATAAAATAATCTAAGGGTCTATTTGATTATGTGGATTTGAGGAGGGATTTGAAATACATGGTAGCAAATCCATCGGTAGTGTTTGGATAGATGTGGATTTGAAATCCATGATTTTTATTTTGAGCTAATTTCGGAGTCATTTTGGTGGATTTCAAATCCACTCCAACTTGGGAGGATTTGAAATCCACTCATTAATTTCAAATCCTAAATTTCAAATCACTCTATCCAAACAGAGCCTAAATGTAAAAAATAAAAATTAAATGTTTAGCTCAATTACTAAAACCAATTTAAATTTGACTCTACGAATAATCAAATTAGCTTACATACAAATTTTAAAGCTGCAAAACAACTCCAAAAAATTTGAATAATGTTACGGTCTAAAAATATAAATAATGTTACAATATAGAGGTTTGAAAGTGAAATAATAAAGAAGTTGAGGCACAAATGTTGAAATAAAAGATAATAGTGGTGGTTATTACCGTTACCTCATCCACCATTTTCCCACCTAGCATGCAACTTAATTCAAACATATCTCTCAAAGAGAGAGTGTATATATGTTTGATGTATGTATAATGTATGTATAGGTGTATACACCGATATCTTTGGACATTTGATCTTCATCCATTAGTGTACGGGGTTTTTGTTGGAAGGATGTCGTTGAGGCCGGACTTTGAGGAAGTCGATCAAAAGCGGAGACAAAGGGAAGACAATGAGGTTCAGAGTTGATGAATAAAATAATGAATAATATTTCCTTTTCTATTTCAACATTAGGAAAAGTGAGTTAATATAGATTAGATATTGATTGACAATTAAAAATGATAGTTAATAATTTATTTAATTTAGCATTAGTGATATAAAATAAATTTAAATATAAATATATTTTTAATTATAATTTGGGAAGAAAATCAAATTAATGTGAGAGTAACATGTGTTCTCTATGGTTATCACTTTAGTATATGATAAAGATACCAGTTTTCTAAGTTTGGTTTGTTTTGACTATCGAACAAAGTACTTAAATATAAATCATATAATACATTTTATGTACTTAAAGGGTGTGTTTGAATCCATTATTGATTGAACTTGATTATATTCATGAAATTATTGTTGTCTTGAATACATAGGATATGTTATCCATCTATTCGCATAGTGGTCATATCACAAGGTTGAATGATATAAAACCAGACTCTTTTTATATCGAGGACTTACATTTTTCAAACAAACAAATTATTTTTGTTAATATGATACATATCGAACCTAATAACAACAATCAAAGAGACATTTATGGTATAAATGGACTAAACTTGGTTTTGTATCTTGTTAGGTTTGAAATGTTATGTCGAATCAAGAAGCAGAGGAAATCATTGCCTCGACAGAGAAGGCGAAGTCCACAAAAAGACTGGTTCAATGTGCTATTTCTACTTGGAAACAAAGAGGAAAAGGGGTTGTGATGGATAATATTTTAATTGTTTGCATCTTCTTTCATCGCTTGATAGATCCTGATCAAGTTCAATTTGTTATTTTTACTTGGAAACAGAGAGGAAAAAGGGTTGTGATGAATAATATCTTAATTGTTTGCATCTTCTTTCATCCCTTGACAGATCCTGATCAAGTTCAATTTGTTATTTTTACTTGGAAACAGAGAGGAAAAAGGGTTGTGATAGATAATTTCTCAACTGCTTGTATCTTCTTTCATTGCTCATACAGATCATAATCAAGAAATCAATTAGATGAAACTAAACAAGAAACATGTCTAAGCTTAAACGATCTTTAATCGAAAGTGTATCTATATATTTTGTAATGAAACTTTGTTGGAATCTCTAATGAAGTAATATATATATATATATATATATATATATATATATAAAGAAGACCTTTAATAAAAATAGCAATAACTAATTTTCCCTCTCAAATTAATCTACTATAAATGGAAAGAAAGTAGTTATAAAAAATTAAATAAATCAAAAATAAAAAGATGTATACTTTTAATGGTTGTGGGGTCCATTAGGTTAGACTATATCTATAGGTAGGTAGATTATGAAATATATTTTATATTTTTCTCTATTTCATATAAATTATAATCCTTAAATTAATTATTTTTTATTTTAAATTTTGTTTTAGTTTATGAAAAATATAAATTTTATATTTACATTTTGGTGCAAATTTGTATTTAATAAGATTACAAACACAAAGATAAATGACTAATTAAGCTATACATTAGGAAATTTAAAAAATTATTTTTAAAATAAAAGTCTTAAATTTTTTGAGAAATTAATAACAATGTAAAACATTTTGGTATAGTTGTTTGATATATTTGTCAATACAAACTAGCTATATTATTAAATACGTATCAATATCTTTTAGTTATTGGGTGAGATTTATATCTTTTTTCTAAAGATATCTAAAATTGTGAATGCAAATGAATTACTTACTAACACCACATTTGTTAATAAGTAGGAATCAACAAATATAATAATATATTAATCATGATACTTATATCTATATTAATCTGTAACATGCACAACCTATCTTTATGAAGTAACATATTTTTTAGATATCAATTATCGTTTACAATAAATGTTTCTCAGTACTAAATTTGCTTCTTTTATTTTAATTTACAATATTAATGGGTACGTGTACAAAATTGATGTTTATTTAACAACCTCATATTTCAAATATAGAATTTAAAATTCATTGTTAAACACACACACACACATATATATATACACACACATGTATATATTATTGTTTACATTTTTAAATTATAATATTATTTAAGATGTGACACTAATTATAAAGAATTGAATTCTTATTAATATATAATTTAAGTTAAGATAATATTATTACATCATAATATTAGAAATTTTAAAACTAATCAATCATATACTACAAACCATGCATCGGACGGGTATATTTCTAGTATAGATAAACTTTGCTTGTGGAAGTAAAATGGCCATTTTAGAATGAGCTTTTGGGAAAAGTGGTGGAGGAGTTATCCAGTGTAGACGGTCGTGTGGGGACAAGTGGGCTGCAGCATTGACTTCTAGGCCATTATGATCAACCCTTAGGGCTCACCGGCCCATTTTGACTTGTAGGCCCGACATTAGGATCAATCCATTGGGCTCACCGGCCCATTTCGGTCTCAAATCACTTTCAAATTTATACGGCCCATTATCCTCTCTCGCGCAAAATTCGCAGCTCTCTCGCCGCCACCTCCACCACCATCTGCGGCGGCGCTTTGCCAAACCTTTCTCGAACGGTTTTAGCTTGTGAACGGAGCTCCAAAGGAGAAGAAGGAGGATAGAACTTAGTTTATTTCGAAGAATTTATTTTCTTCTGTTTATCTTTTCTGGGTTTTGAGTTTTCAAGAAACGAACATGGCGTCGTCGAATATCAGAGACATTTTGACCTCGTTTAGTCCGAACCTGGACCTGTTTGCCATCAGTCTCGGAGATGGTCGAATTAAGGTAAGTTCTTTCACTGCTAGCTTAATTTAGAAGGCTTAAATATTTGAAAAAAATAGTGCAGGGTGATTAATGTTGTGAATTATTTTGTGGCTTTGTTGTATAGCTTAGTTTTGAGACTTGGGCTATGATTTTTAGCTGGTTTTGATGTAATTTATGGAAAAAATGTTTGAAACTTTTATGGGCGTTAGTCTGTCTTGGAGTGATATTTTTTGTGTTCGAGATGATAGAGTTTCATTTAACTAGATAGTTGAAAGATTGAAGAATCTTGAAGTTATAACCTACTTTGCAAGATGATTAAAAGTTATTGCCAGGTTTTGGAATTGCTGGATGATTTAGTTTGGGATAATTTCAGATATGGGACACTGTAAAGGGTCAGGTCCAGACTGAATTTGCTGATATTGCTTCAACGGAAACGAGTATATTCGGGAAACAAGAAGGGGGGCACCTTTCAATGGATTACACATGTATGAAGTGGTTGTCTCTAGAAAAAAAGGTTTGATCTATCGAGCATACGTGTATTTGGATCAGTTTTTCTGTATCATTGTTTGTCAATAGTGTTTTATTAGTTTTTGAATGAGACTCATAATTGTTGAACTAAATGTGTCCAGAAAAAGAGGAAGCTTCGAAGTTCCCTACTGTTATTGGGGACTGGGGGTGGGGATGTCCTGGCATTGGACGTCTCTGCTGGCCAGTTGAAATGGAGGATTAACAACTGTCATCCTGGGTAAGTTCCGTTGCTTAAAGACTACTAGCATCTTTAATTGTGACATATGAAAGTTTCCATGAAATAGTGTAGTTTGACTGATCTTGTTTAAATCATCACATTGGACTTGAAAACTTTGATTGGCATTAGCTCCTTGTTACTAAAGCATAGTTCCCACGAGCATTAGATTCTCTTTAAATTTAGAAAAATGAATTGGAGTTTCTTCTAAGGAAAAGGAATAATAATTCTGTTAGTTGGAATTTTGTGGTCTAATTGTTTGTTTGCATTCTTTTTTAACAATGTTTAGAGGTGTTAGTGGTGTTTCATTTACTCAAAACGGGTCGCACATTTACACTGCGGGGGCGGATGGAATGATTTGTGAGATTGAAGCATTGTCAGGGAACTTGTTAAACAAGTTCAATGCTACTGCAAAGGCAATATCCTCAATAGCTGTTTCCCCAGGTACTTGCTCCTCATCTGTTTTCTCGTATTGAAATGGTCTTGGTCGATTTTTGTTCTAAATGGAATGTGTTTCGTCCCTACTTACTGGCTATCTGGTTGGTTATTGTGTTAAAAATCAGATGGAAAAATGATAGCAACCGCATCATCTCAATTGAAGATTATCAATTCCTCAAATCACAAAACGCTGCAGAAGTTTTCTGGCCATCCAGTAAGATTCTAACCAGCTTATTTCTTTATGTGCTGATATATTTCCGTTCTTGCTATATTGATCATTCAACATTTTCCATTTCTGAATAGGTGGCTGTGAGGTGTATGATTTTCTCTGAAGATAGCAGGTATGTGCTTTCGTCAGCGTTCGACGAACGATATATTGCAGTGTGGGAAATTGATGGTAGCAAAAAGAAATCAGCGTCCGTGTTTCTTGCAATGGACCACCCTGCTGTTTTCTTGGACTGCAAAGGCATCAATAATGGAGACACAGATGATGCTGGTCTATCTGTTTTGGCTATATCAGAAATGGGTGTTTGCTATTTTTGGCATGGAAATACTATCGAAGAGTTGCATAATTCAAAACCAACGAAGGTTTCTGTACTTTCTGATGATAAAATTCTACAGAAACATAAGGGGGCAGTCGCAAGTGTATTAGCAGCGAAACTACAAAGCATTTCTGTGCCTGCATCTGGTCACATGTTCCTTGCTTATGGTTTGCTTATAAAACCGGCATTTGAAAAGGTTATGGTCCACTCTGGAACAGACATACAATTAAATGTTTCACAAGATGGTGTTCTTCTACCCATTAGCCAATCCCACAAATCTAGAAAAGCATCAGATATTCATAGTCGAGGCAAGTGTCTCTCTCTCTCTCTACACACACACACACACACACACACATATGCATGGTGGTTGTTTATCAACCTTTAGATTTGGTTGCTATCTTATCCAAATATATCTTTATTAACATCTTTTTATGATAATAAACAGTTACTGCTCTGGATCGCTCAAATACAGAGGGTGCATTACTTCCTGTGCCTAAGATAATCGATGCTATTGATAAAAGGAGTGGAATTGAGCCACTGGGAAGCAAAGGTGTGCTTAAGAAACTGAGACTCCTCACTTTATTGACTCGTACACTTCATATATTTAATTTGTCTTTTGCCGCGACTAATTTTTCCATGAAGTATGCTCTTCAACTGAGGTATAATTAGAACATGAAACATAAACAATCAAACTATTACTGGCACTTTGATATTGTTTTTCCATTTCATGGATTTTCAATTCAAGATTGGATAAATACACATCAAACCTTCAAGTAACATATTTTATTCAAGAATTTTGGCCTTACACCTAAGTGGGTTCACATCCTTTTCTCCCTAAAATAAAACGAACAAATCTTTCAGAAGATGGTCAGCAATCTGCAATTGTTTTGTTTCTTATATTTAGCGGACTTGTAAATCATTTGAGATTGAACGCATATGCTGTCTTCAGCGTTTCCCACTTGTTGAATCAATTTTTTAGGCCAGATGACTCATGTTGTGAATGATGCAGAAAGAAACGAGCTAGATTCCGTCACTTTGTGCATGGAGGATCGCCTCAGATCTTTGGGCATACTTGGCAGTAGTGATGAAGCATTAAGCTTCACATTGGTTTCTAAAATCTTGAAGGGCATCAATCTTGATGCAAGTACCCCACATAAGAAGGTCTCTTTCTAATGCAGTTTCAGACTCGTTTCTCTTCTTGATTTGCTATGTATAGAAAATAAAAGTTGTCTCAAACTGTATAGGTGAAGGCAACTATCTCATCGATGGAATCTAGCGACGCATTTAACTTGTTGAAGAGCTTGATATCTATTTGGCAATCCAGGTTTCCTCTCTGAAATAGTACTTAAATTTGCACTCTTTTTTTTTTCTTAGTTTTTTTTCGGAGCACATTATAAATCTCTCAACTTTATTCGGTTTTGCCAGATCTCACAGTGGCAAGCATGTTCTCCCTTGGATATGTTCTATATTAGTCTATCACAGTGACTACATTAAATCTCAAGATTCGAAACTTCTTGATTCCTTGTATAAGGTATGATATGGTCAAATTTATCTTTGAGTTTTGTTTTCCTTTAATTGGTCATAGGATTTCTAATATAATCTTTTCACTGCTATATATCTTGTCTCAGGTTGCGAAATCAAAAGTTTCTGCAATAAAC
Source organism: Scutellaria baicalensis (assembly GCA_005771605.1). Classification (NCBI taxonomy): domain Eukaryota; kingdom Viridiplantae; phylum Streptophyta; class Magnoliopsida; order Lamiales; family Lamiaceae; genus Scutellaria; species Scutellaria baicalensis. The sequence continues at coordinate 20,147,143 of CM016729.1, read as the reverse complement.
CCTTTACTTCAATTGTCTGGACGTTTGCAACTCGTGTCAGCTCAGGTCAATCTATTGAACTTTCAGTTTCAAGAATTTTTTGATTAAGTTTTCTGTATCTTAACGAGTCTTGCATTGTAAACAGATCGAAAAGGCCTTAAACCCTAACAAAAGTCTTGTCTTGGAACGTGACGAGCAAGAAGATCAAAGTGAAGATGAAGATGTTGATGAAGTTATTTATGGAGTCGATGAAGACTCTCAAACGAGCAGTGATAGTGAGGATTAGCTGTATTTATAGCAGAAAGTAAGAACTTTATTCAAATTTTATAGTGTTTGTATTTTTCATCTTTATCATTCACATTCACAAATTTTGTATTTCAATTTTGACCACTTAATTGCTATAACAACAAATTTTGATTGAGAAGAATTGAGTTCTTAAAAACCCTGTATATTTGTGATGCTTGTAGAGACAAGTTTCTTTCTATATTTGCAAAAAAGCCCCTTTCAGTATCAATAAATGGCTGATTTTAAATGGTGTAGGATTGAGTATATGAAACTAGCTTAATTATGATGGTTTCACCTATGTTGTTACTAAAAATGACCAAAATTTTAAGGCATTTGTTAAAATTCAATGTTATTTTATAAACAAATTATATTAAAATTGGTCTTGTGAAAAAATAATAAGTTAGTTGGACTTGGACAGTTATAAAACATCTTATGAGCTATTTTGCATAGCTAAACACTTCCAAGGATTTATTAAGATCATTCATTTGAAGCAATCAAAAATTAAAGAGTCATAAAGAATACAACAACCTCACTATCAAACATTTGTAGTTTTCACAATCATTAAATACTATATGCTATTTTGTAATTCTCAATAGCAACCTTAATAGGTTGATCAAGACAAAAACCATTCAAGAAGTATAAGAAACTAGGCAAAAACATTAGGGTTTTCCAAGAGATATGCTTCCACAACTTTGTATATTCCCATAGCACTCTCTTTGCCACCTTTGATCTCTTCTTCCTTCACTTCATACCCTTCGAGGGTGTGGTATTCGCTCGTCATCTTGAAAACGCAACCACCATCATTGGACGGCTCAAATTTGGTCTCATACACAATGCAATCGAGCTTGCCAGTTATTGCATCACTCTCAATCATCGTGTACTTGCACACAAAGTTCTCTCTGTCCAACTCGTCTATACGATGCTTCATGTACTTAAAATGGCTGGCTGCATTACAAAAGAAAATTAGAAATGTTAAAGTGAAGTTATATTAGTATTGTTGCAATAACCGGGTGCTAGGGTTAGTGTCGAGCAAGGTTTTTAGAGCGTTTAGATTGCTTACATTCGGTGAAATTGACTTGCTCGACGCTTCCAGCTCCTCCATCTCCTTGCAAGATATCAATGCTTTTGATGGATTGAGGTAAGAGCTTTGGTAATAGAACATTGGATTCTAAGACCAAACCCTTAAAGAGACGTTGTGAAGCAATTGGAGAAGTGAACTCTTGAGTTATTTTTACAACTCCCATGATACAAAATTCTTTGATGTACTTTGAAGTATAAAAAATGTTTGATAAAAAATGCCTTGAATGAAGATATGGAAAGAATTAATATGAATTTATAGGGTTGTTGATCAAGAAAAAAATGCTTGGTATTAATTAAAGCACAACAGATTTGAACATATGTAGAGATTAATTAAAGAAAGACCTAAAACTAGTCAAGGACATTACATTCTCTGCTTTTATACTTATAATTCTTAGATTGATTTTGGTCACATATTTTCCATATGGGCTGCCATTAATACCACCTTAATGGACTTGAAAAAGCCACTTTTCTTGACTAATATATTTGTCATGATCAATTTAGATTTTCATCACTAGAGATTAAAGACTTGGAATTCAGAACAATGATTAGTTTTTTTTTTTCATTTCTTCTTTCCATCAGTTGAATTCTTTAAGAGAATCTTTCGATCTTGAGTAGAACTCTTGTGAAATCATTTCACAGACATAATAGGCTCGTCTCATATAGGTTCCTCTTGAGTAACTTACAGAAAAAAACTAGTAATTTTATTTGAAATGTTTACAAACAAATGCATTTTTTTCAACTAATGTTTAACCAAATACCTCCTAATTAATGGTTGTTTTGGCTTTACAAATGCATGCATGCCTCTTTCAATAGATTTAATTTGTATCATATTTTAAATTTTTATTGATGAAACTTTAATGGTAACTTTTGTATTTGTCCAATTTTCTTTAGTTATGCATGTTTATAACTACTAATTAATTAAATTTGTTTTCTCTGTCATTTAATATAGATATAAAACAAGAAAACTTATTTCTATCTTCAAGACTTATTTTCAAATGAAATAACATATATTAATTATAAATTATAAGTACCCCAAAAAAGAAAAGAGATACATAACTGATCAAAACAAGATTTACAAAATATGCTTGCAACCACTCAAAGCAAAAAAACAATTAACAAAAAAAGAAGTAAAAATTGATGATTAAATCCCAAAAACTCAATTATAGGCATGAGGATGTGCCAAAAGATAGGCTTCCACAACTTCATACATCCCAATAGCTCTATCTTTCCCATGTTCAATATCTTCCTCTTTGATCTCAACATCATCTTTAGTATAATACTCACTTGTGATTTTACAAATACACCCTCCATATCCATATGCCTCAAACTTCACTTCATATGTTATCTTCTCTAGCTTATCCTTCAATGCATCTCCTTCAATGAAGCTATACTTGCACGCATGCCTCTCTTCATCGATCGCGTCGATTCTATGCTTCACATAGTTGAATGGACTATCTAAGAGAAGAAAAAGAGAGCATATTGTTTGATTATGAATCAATCTTTGAATTCTTGAACAGTATTAATGACATCATCAATATGCACGTGCATGCGTACCTTCAGTAAAGTTCATTTGTTTGATGGTGCCGGGGCCCCCGTTTCCTTGAAGAAAATCAATGCTCTTGATTGATGAGAACATGAGCTGAGGAGCAAGATTGTGGGAATCCAAGATCAAAGCTTTGAACATTCTACTTGGAGTTACTTTTGTTCTAAAGGATTGAGAGACCTTGATCACACCCATTTCTTGTTTTTTTTTCTGATCCAAGAATTGAAGTGAGGTTGATTAGAAAACCAGGTTAAAATTGAAGGGCTTCAAATGCGAATGAGAAAGAAGATGAATTTTTGATACACAAAAAAGTCTATAATGGAAAAAACAATATAACCTTACTTTGTTTAAGGTTTATTATGAACCCATTCAACGCGTAAAGGAAGCTTCTTTTGTGAAATGCATGACTTTTAATTAGTCATCCTTTTTCTTCAAATATATATTTATACACACACTAGTTTTAGTGTAGAGAATATTAATTTAGATTTTAATTGAATTTAAAAAACACTAATAAGTTTTAATTAAATCGGTGGTTAGATTATTAATTTTTTCTTGAGTAATAATTGAATTTGTAAATACTAATAAATTTCAATTGAACTTAATTATATGATTGAGGGACGTTACCAAAATTAATGGATGAAACATAAAATTATTCTTGGAGTAGTAAAAATAATAATATATATCATGTGGTAAAAAAAATTTATGTATTTTTTTTAGTAATCCAAAACTTATGTAATTATTTTTTTGCGGATAGTAATTGGGTCTTTTTCATTTGTTTTAGTTATAAATTGTCTAAAAATAAGCTTATATGATTGAGGGACGTTACCAAAATTAATGGATGAAACATAAAATTATTCTTGGAGTAGTAATAATAATAATATATATCATGTGGTAAAAAAAATTTATGTATTTTTCCAAAACTTATGTAACTATTTTTTTGCGGATAGTAATTGGGTCTTTTTCATTTGTTTTAGTTATAAATTGTCTAAAAATAAGCTTATAATTATATCCTAAACCAAGATATATCTCATAAGATTTTTCACAGAAAGCATACCAAAATTTATCGTACAAAACAAAGAAAAAATTTATACCTAATTCATATATTTAAGTTTTGTAATATAAGATGTCATATATAACTTTTGTAATATTAGATGTCAAAGTTTTGTAATATAAGATAACTTCGTTTAGTGGTTCAAATATTGTGTTTGGTATTGGTTTTTAAATTCTATTTAGAGATTGATATTTAACCAAATTTCATTGTTGATTCAATAGTATTGCGAAATGGTACGTAGCTAGCCTGCGGTGATTTTAGTTATAAAACCACGTATGTTACTTTCGTAGCAATAACATATTATATACACGACATGAATTGATGAAAAAAATAACAAAAATTTAGATTTGAATAAAATGCCATCAAATTGAAATCAAACATTTGATATAAACCAATTACAATTCAAGCAAAATTACATCAAATTGAAAAAAGAAAATAATTAAAAATACACATATCATTCAAACAATACAATTAATTCAAACACACCATGATCAATTATTCATTATTTTGGAATATGAAAAGCCAATTTAATTGATTTGATTTAGTTGTTGTACTCATGTGGGTGAGCATGGAGGTGAGCCTCAATAGCATGGAAGAGAGCCTTAGCCTTTTCTTTGCCTTCTTTGATCTTCTCTTCTACAATGTTGTGCTCTTCTTTCTTGGTATGGTATGTGCTTACGGTCTTCACAATGCAGCCTCCGTCGGGGCCGGCGACGAATCTGACGTCGTACGAGATTGAATCAAGATCATCTCCTAGAGCATCACCTTCTATTATACTATATTTGTATACGTAGTTGGTCTTGTCGACTTCATCAATCCGATGTTTTATACTCTTGAATTGACTACCTGTAAGACCGTGTGTGTATTTAAATAATTAGTGACAACTCATATGTTTTAAAAATAATACTATTCATTTCAACTTATATGTAATAAGATAAAACTTAATTATTTTATTGGTATGAGCTGATATAAATAGAATATCGATAAAGAAGTTCTCAAAAAAATTTCAATAGGGCCTTAAAAGAAAATGTCTCATATAAATTGTTAAGAGTTCTGTACGTACCTTCACCAAAAGTGATGGACTTAATGGTTCCGGCTCCGCCATCTCCCTGATGGGTTTCAATGCTCTTGAAAGCACCTGGCAGAACTTTGGGACGAGATTGTCACCATCGAGAATGAATGCTTTGAACAATCTCGAAGGGGGGATTGAGGAGGCAACATCATGCTCGTAGGTGATGGCAACCATGATGATTATTGAATGCCTTAAAATAATCAAGAAAACAATAAGAGGAGGAGATTAATTGCTAAGAATTTAAGCTGGCTTGAATTGTGTATGTATAATATGAGAAACAAACACCCCATTTATAAGTGATGATAGAGTTAAAAGTTGTCCATGTGAACTTATGATAATCTTTATGAAATTAGTTTAACTATTTTTGTCCAAATTGTACTAAATAAATAATGACAATCTAAGTTGGCATGCTGAACTTGGAAGTTGGATGCTTACTAAATATTTTATGATCAGCTATGCAATTAGCAATATTTTTGTTTATTAATTTTAACTTTTATGGCACCCACAATTATAATTAATAAATATCACAAACTTTTGAATAATCAAATTAAGCTGCCTCAATTTATTCAATTTGGTATCAAATGTGAATTCACAACTAACTTTTATCTATAAAAAATAGCAATAATTTCTGGTCCACGTTAACGGATTCAAAAATGTAATATGAAACACGTTAATTTCATCAGATACTGCAATGAATATTTATACATAAATCATATGCATTTGTAAAATAAATAAATAGATTTAAATATACTAAATATAATTAAATTATATGCATCCATCATGTCCCTACAAAATAATTATACATGCGTGTCCTGAATTTAACCATATAAATCTTTGTGCTTTTGACATTGAGAAATTTAACTCCAAAAAAAAAAAAAAAAACAATGACCATATTTGCCTTAAAAGAAATTAATTTTTTCAAGTTAAATAGTGTTACATATATAAGAATATATGTGTGTCTATATAAATGATAACTATTATATACAGTTGATGTATCTTATTAATTAGAAAAATAGAATATAATTGATCTATCACTTACATTCTCAAAATTACATATGGATTTTCTTGAATCGTTGGATTTTACCAATCATTTTGATTAAATCAAGTAGGGTCGACGAGCTTGAACAAACTAAATTAATACTCAATAATTCTTAAAAAAAAAAAGTGCTATTAATTTGCATATATAAATTTCAATCGCATATATACCAAATTTAACTCACAAAATATATGTAGATCGATGAAGCTCAGAATTACATTAACTACATTCTTGTTAAAGTCTTTTAATTTATAAGACTATCTATATTCGAATCTTATAAAATTCCATCATTTTATAAATCAAAACTCATGATAATACGATCTCAAATATTTTTTAGCTCATTTTATCATTGGATTATGAAGATATATATTAGTATAGACATTAATATACACTACTAGAAAACAATCAAATTCCAACAGAAATTCCAACGGAAATAATAACCGTTGGAATTTCCAACAGAATTTCCAACGGAATTTCCAACGGAATTCAACTCTGTTGGAAATTCCGTTGGAATTTTTATAATTTCCAATAGAATTTCCAACGGAATTTCCAACGGAATTCAACGCCGTTGGAAATTCCGTTGGAATAATGTTGGAATTTTTTTTGTGATTGTATATTCCAACAGAAAAGTACCGTTGGAATGTTCCGTTGGAATCATTTTTCCGTTGGAATTTCCGTCGGAATTTAAATTCCAACGCCCCTTTTTCCGACGGTCCACTTCAGTTGGAATTTCCGTTGGAATGAAGAATTCCAACAGAATTTTGCAAAATTCCAACGGTATTTCACAAAATTCCAACGGAATTGTTCTGTTGGAATTTAAGTGATTTCTAGTAGTGATATGAAATACAGTTGCTATTTAATTTATAATTTATTCACAAATTATTTAAAAAAAGAAATTTGTAACATTTAAATTCATATAAATGCACTTGGGAAGATTTACAAATACTCTGCATTAAGTATGATAAAAACATGTATAATTTCATCATTATTCAATCTTACATTCGTGACAAGAATATTGAAATTACCAATTCAATTACATGATTTCAAGCAAAAGGGCAAAAAAAGCCCCCATGCACCAACTACTACTAAAGTAAAATAGAAAGACACACATTACATTTATATTATTCAAACAACACAATATGAAACACATGATCATCGATCAAATTATTCAATTCTTTGAAATAAAGAAAAGCGATACATTTTTATATTATTGTAATTTAGATGTATTCATGTGGGTGTGCATGAAGGTGAGCTTCAATGGCATGGAAGAGAGCCTTAGCCTTCTCTTTGCTTTCCTTCATCTTCTCTTCCGTGATGCTATGAGCATCTTTCTTGGTGTGGTATGTGCTGGTGGTCTTCACCACGGACCCTCCGTCGGGACCCTCATCGTATTTGACTGTGTAGGAGATCGAATCAACCTCGTCTCCCAAAACATCACCTTCGATCACACTATATTTGTATACCAGGTTCGTCTCGTCGATTTCATCGATACGATGTTTTATGGTCTTGTATTGACTAGCTGCAAGGATGGAACACTTCATCATCATCATCTCAAACCAATGTAATTGCAAAACCATGAAGATTCTTGCTAGTCGTTTTTAAATGTTTATGGAATTTAATCTTATACTATAAATTTTCACAAAGAGAACTTAAAAAAAAAAAAAACCTATTCATATTGTCACAATTTATTATTACCGTCACTGAAATTGATGGATTTGATGGTTCCAGCTCCGCCATCACCGTGATGGGTTTCAATACTCTTGAAAGCGCCGGGCACACACTTTGGGACAAGGTTATCTCCATCAAGGACTACTGCTTTGAACAATCTTGTTGGTGGAATTGAAGAGGTGTACTCTTGCTCGTACTTGATGGCACCCATGATAACTAATTAATTGGATTAACCAAGGAAATAAGATCAAGAGATTAATGCTAATTAAGAAAGCTTTGCTACAATTGTATTTTGAATGACCACCAAACTACCTATTTATAAGTGAAGACATGGTTAAGATTGTCATGTGTGTGAATGAATGGATTATCATATTTCACAATTTTCACTAATATTTTTGTCCATTTTTGTGTGCTTAATCAAAGTCTTCTTTTCTACATACTAAAAAAAATGCCTTTCCAAATTGGCATGCTGATCGATCGAGTTTAATTGGATCTTGCTAGTGAAAGTCTTATTATTTTTTCTTATTCAACGATCAATTTTTTTTATAAGTTATTAATTTCCATGAATTCTTTTAGTACTTTTCTAGAAGATCAACAACCAATATACATTATATATAGTGGCCAACCCAATTTATCCCAATTGATATAAAACAATATAAATATATCATTTAATATAAAAGTCTTTACAAAAGTACCATAAAATATAACAAAACATCCCAAAATACAACAATTTCTGAAAAAATAAATTATGACAGCCACTTTTCAGTCATTTTCAGTCTGCCACAATTTTGTTTGCTTATGATTTTTGAATTTAATTAAAGATTCTTAAATTTAATATTATTTCCTTATATTCCTAATGGCCTCCGAGCCAAACCGCAATCGAGAAAGACATTTCTTTTTTATTAATCAGAAAAACAAATGGAATTGGATATATTAAGCAAATTTTTGAGGGTTGAACAAGTCAAATTTGGATTGAACGAGTCACTGCTTTAGGGTTGAACGAGTGACTCAAGAGGTTTGACCTTAACAAGTGACTCGGCTAACCATAAGGAGTGACTCGGCTAACCCTAAAAAAGTAACTCGGCTAACCCTAAAAACAGTTACTCGGCTAACCCTAAAAACAGTTACTAGACTAACCCTAAAAACAGTTAATCGGCTAACCCTAAAAACAGTTACTAGGCTAACCCTAAAAACAGTTACTCGGCTAACCTTAACATTGTTAATTGACTAACCCTAAACTAGTTACTCGATTAACCCTAATTTCGGACCATGGCTAACTCGGCTAACCCTAAACTAGTTACTCGGCTAACTTTAATTTTTATACACGGCTAATCCCTAATTTGGTAACTCAGCTAACTATAAGTTTGTGACTCGACTAACCCTATTGAGTCACTCCTTACTCGGTCAATCACTAAACGAGTGACTCAAGGGGTTGAACGAGTAATGAGTCACACATTCAACCCTCTTAGGTCACTCGTTCAACCCTATACAAGTGACTATTAAAATAATATACGAGATGGAAAAATTATTACGAAAATAATTTCAAACCACATAAAATTAAAATAATCTTACTTGATATTTCTTCTACTTTTTTTTTTTTTCTCTTATAATCCTTCAACTTTTGCAACTCTAGGGAAAAAAAAATTATATGAGCAACAAATGAATCTTCCTCACTCATTAAATAGATGGATTTTACAATTTCTGTACATCTCGTGAACGATAGTTCAAATCACTCTGAAAAGTAAAAAAATTCAGTAAAAATAAAATTCCAAAAGTAAATGTAATTTCAAGTAAATATAATTCAACTACTCAATCATTCAATGATTGTTAAGTTGAACTCGATCAAATTTGTGGTAGAAAAGTATAGTTCCTTATATTTTGTGGTAGGAAAGACAAAAGTTAAAATACATGGTATTATTGTTATAACATTATATATATTGTGGTAATTTTAGCTATTTTCTCTTATATAAATGCATGTAATTAATTCAAGCCAATGAATAATTAAATTAGTGAGTGCTTGATAACATTGGTAATAGATGAACTTTAATTAATTTTCTTTAATTATCATCGATTATATAATAAATAAAATAAAATAAAATAAGTGAACAACGGTCCTGCATAAATGTGTAACTTGCGGGGTCCACAATTAATAAATATTGGAAATTTAGTCAGATGAAAGCAGCCTCAATTATTTAATTTCGTATCAAATGTGAACATCCTACTTTATCTAAAATAAGATATCAATATTTTCTGGTCCACGATCACGGATTTTGTCCATATCTTATGTTGGGATTTCATAAATGTTACATAACATTTATTTTATAGTAAGTGTTAGTTTAAAGTTTTTATAATATATTAATGAGTATAAAAATCGAAGAATGTACTTTAAACTAAAAAAGGATTTTATGACGTAAGATTGAAAAGAAAATTCGGGTTACTTTCATAAGAGGTATTGTTAAATCACTAAATTTTAACTAAAAATGATTAAAAGAGGGGATAATTTTGGAAGAAATCATATAAAATAAAAAACGACACTTAAACTAAAACAAAATTCAGACTCCAGAATGACATCTCATTACTATGAAACCGATGGAGTATGAAACAATCTCACTAATAATTGAATTGAGACGAATTATAAAATGTATGCATCATGTCCTGTTGAATATAGGCCCAAAGTATTTGTCTGGGCCTGTCCTTTTTTATTATTCCTTTCTCTTACCCAAGCCCAGGCCCAAGCCCATGATAAACCCTAGCCCACTACCCTGGTGCCTTATAAGGCCGTTGCCCTCTTGCCCACTTGCCCACTTGCTCCTCTCATTTTGCCCTAGCTGCGCCTCCTCGTCTCTGTCAATTCCTTCTCCATCGCTCCTTCTCGATGGAAGCCCTCTGAGCTTCTTGCTCCTCTCACTCACCCCTTCTTATGGGACTGCAGTGGAGGCAGCTTAGTAGGCAAGCAATATTCGAGTCTCCTTCTCTTTCTGCCTTCTTCTCTTCTCTTCTGAAAGAATCCCGATACTACACTGAGTTGAGCTTGAATCCTTGCGAGTGAGTGAGAGTAGAAGCGAGGGGCTTCCTGAGGGTTTCCCGAGGGTTCAGTTGGTGAGAGGGTTGTGGGCTTGCTCGATCTCTTTGTGAGATCTTCTTTCTGGGCTGGGCTGAAAGGATCTTCTTTCGTGAGACAGATCCTTATTTGCCATAAATTAAACTCATATCCATAAATTTTTATATGGATTGTCAAATGTGGGTTATGGGTTGACTCATGCATATCACAAAAAAAAATCTGTAAGATGATCTCAAACAAAACCTACTCTTTTCATGGACTTTTAATTTATATCTAAGTAGCCTTTCAATAATTATTAATTATTAATAATCATTATATATATATTGAATATTCATTAATAAATCATATATGAAGCTCAGAATTACATTAATTACACAGAGGACAGAAGTCTTGTAAAAAGTCTTTCAAGAATATTTAGTGGATTTAGACTACTTGCATCAGTGGAGTTCGCCGACCTCAAAGCAGAAAAAGACCAAAAAAAAAAAAACAGAAAAAAAAACATAAATGTAGGTTGCAACCCGAGTTTGGAGATTCAATTCCAACCTATCCACCTACTTGGGTTGGCCAATCAAAAGATGACATATGTCATCTTATGATTGTCATCTTTTGATTGGTTCAACCATATTTTATATGGATAAAATGTATATTGTAAATATTGTTGATAATATGTATTTAAAAGATATATATATATATATATATATATCAAAATTCATATTTTTTAATTCTCGATAAATAGACACCAATATTAACATATTTTGGAACACATCTTAAATTCTCTATTTTCTATTCTATTTTTTTATCATTCATATCTCAATTTCTATCATGGATCGAAACCATTCTAATGATTTTCCAAACTCCCAAGATTTTCCAAACTCCCAAAATTATCCAAATTCTCAAAATTATCCAAGTTTTCAATCAATTCTTAACTATCAATTTTTTCCTCTCTCGGAAGATTATCCAAACTATTATCAAAACTCTCAGTTTTCTCCAAATCCAAATCAAGATTCTACCTCTGAGCATGTTCAACCACCACAAAATACCTCCCGAAATTTATTCCAAAATGTTCAACAACGAAACACAAACCAAAGGGGGTAAAAGTGTAGGTTGGACTGTGAAAGAAGATGTAGCTTTAATGTCTTCTTGGTGTTTTGTTAGTGAAGATAGCACACGTGGCAAAAATCAAAAGTCCGTCTCTATGTGGGTACGAATACATAAAATGTACACAAATCATTAGATTTAAAATATTAAATTATTTATTGTATTTTTTTGTACATTTTAAATATAATGAATATTAATTAAAAAATTATGTAATTAATAAAAAATAAAATAATAATTATTATTTTAGGTTAGGTTGGATGGGTTGTGGATGTGGATATAAAAAAAAATAGGCAAAAACTTATATACCACTGGGGCACACAGTGACGGATTTAGGTGTTATATACATGTTCTTCAGGTGTTATATATATACACAATAGGTGTTATGTTTCCTAGTGTTATAAATATACTCTACAGGTATCATATGAATATAAGGGTATACATGTGATACCTGAAGAGTATATACATGATACATGTAGAGTATATATTTAACACCATATGATGATTAATTTGGGGGCACCATACCCCTGGGGCACACAAGTGTCACTCAAAAAAATAAAGTTAGGTTGAATAGGTAGATGAGAGAGAAATTAATATTTTATTTTAGGTCGGGTTGAGATGAATTGTTGATGAGAGTAGTCTTACATTTTAATGTGGTTTTGACTTAAATATATTTTACCGAATCAAATTTAAATGAAAGAATCGATTTTTGTTACAATTTAATATTAAGTGAAAATAGATCGATCATTTATATTTGGATTATGAATATATCTTTATACAATTAGCACAATGCATGACATATACATTGCTAATTTGCATTACTTTATGCACAAATATGAATAGTACTAAAATCTAAATGCATGGAAAATATTAATTATAAACACAAAAATAGTACTGTAATTTCATAAAACTACTATATATGGATATTATTCAGTGAAACCAATTACTACATTTGAAGCGAAAATGAAAGCAGATAGCAATCCACACCTTATAGTATATTATTCAAACATTACAATCTTAAACACACCATATGATATTCAATGTTATTCATTTCTTTGAAATAAAAAGAGGCAATTAAATTTATATTGTAATTTAGATGTATTCATGTGGGTGTGCATGGAGGTGAGCTTCAATGGCATGGAAGAGAGCCTTAGCCTTCTCTTTGCCTTCCTTGATCTTCTCTTCTGTGATGCTATGAACATCTTTCTTGGTGTGGTATGTGCTCTTCGTCTTCACCACGGACCCTCCGTCGGGACCCTCATCGTATTTGACTTCATACGAGATTGAGTCGAGCTCCTCGCCTAAAGCATCACCTTCAATCACACTGTATTTGTATACCAGGTTTGCCTCGTCGATTTCATCAACACGATGTTTCACAGTCTTATATTGGCTGGCTGTAATTAAGGAATCAAAGAGTACTTAAATAAGTATTGACCCAAAACTATTTAGCCACTAATAAATAAAGAAAAACCCCTAATCAAAATCTATGTTTTTTTATTGTAAAGATGTAGATAGAATGTTGTTATGCACAATATGAACAACAACAACAAAAAAAGAATGAAATTATCTAAAATTTATTTTTCAGATGTGACTTTAAAGGAAATGACTCGTGTTGAAATACCGTCACTGAAATTGATGGATTTGATGGTTCCGGCTCCGCCATCACCGTGGTGAGTTTCAATGTTCTTGAAAGCACCCGGCAAACATTTAGGGACGAGGTTGTCTCCATCAAGAACGATTGCTTTGAACAATCTCTTTGGTGGGATTGAAGAGGTGTATTCTTGATCGTAGTTGATGGCAGCCATGATAATTAATTGGATTGATGAATAAAATATTGATTGGATCAAATAACAAGAATAAGAAGAGATTGCTATAAAATCTTTGTTTGAATGGTGTTTTGAATGAGAAACAAATGCCCTATTTATAAGTGAACATAGGGTTAAAGTTGTCTTTTCTTCATATCTTTTTTGTTTTATTAATTGAATTAAGGTCGTCATATATGTGGGAACAGATAATTATCTTTTTTAATGAAATTTCAATATTGTTATCCATTTTGTATGTTTATAGTCTTCTTAGGTATTATCCTTATAAATAAATGTCCGTCCAAGTTGGCAGCTAAGCTTTAAAATTTACCGGCCCACACTTTTATTTAATTATTACTTTTTTTTTTGTTCAACGTTTAATTTGTCAAAATTTTCATGATTATTTATTTACTTATTTACTTAAAGTGTTTATGGTGGGTAGCTCTTAATTGTCTATATTACTATTATATATAATGATCTCATAAACTGATTATATGAGAAGTGAATATTAATTGATATATTAGATATTTAACACATTAGCAGTTGAGACATATTAATATGTTAACGGTGGTAGGAAAAACTAATATATATATATATATATATATATATATATATGGCAAAAACTTGTGTGCACACATATGCTCTAAGTGTTATATATATACTCTTATGGTGTTACATTTTTTGATGTTACACATATATTCTACAAGTATCACATGTATATAAGAGTATACATGTGATACCTGAAGAGTATACATATGATACCTGTAGAGTATATATGTAATATCATATGATGATCAAGTTAGGGGCACCGTGCCTCCGGATACACAAGTGTTATTATATATATATAATCATTCAAGTTAACCAAGTATAGCTGATAGCATAATGAAGAATTCTTTCTAGAATATTCTTAGATAGATAATAAATATGTGGGCCAGTAAAATTATCCTAATTCATACATGAACTTGTCTAAGTACATTAGAGCAATGAATTAATCACATAATTTAAGGTTAAACTAAAGTCAAGAATATTTGTCAGTTAATCTTTATTTATATTATAAAATTTAGCCATCAAATTTGAATACAAACCTAGGTCATCTCATGACCCCACCATTTCATAAAAATACAAAAATCTGGTTCACTATTTTATTATCCTCATTCGTTCGATTTTTTCTCTGATAGAATCGGCTCTAATTTATTTTCCACGTGTCTCAATATCTAAGAATTAGGTCCCATTATAATAAATCTGCAATTCTGCATTACAAGTATATTTAGAATGGAGAAATTAATTTTTTTGGGTTAAATTCTATAAAATCAATTTTTTTACGTAATATATAATTTAATCAAGTGATTGAACATTAGCAAATATTGTATATAAACTTCATACTTTAAAAAAAAAAGAATTAATTATCAACAAGTAGTTTCAGATGTGATTGCGTCAAAGATGTAGTCTTTCATTTTGATCACGGTTTCGAGTTTTTTCAACTGCAACCTCTCTGACAATAGTTTCTTTATGACATTTTATACTTCAACGTCAATGCAACCATATCTAAAATACTGCACATTGGTTAAAATTACAAAAAAGTACGAAAACATCATATAATATTTGTTATAATTATTAAAAAAATACAAAGTAAGTAAATTTTTGTGCTTTTAAGACAATTAATAATTAACTCTCTCTCTCGCTCTCTCTCAAGATATGAGATTCAACGTTCAAAGAAAAGGTTTCAAAGAATGAAACATATATATTCAAAGAAAGGGACTATGCTCATTTTAGCCATGTCATTTTCTGTACAGAATTTCTATATTTATGGGAAATTAAATTGGTTGATTTTACTTTTCTTCACTATTTATACAATCTTACTAATAATCCATCAAGTGTTGAAGAATACTAATAAAGCTTATATACAACTCGTTTCTAATATATATATATATATATATATTATTTTCATATTTCATGATTTAAGATGATGAGATAGTTAACATTTTAGTAGTTGTACACACTACACCACATGCATTGGAACATGGTGACCATATGATTTGATACTAATTAATGGATATTGATTTGTAATTTTGTTTCAATTAAACTAAGTCAATAAAATCATCAATTGCAACTGTGGGTAAAAAGCATTTTTTTACAAATGTGAACAAATCAACAGAGGAATATAGATGAGTACAAAAGGTGCAAAATTGAACATTTTAAAAAAAAAAAAATTAAGCATTTTAGTATAGATGGACATTTTTTAAATTGTAGTTTAATTTATTTAATACCTGGTATTCAAAAATTTCTTAAAGTGTAATTTAATAATTTTTTTCTCCAGACTAATTCACGTCTACATGTGATTCCTGTAAGGACAAAATCAGTATATATAACTATTTGTTGATTTGTAATATGGGTTAATTGCAGGAAAAATCACGACCTTTCAAAAATTTGCAAATTAAACACGATTTTGGGCTATTAGCAACTTTAATAATATGATTTTTCATATGTCGTGCATTATTAACCAAATTTTACGTGTCAACTGATCGGACACATCATTTTGCTTGTGTGTATTAGAAAAAAACAATAATTTAGGTAGCAAAATGACTCTCACAATTTTCTCTATAACTTCACATTTCTCCACTCTCAATTTCACTCCAAAACTACTGCAAATCTAATAAAAATTACATCCAAGAAAACAAATTTCTCTCTCGCGTGACTTCTCATCTCTTTTTAAAATTGAAGAAGAGATTCAAATTGTTTCATCTCTGTCTCAAATCAAATTGTTTCTCATCTCAGGTGTGAAATTCAAGAAGAAAATGTCAAGGTTTAATCGTCTTTCTCCAATGGAGGATCAAATTTGACTACCTCAATAGAATATATGTTATCTTCTTCAACCCGTGCAATTTAGGTTTTTTGATTTGGGGTTCAAATTGTTTCATTTCTGCATCTCCACTCAAATTATTTCTCATCTCAAGTGTGAAATTCAAGAAGAAGAAAATGTTCAAGGTTTCTCGTCTTTCTCCAATTGAGGACTCAAATTTGACTACTCAACAGAATATATGTTCTCTTCTTCAACATGTGGAATTGAGATTTTTTGATTTAGGGAAAATTATATCTTAAGCATTTGGAGACACGATCAAGAAGAGAATGAGATAAATTGATCACAAATTAATTAACTTATATCAAAACTATCGGTAGCATGTTTGAGTGTGAGATTGAGAATGGAGACAATGGTGAGTTTGGGGAGGGTTTGAGAATGAGGATGTATAGTGCGTATGAGAATAAACTTGAAAGTGAAAAGACGTGGGTTAGAGAAAGAAAATTTTGAGTTATTTTACCACCTAAATTGTAATTTTTTTCTAATATACTGGCAAAATGATGTGTCTATTAGTTGATATGTCAGTACAAAAGTGATCAAATTTTGAAATTTGGTTAAAAATACACTATATAAAAAAATCATGTTAAATTTACTAATATTCAAAAATCATATTAAATTTATGATTTTTTTTTAAGTTCATGATTTTTCCTGTAATTAACATTTTTTAAATGAAACATCAATTCTTATAAAAGTTGGATGTCGTGCATCTGATTAATAGATATTGTTGGAAAAAAAAATTAGATTGCATTTTGAAAATTTTGTGATCGGATAAATTAAAAGTTTAGATGAAAAATAAAAAAAGTCATAATCCAATTGACAATCCAACCTAACTTTAAAATCGAACCTTTTTTTCTCTTCAATTTTTTTCTAAATGTAATCGAGTACTGAATTAAACACAGAATTAACCAATATTATTACCATAAAAAATACTTGATTCCAAACTATGGTTGATACATAATAATATTCGACCGCAACATTTTATTAGAAAGATACATTAAAACAAACCAAAATGTGATACATTAATTTTTTTATTGTCTCGATTATTCAACCTCAAACTTGACAACACTCGATTCATTTGTACTCGTGAGGGTGTGCATGGAGGTGAGCCTCGACGGCATGGAAGAAAGCCTTAGACCCCTCCGTTGCTCGCTTGATCGTCTCACGTATCTTGTTGTGATCGTCGCTTTTGGGATGGTATGCAGTGCTGTTTTTGTAAATCGAACCTCCATCTGGACCGGATTCGATCTTCACTGTGTTAGTGATCGACTCGAATTCATCACCTAGATCACCACCTTCGAGCACTGTGTATTTGAATACGTGGTTTGTCTCATCGATTTCATCTGTCCTGTGCTTTACATAGTGTTCTTGCTCCCCTGTTTAAGATGTATGTATGGATTATTACTTTCATGTGTATAAATGATAATATTTGGTAGTTGAAATCATATTTATTTTCTAGTTAGGAATATCTCATTCATCCAACATACTTTTGAATCATGAATCATAGATTGTTATATAACCTCACAATCAAACTCATTTCCATAAAAATACTATTCCACATAAAAAGAAATTCATAAAATTATTTCACATAAATTACGGTATCGAATAACTCAATATTAGAAGTGAAGCAAAAACTCACCAAGATTGAAGGTAAGCTTCTTGACGCATCCAACTCCACCATCACCTTCAACGGTTTCAATGCTCTTGAAAATGGGTAATACTTTAGGTAAAAGGTTGTCTGAATCAAGGATATATCCTTTGAAAAATCTTTCTGCTGGGATTGATGAGCTGATTTGAAACTCTTCAGTGATCACACCCATGATTATAAATTCTAGTTTTTTTCTTAAAAGTGAAATGAAATCAAGAAATTATCAAATAGAGAAGAAGAGTTGCTTGGGTAGTGTATAATGTCCAAGAAAAACACCCTGATTTATAAGTAAGTGCAGGGCTAAAATTGTCAATTTAGAAAAGATCTTTTTTGCAATTATTCCCATTACTGTCTACTTATATTATTTTATATTGATGCTTTCTTATCTAGACAAAAGTGGATTCGACCGACGTAATTAGTGTCACGTTCTAGAAGGATGGGAAGTTTCCGAGAAATTTATATGTTTTTCAAATTTCTAAGTTACCGGTCAAGATTGACGACGATCTTTGAATTCATTTATTATGATTTATAAATATGACCCTTAAATATTTCTGATATTTCAAAGCAGCCCCACTTTTATTTATTTATTTGAAGAATGGGTCCTTCCAATTATTAGAAGTTAGAACTATGTTTTCCTTATCTAGGAGCAAAGGTTGTGATGTTACTTAATTATTACAGTTAATATTGGGCCTTAATTAATGGCCTATATATATGTCACTTTATCAGTTAGTAGTGAGTTTATTATTTTTATTTTATTTTGAGTTTCCAAATTTTGTCAAATGAAGAACAATATTTGAAATATTAACAAATATTTCATCTGGCTAATTTTTTTAAAGAAAAATACTAGTGTAAGAACTGAGTGTATCACACGCACGGATATTTTAATATCAATTAAAAATTTGAAAATATTATTTATTCATTAATTATTAAATTAATTTAAATTTTCATTTATTAATCAATATAAACTTAATTATGCATAACATTTAATTATCACTTAATGTAATTGCAGCAATCAACTTTGATTAATAAAAATTTACTAATTTTTTTAAAGAAAAATACTAGTGTAAGAACTGAGTGTATCACACGCACAGATATTTTAATATCAATTAAAAATTTGAAAATATTATTTATTCATTAATTATTAAATTAATTTAAATTTTCATTTATTAATCAATATAAACTTAATTATGCATAACATTTAATTATCACTTAATGTAATTGCAGCAATCAACTTTGATTAATAAAAATTTACTCTAAGTTTCATAAGTTACAATTTTGTTTGCAATCATCATTATCAGCTTTTTATTTCCTATTATCATGATCTATTAGATGTTTAATTATAATATATTAGAAATATTAAATAAATTAATTGAAAATGAGATTAAAGTTAAAATTTTTAATTAAAAATAAATTTTTGAGAGAAAAATAGAATTAATCAGAAGTGCCCTATTATTAAAATACATGTAATGAACTAACTAATTTAGAAGAATATATACTTCTAATTTGTAATGGTTGAGATTTAAGAGCATGGGCATTGCTTAATAAAAAAAATTGTTAAGAGGGTGGGGCCACATGACAACACATCAATTTGAAAATATTCGTTTTTTAAAAACACATTTCTACATTACTTAACAAAAAAATACAATCATTACATGTGAGTCTCATCATCAACTAATTTTTTTTCTTAATTTATATCAAATAAAATCATTTTGTAATTATAATTTTTTAAATTATATCAATAATATTAAATCTAAATCCATTTTAATCAATTAAATAATTATTGCAAATATAAATATATATATTTACATTAATCTCAATTCGTATATAAAAGAATATGGCTGAACTTCTGCAAGGCTTGCATGGCAAATGTTGTTGTGCATATTTGATAAAAATCAACTAAGTGTTGAAATAGAATTAGAGAAGAAAGAAACGGGTTTTATAAAGTGTTTAGCACTAACATTTCTTATTTGCAGGTTTAAAGAGAAAGTGTGGTTTCACTTAAGAAAACGCACGCGCCTTTGCCACGTCATCGAACTCTCAAGCTTCAGATAAAAGTGTATCTTTACTAACAAAGACGTTCATTTTTCAACTCAGAGTTTTTGATACTTGGAAGCCAATCGCGTGTTGACAACTTAGCAATCGTACGAGTATTTCTGTTGTAAAACTCAGAAGAGAGTTAAAACGGCAAAACAAAGTGCGTTTGGAGCTATTTTAAATGGAGTTGCCAGAATTCGTTAGAGATCCGTTTGAGCTGATTCTTTTTGTGCCGGAGAGTATAAATATTTCAATTTACAATGAATTTGATAATACAAGTTTTCGTCTAGTATTGAGAGAGATTTAGAGCGAGAAAGTTAGTGTGATGTGTGTGTTCTTCTGCAATTAGAATGCAGATTTGAAGTTGTAATTGGTTCTCGATTTCTTTCAGTAAATATCCCCACCCTCTGTTGCCCCGTGGATGTAAGCTTTTATAGCTGAACCACGTAATCTCTGGTGTTGATTTTCATTTTGGTTTCTCTGCATTAGTTGTGATTGGTTTTGGATCTAGTTGGTTGATCTTCTGTGTTGTAGGGTTTTTGGTTGAAATCCTAACAATATATAACATGAAATTTAAGGGAAATTTTGAATTTATCCATTCATGTAATAATAATAATACGTTGAAATACATTCGGAATATATATGTAATATTAATATTTAATTGTCCCCAAATCATCTCCATATGTGTTCTACTAAATCCGCTCGAAGTTGGTGATGTATTTGATTATCACGTAGCTCGGAATTCCTTTGAAGATACTCTTGAAATTTTTCGTGTGATCCATGTACTGCTTGTGTAGGCTCATCACGTTCGTCGTTGTACCAATTTGTAATTAATTCTCTCTCGTCTTCAACAATCATGTTATGCAAAATAATACAATCACAGATTGACAGAATTTATATAGACATTTGATAGCGGTAGACACACTCGTTCGTAGATACTCATCAAATTGGTCGACTGGAACACCATAAACAAGTTGACGAATAACGGTCGTGCATCTCTGTAGTGGTGATAGTCTCATCCTTCCTGTTGCATCTTGCCTATGTTGAAAATATGGAGAGTGTCCTTGAATTTCATTAAGAATTCGAAAGAACAAATGTCTCTGCATTCGAAATCGTCTTCGAAACACATCCTCATGATACACTGGGTTATCAGAGAAATAATCATTTAATAATCTCATATGCCGAGCTTCACGATTTCGTTGTATGAATCATCGTCGTCAACGCTCTTCTAATCTTTGATATGCTTCATGTATTTGATGGCCGATATTAAATATCGTAGACATCATTTCTTCCCCAATGACGTAGGTCTTTCATTTTCATCGGAGTCGACTTCACGGTCATCGGATGAATTTGCACTTGAACTATTCGAATTTGTTGACATGATGAATAGAAAGAGAGATAATGTTGAACAATAGAATGAGAGGATATATTGTTATTGGAATTCAAAATATTTTGGACTACTGAGCTCAAAATTGAGTTTGAGTGAATGATCATTTTAAAAAAATTGTCACATATTTATAGAGATTTTATATTGACTCATACTTCACCATTGGCGGTTACCATCCACCATTTATCCTTGAATTTGAAATGTAGTTGTACCAAAAATTTTAGCTCTTCTTATCTAGAATGTAGGTAGTTGTGATAGTATTGGTGGTAACAAACTAATTTATTTTTACCATATTGGTAGGTATGAACATGTGTTTACCATATTGGTGGATACCAACTACAAGTCATCAATTATATTGGTGTTGATTTAATCGGGCAAGCACCTCATCCTCGGCTATGGTCCAAAGAACTCGTGTTCTTGCCCCTTCTTTCGTTACATGTGGTTAAGATGCATTTGGACTATTTCCAAGATCTGCACCAAATGATTAGTGTTGAGAAGAACATGAAGAAGAAGAATATCATGGATTGTTTATTTGAATGAGTAAGAAGGATCCCACCAATTGGTACTATTATTATCATTCATGTTGAAAAGTGTAGACTAATTGAGAGAAAATTTGAGTTCAAGTGAATGATAATTTTAATAATTCACTCACATTTATATAGGAATTTTGTATTGACTTATACTTACCATTTGTGGTTACCATCCACCATTCATCTCAATTTAGATACTTACCATTTTAGGTAGTTTTGATAGTGTTAGTGGTTACCAACTAATTTATTTGTACCATATTGGTGAGTGTACACATTTTTTTACCATATTGGTGGATATCATAGTGTTGGTGGTTACCAAATCATTTCTTTGTACCATATTTATGAGTGTACACATTTTTTTAGCATATTGGTGTATACCATAGTGTTGGTGGTTACCAACATTGTTTTACCATATTGGTGGATGATATAGTGTTGGTGATTACCAACTAATTTGTTTGTACCATATTGGTAGTATACACATTTTTTTACCATATTGGTGGATATCATAGTGTTGGTGGTTACCAACTAATTTATTTAGAGTTAGTCTCCTGTGCAACTGGTGTACATACAATTCGGGTCGGGTCCGAGTCGATCCGGATCCGCGCACTTTTATTTTATTTTTTTTTAATTTTATTTTTTCACTCAGGTTGTTACATTTATGTTATATGCATGTGACCTTTATGTTATATAAGTGTGACATTTATGTATAAATGTCATGACCTTTATATACTCTAACTTAGAAAAAAATGAAGAATTTTAGTAAAATTTGTACATATTTACGTTTATGTAATATTAGTTGCACATATATCCATCCTTAAAATGCACTGAATTTTGAAAATTTCAATTTTTTTCAAAGTTATGGATTATAAAGGTCATAATATTTGTACATAAAGGTCACAGGAATTGTACATAAAGGTTACAAAAATACAACATAAATGTCTTAATCTGAAGCGAAAAAACATGAAAATCTTCATTTTTTCCTAAGTTACTGAACATAAAGGTCATAACATTTATATATAAAGGTCACACTTATATAACGTAAATGTCACATCTTTACAACATAAAGGTAACAGCCTGAAGCGAAAAAAAAAAAAAAAAGGAAAATCCAGGTGCGCGAATCCGGGTCGGGTCGCCCCAATTGCACCAATCCAGATCCGTGCATCTGATGCACAACAGCATTTGCCATTTATTTATATCATATTAGTGAGTGTACAAACATTCAAATTAGAATTCACTTGTTAAATTTTGTAAATAAAATAATAAAAATCAATTTAAAATTTCTCACATTTAAAATAAAATCTTTGAGAGAAAGTATAATACTTGAAATTATGAAAAATAATTAAACAAATGCATAATACAAATGCATGCATGTTGAAACAAATAATAAATATCGTTTGGTAAAATATTAAAAATACTATTAAAAGAGATTAAAATATCACTAATACAAATTATATTCACTCTTTCTATCTCCTTAAATTTTTGTTCATACCATTAACAAAAATGAAATTTGTTCATATCTTTGAACAAAAATGGATTTTGTTCAACCAACTACAACAAAAAATACAAATTTATTATTATAATAATTAGTTTTTCTCTCTCCTCAATAATTATTTATTATTATTTTTTCACACATGACTCACACTTTTTTAACACCTAAAAAAAACACACACATATTAACTTCTTCATCACTTAACAAATAGTTTTTTTGGTTGAAAACATTTTTTTTGTTAACCAATGCTCATGCATACTTCATGCAACATTGACAAATATTCGAAAATAATATATATATATATATATATTACTTAATTGATAATTCTATTTTATTATTTTGTCAAAACGATCAATCTGCATTCAAATATTTTAAATAAAATTTCTTCTCATGAAATTGGTCCATATAACATCTCAAAATTGAGTGATATGTTACAATTCAATACAACTCTATCTCACCAAATTTGCAAGTGTAATTCCAAATAATTAAGTTTTACACCACATGTAATTATCTAATAATTATTCCTTCTATCCCAACTTAACTTATCATTTCGGTCTGTTATATCTTAACTTGTCAATCCATAAATAAATAGAAATCAAACATTAACATCTCTATATTTCACTTTTATTACAAAAATATCACTCAATTTCACCCCACACATTAATTATTCCCTTAAATAAAGTATTAAAAATCAATAGATTTAATGAGTCAATTGTTTTTCCTTAACTTTCACGTTCGATCAACTTAGACTATCTCCATCGGTAATAGGTCGACAATCCAAGTGTAGAAAAGGACAAAAAAGAGAAAAAAAAAAGAAAATAGAAATTAAATTGTGAGTTGCAATTGCACCCGGTTGGAATTTAGGTTGAGAAATCAACTTTTCTTTATGTTGGGTTGTCCAATCCCAAAATGACATATGTCATTTTCTAATTGGTTCAATTAGATTTTATATGGATAAAATATATATTGTAAATATTGTGGATAATATGTATTTAAAATATAGAAATATATATATATCAAAATTCATATTTTTTAATTCTCTATAAATAGACATCAATATTGACATATTTTCAAACACATCTTAAATTCTCTATTTTATCTTCTATTTTTTATTATTTATCTCTAAATTTCTATCATGGATCCAAACCATCCTAATTATATTCCAAACTCCCAAAATTATCCAAATTCTCAAAACTATCCAAGCTTTCAATCAATTCTTAACCCGCAATCTTTTCCTCTCTCAGAAGATTATCAAAACTCTCAATTTTCTCCGAATCTAAATCAAGATTCTACCTCTGGGCATATCCAACCATCACAAAATATCTCCCGAATTGTAAAAATGGTCAACGGAGAAACACAAACCAAAAGGGCGTAAAAAGTGTAGGTTGGACGGTGAAAGAAAATGTAGCTTTAATGTCTTCTTGGTGTTTTGTTAGTGAAGATATCACACGTGGTAAAAATCAAAAGTCTGTCTCTATGTGGGCACGAGTGCATCAAATGTACACAAATCATCGAGATGAAAATCCGGAGGAGATAAACGAAAGAAATGTGGATTCTCTAAAAGGTCGTTGGAAACGACTTAATGAGAGTGCAAATAAATGGATTGCTGCTTATACTGAAGCATATTCTCGGAGAAGAAGCGGAATGAGCCAGATGGATATTGAGTGAGAGGCTCATGCAATTTTCAGAAAAGAACAAGGGGGTGGTAACAAGTTTCAGGACTTGTTTGTATTCAATGAGGTTATGAGTAAAAATGAAAAATGAGCTCTAAAACTAGACCATGGTTCACATGTAGAAAATATAGATGGTGATAAAGAAAGTGGTGGCAGCTCAAAGAGAGCAAGAACCAGTGAAAGTGGGGATTATTCTCCACAGCTACAAAAGCACAAGTTGTTTGCTCAACACCAAGAGGTTGTGCGAAAAGATGTTGAACAAGCATTTGGGGTTTTACAAGCCGTTTCGCGTTTCTTCGACGTCCATGTCTTGTTTGGGATAAACAATTGATAGGAAAAATTATGATGGCGTGTATCATCATGCACAATATGATAGTAGAGGATGAACGAGACACTTACCAAAATTATTTTGATCCCACTGAATTTTTAGTTGATGATCCTACAAATGCAGATCAACATTTTCAATACTCTACTGAACGCATCGCGAACTTGTCCATTTATATGATTAATAGGGAAAATCTTCGCAACAGATACTCTACTGAACGCATCGCGAACTTATCCACTTATATGATTAATAGAGAAAATCTTCGCAACAGAGAAGCTCACAAAGCTCTAAAAAACGACTTGATTGAGTATATATGAAAAAAAAATTGGAACTAGCTAGAAATCAATGTAATTTGCATGTTCTTTATTTAATTTTTTTTTATTTCATCCATCTACTTGTATTTTGATATATATTTTTTTCAATTTCGTATTTCAACTCTTGTAATTGTAATTTCGTTATTGTATCTTATTCCAAATGTGTTTTAAATTATTTTCCTTAATATATTTATAAAATTAGAATATTAAATTATTTTTTGTATTTTTTTGTACATTTTAAATATAATGAATATTAATTAAAAAAATTATGTAATTAATAAAAAACAAAATAAAAATTATTAACTTAGGTTGGGTTGTGTTGTGGATGTGGATATAAAAAAACATAAAGTTAGGTTGAAGAGTTACTCTCATGTGCACTAGTTGCACGGATCTGCGTGCGGGCTGGGCTGGCCCGCCCAGCTCGTGCCTCTTTATTTCTTTCTCGTGTTTTGGTTGTTACCCTCACGTTATGTTAGTGTTACCTTCATGTTATGTTAAGGTTACCTTCGCGTTATGTTAATGTGACCCATCTCTAGATTTCATACCCTTAATTTAAAACCATTGAACTAAAATAACACGAAGGTAACACTAATATAATATGAAGGTAACACTAATATAACATGAAAGTAACATTAACATAACATGAAGGTTAATCATACCTTCATGTTATGTTAGAGTGAACCTCATGAGGGTAACACTAACATAACATGAGGGTAACCTTAACATAACATGAGGGTATGACTACCTGAAGCGAATCTTGGTGGGTTTGAGCGCACCCACCAGACGCGTGGGGGGCGTGAGAGCATGTTGAGGAGTGTAAAAACGCGCGTCAGGGGCGCGTGGAGCGGGTCGACCCGAGTGCATGGATCCTAGATCCATGCACCAGTTGCATAAAATATTTTGCCTAGGTTGAATTGTAGGTTGAATAACTGGACGAGAGAGAAATTAATATTTTATTTTAGGTTGGGTTGAGGGAGGTTGTGAGTGTGGGTAGTCTTAGACACTCACCACCTCCCTCAACCCAACCTAAATTCCAATTGGTTGCAACTCACAATTTAATTTCTACTACCTCCATCCCTCATAACTTTGCCTAGGTTGATCGGCACGAATCCTAAGAAAAAATTGTTGATTTTGATGTGATTTGTTATTTTAATGTTTTTGAGTGGCAATTTTGTAATTAATGTTTGTTTTTTTAGTGTCAAAGTTGTAAAATAAAAGAAATTGAGGGGTAAGAAAGTAAATCTTTTTTTTGTCATTTTTTGATTGGTAAAATAAGATGAGACAAACAAAAAATGAAAAGTAGGCAAAGTTAGAGGAATGTAGGGAGTATTTTTTTTTTTTTCTCTTTTTGTCCTTTTTTGCACTTGGGTTGTCGACCCATTGTCTATGGAGATAGTCTAAGGTGGAACGAATAGTAAAGTCATCCAGATTTATATTAATTAAGATTAAGGACTATTTAAAAAATTTATTACTTCTTGTTGTCTGTGTGGGGCTTAACCTATAAATTTAAAAAGAAATATTGAATCAAATCGAACATGTATATCATTCTTTAATTTTGTGGGACCAAATTAGTCCGACTTTTAACAGTAGACTTCTACACTTACTAATTATATATTTCTTGTTTACTGATCAAGTTAATTAAGTTAAGTGTTAAATGTCATCAGCAGACATAGAATATGTTTGAATTTATTTATTATATTTTCCGATTGAACTCAGATCATGCAATTTATTTTTTTTGTTGATCATGATTGATAGTTAAGGTTGTGGTTGGATTAAAATTAGAATTAAGAACTCAATAACTTGAGATAAGTATAAAATTATTAATATTAATATTTGAATTAATTATATGAATTCATATTTTATCACTTCAATTTTAAACTGATATTTCAAGTGTTGACAAATATTCAAACTGAATATAAAAATGCAATTGATTTCAGCAACAAAAGTCAAAGTGATGTACTGAATAAGTTAATATAAATACACTAACTCAAAATATATTATTCATTAACCACAAATATTATTCCGAAATACAAAACCCAAGGTAACAACACACTTCAATTTATTCCGATCGATCGATCGATCACAAGGAAAAAGCAAGAAAAACTCATGAAATGAAGTAATAATTTTCTTGGTTAGTAATTTATTTATTTGTATTCATTAGGGTTGGCTTGTAGGTAACCCTGAACGGCTTGGATGACACCCTTGTAGCCAGCCTTGATGTGCTTGATCTTCTCTTTGGTCCCTTCGTGGTCATCCACCTTGGTGTGGTACTCACACGACGACTTGTAAATCGAGCCCCCGTCCGGGCCAGGCTGGATCTTGATCGTGTGGACGATAGACGTGATGTTGTCGTCCAAGTCACCACCTTCGATCACTGTGTATTTGTACACGTGGTTCGTTTCGTCCAGCACATCGGTCCTGTTCTTCACCACCACCTCTTTGTCACCTGTATAAAGAAGAAGATGTGTGAAATGACTAAGATACCCTTTAATAAATAAATAAATAAGAATGAAATCCGTGATACGAGTTGTGATATATTTTACAAGTTAAATATAGTACCTTGCAAGAAAGTGAGCTTCTTGATGGTTCCGACTCCGCCGTCGCCTGAAAGGGTCTCGAAGCTCTTGAAAATGGGGGCGATTTTAGGGATGAGATTCTCGGTGTCGAGGACGTATGCCTTGAACAACCTCTTTGGTGGGATTGAGCAAGGGACTTCCACTTCATCAACGATCACACCCATGATATTTCTTGATCTTTTTTTGATGGCTTGGCTTGGATTGGATTGAGAAGAAAGTGTTGGCTGATTGTGTTTGATGTTAAGAAGAAAGAAGAAAGGCCCAATTTATAGGTGAAGAAAGATAGGGTTGATATTGTCATTTTGGAATTAGATTCTTTTTATCAATTATTTCAATGACTTTTCCTTCATAAGTCATGTAATAATAGTATATAGTCTTGTCTTCTACACAAAGTAAATGTCAAGTCATTTATTTCCTTCTAGAAGGCTTCAATACTCATCATCTCACTTATTATATATGTGTGTTTTAATATTGAACGTCCATTCCATTTGTTTATATATATATATAAACAACCACAAGCTAATTTAATACACATAAGGAAACCAAAAAATTATAAAAGATATAACACAATTTTAATATTGAAATCATATACATCATCCATAGTTAGTGTAAATCCAGCCTTTTAAACAGCCTTTGGGCTTTATTATTATTATTTTTTAAAAGCCAGTTAATTAACAAACAGTGCACGTGATTATTATAATGTTTTTCTAAAATGCGTATGAGATATTACTCAACGTCAACTTTAACAAAAAGTAAATGTTGTAAAAGCTGCCTCAATTATTACCCTTTTTATAAAAAATATTTTGGTAGAATATTATTGATAATTAATTATACAAATTTATCCACCAATTTTGACCATAAAATAATAATGTAGTGCACCAATTTTGACCCGCAGCCTTGTAGTCACGAGCATTTTTAAACCAGGATTGCATTTTTAAGTTCAAATATCATTTGATTTCATTAAATTTTTTTGGCACATTTACCTTGGGTAATTAAGTTATTTAAATAATTAATTGAAATATTTAGATCGATTACAGTATAGAGAATAATAGAATGATTCTTTAGCTTAGATGCATCTCAAGTTAAAAAAAATAAAATTACCTCAATGATTAATTGGTCTCTCATCTTTGAACTTTCGACATTATATTCTTTTCATGTGTAATATTTTCTGATTTTTTTCATTTTCATCATTAACTGATTAATACTCGTCCACTGTGTTGTAAAAATCTATCCACTATATAAATTTAACCTTACGTTTGCTTTGTGTTTTGATCTGAATTTTTTTTACCCCTTCTAAAACGAATTCCTAAATCCGTTTTTGATTAGTAAGTATAGTAGAATGGTAAGTTTCGCATTATAATAATCCACAATTTCGAAATTAATCTCTATTAGGAATGTTCAAAGAATTTTACTTATAAAATCATTTTATATAATTATTAAATGTAATATAATATATATATATATATATATATGTTTGTATGTGTGACGTCAAAAGATGACTACATCTTTTTTATTTTAAGAAAAGATGACTAAAATTAATCTGCATATTGCAAACATTTTGTATTTTTCTATTCAATGGATTTCTATGTATTTATTACCCTTCTAGAATGTCTTGACCAATTTAGTTAATATTGTTAAATATTGATGTCGGTCCTTTTTATTTTAGAATTATTTTATGGATCAGTATCTCAAATTATTTTATTATAACCAAAACCTTTTATGCACCGGTTGCACGGATCCGTGCAACCGGGTCAACCCGTTTACGCATCCAAAACGCGCTTCCACGCACTTCCCACGCGCCTGAACACTTGTGCTAAAGCTCACCCAAAATTCACTCCAATAGACCAACATTTGTGTATAGTTAAATCAATCTTTGTGTATAGTTAGACCCACCATGTGTAGGTAGGTCTAACTATATACAAAGATATGTCTAACATATATAAAGATATGTTTAACTATATACAAATGTATGTCTAACATATACAAATGTATGTCTAAGTATACATAAAGGTATGTCTAACACAACGTAAAGTTATGTTTAACATAATGTGGTGGTATGTGCCAAAATTCAAAAATCAAGCCAAAAAAAGACAAGACATGAAATCTGGGCAGAACTGGTATGTTTAACATAGCTTAAAGGTATGTCTAACATAACCTATTGATATGTGATTTTTATCAAAAATCATGTGCGAAAAAAAAAAAAAGATGCGGTCCCTGACACAAAATTTTCGAGTTGGTCTTCCATTCCCAAAAGAGCGACATCATCAAAATCACTTGGATAAAATCTTGCTAACCGAAGCAACTTTGATACATCAAAAGCTTTAAAAGAGTGCGATGGATTCAAACAAGCAACACAAAGTAACAATTCCATATTCGCCTCATTGAATCGATCATTTAGTTCAAGCAATTGCATATCTAGAACTGTATTAAATACCTTCACGCGAAACCGATGCAAGTTTGTCACTTCATCGGCTTTCCATTTTGATATTTTTCCACTTCCACCCATATGAACATCTTCCATAGCAGACACTTCAATTTCATGTTTGTTGCAAAAACTAGACACACAATCCACAAGTCATCCCATCCACCATCTCTCATTACTTGAAGTCTTGTCTTGGAAGCATTCACTAAATTCATAGCATTCACGATATCTTGATCTTTTCTTTGCAATGCTTGAGACAAATCATTTGTTATGCCTAGTATCTTTTTCATCAAGTGTAGATCAAAAATAAAGTCAAAAGATAACATGTCTCTTATCAAGTGTGATGCTTCAGCCCTTTGATTAGATAAAGTCCCATCAATTTTTATCACATGAAGCACACCGATTATAGAATCAAATAAATGAAACAATCTCAAAATGGTACCATAATGTGAACTCCATCGAGTTTCAGATGGACGAATGAGAGTGCTTTCTTGATTCATGCCTCGTCCATTTGAAATTTCTTCATCTTCTAACTCTTGAATGATCTTTGTAGCTTGTTTTCCTCTCAAACAATCTTTTCGCTTGCACAAGCCACCAACCACATTAACCACATTTGATATTAGAAGGAAGAGCTCAGAAATACGAATATGTTTCTTTGTCATAGCCACAAGGGCAAGTTGAAGTTGGTGTGTAAAACAATGAATATAATATGCTGTTTTGTTTTCTTTCAAAATAAGAGCCTTTAAACCGTTAAACTCCCCTCACATATTACTTGCTCCATCATAACCCTGTCCCCGTAACATAGATATGTTTAATCCATGTGAATTGAAAAGATCTTCAAGTGAACTTTTAAGTAAGATTGTCGTTGTGCACTCAACGTGTTTAACCCTAAAATCCTTTCAAGTATGCAACCTTTTCTATCTACAAATCTCAAGACAACGGCCATTTGCTTTTTTGTGGACACATCACGAGCATCATCGAGAAGAACACTAAAAAAACCATCACCAACTTCTTCAATGATAGCTTTGGTTGTTTCAAATGCACAAGCCTTAACTATATTTTTTTGGATTCGAGGAGAAGTTAATTGGAGGTTCGATGGTGCATTTTGTAGGACAACTCTTCTTATATCCTCATTATGACTTGCAAGGAGTTTCAAAAGTTCTAGAAAATTACCTTGATTGGACGACTCCTCAGATTCATCATGACCATGAAACGCAAGTCCTTGCTTCAAAAGCCATCTAACACATTCAATTGAAGCATTTAGCCGCAATTTATAAGTCATTTTTGCTTCATCCGTCATCTTCATGAAAACTGTTTCAATATGTTGTTTTTGATTGAGTAAATCAACACATTTACTATAAGCTTGCCTATGAGCACTGTTAATTCCCCCCTCATGCTTTCGAAGTTTATCCTTGTTCTTCCAATCACGAAAACCTTCGCTTAAAAAAGCATCTCCACCTCCTTGGTGACTCAATTCATTTCTAAAAAGGTAACAATAAAGACAAAAGACCGAATCCATGCTTATACTATATTCTAACCATGCAAATTCTTTGAACCACGAACGGTTAAACCTTCTCATTTTTACATCAAACTTTCTTTGAGGGAAATTCTCAATATTAGGTTGGCAAGGACCTTCAGAATGGTATTTTCATCTAACTCTTTCACGAATATTTGGATGATAATCTGTAATCTTAGGTCGCTTCCCTGGATCAGATGGAAATTTTGGCAAGTCACAATTTGCATCTACAATTTGTGGTGGCTCATTAAGATTCTCAAATGAAGTAGCTTCTACTATGATGTTAGACAATTCATCTTCTACACTTCTTTTTGAACCCACATTAGGCAAAGATGGATTTTTAGCAACTTTTGAGAAATATCTCAACATTGATCTAGATAAGAAAAAATAATGAGTAGGTCTTGTGTGCCCCGGGGGTACCGTGCCCCCAAACATTTATTGTAATACCTTTAAGTAATATGAGTAATACCTTAACATGTAACAAGTAATACCTTGAATAATACCTTCACTAAAACATATATTTTAATTATACAGGTAATACCTTATGAATATGCAACTAATACCTTATGAGTATACCACTAATACTTTCAAGAATATACCACTAATACCTTATGAACACACCAATAATACCTTATGGATATATACCTAATACCAAACTAATAATACCTTTGGGGGTACGGTACACCGGGGGTATGCAAGTTTTTACCAAAAATAATAATAGTAAGATTGAGCAAACTAAAATATAATAAAGTAATATCAAATTCAAGAGATTTATTTAACTAAAATATAACAAAATAGGTTTCTATTTCATCATATCAATTCACAAATAAGAAATTTCATCTAAATCATCTAACAAGTACTAATTGAAATCTCTACACCAAATTATTTTGCCCAAGTTAATAAAACAATTGACATTTTGACTTAGGGTTTATGATCTATGATATATCCATATTTATAATCTTACCTAATAGTGAAATCACCGTCCACAAATAGTCGATGATATACTTTAGTTTGGTTGGGGATCAATTTAATGGAAGGAATAATAATTTTTTTTTAAAGAAGCTAAGTTGAAGAAGCGAGCAGCCGCAGGGAAGGAAGATGAGAATTGTGAGGAATGATGATCAAAATTTAGATACACATATATGTATATATTTGAATAGGGTAAAATTCAATTTTCGTCCACTTAAATGGCTACTGTTCAATTTTCGTCTACTTATTTTCGAGATTTCAATTTTCGTCCACTTAAAGCCAAAATCGTCACTATTTGGTCCATTGCCCGCCGGAAGGGGGCAAGTGAGATGCAATCGCCACCTCCGATGGAATTTTGCTGATGTGGCATAGTATATCCTACGTGGCATTATGTTGACCAATCCACATTTTCTGAGTTGTCATTACTCATTTACATATATAAATATATATATTTGCAGATTGGTCCCTGGAATTAATCAAATTCTCAAAATCAAACCCAGCCCCCTCTCCCCTACCTCTCGTCGCCTTCTTCACTCCGACCGCCACCACTGCCGTCTCCTCCTTCCTCCGACACCACCATTCCTTCATCTCCATCCGCCGTCGCCGGGGACGAGCTCAACGAAATCGACGTCTTCTATATATTATTCGATCAATGTGGCATCGATCTCATGCATCACAGTGCCATCTCTGCTCCTTAATTCATAGATGTTGTACAAAGCATCACTGTAATTACTCTTCAAAAATGCTGCAGAATTAATGGCAATATAAATATTTGAATGAGAGAGAGATGGTGATGAAGATGAAGATGGAGATGAAGAGTAGTACCATAAGAATCGAAATCGCCATCGCTGGAGACGAGCTCAATGAAATCGCAAGAACGGCATCAGCTTCTCCTGCGCCGTCAACCACCGCTTCCGCAAACCGGAGAAATTCGGCATCCTCGCCGCTTTGCCGGAGGACCGCCGGAATCGAGACGGTATCGTACAGAAACCTGCTGTGTCTTCATCCCCTACGACGTCGTTCTCTCGCGATATCACGTCGATTCCGAAGCCTCATTCTTCATCGGAGATCAAGTACACGCAGTCGATGTCGATCCGGCGGTTCCAACAATCGGCGCCGGTGAACGTCCCGATGTTGCCGAGGAAGAGGAAAATCGCTCCGGTGGAGGTAGGAGATGACGTGGACGACGAGGAGGTGCTGCCGCCGCATGAGATCCCCTTTTGATTTTCTTTTTCTTTTTTAATTTCTTAAAATTCAATTTGTTTTTTTAATTTATTAATTAAGAAGAAATATGATGTGGAATTAAAATTATTTCAAAAATAAATTCCACATGGGTATAAAATTCCACGTCAGCATGACTTGGTCGGAAAAATGGACTTGGGGGCGATTGAGATGCAATCGCCGGATTCCGGCAGACAATGGACCAAATAATGACGTTTTTGGCTTTAAGTGGACGAAAATTGAAATCTTGAAATAAGTAGACGAAAATTGGACAGTAGCCATTTAAGTGGACGAAAATTGAATTTTACCCTATTTGAATATTTAAAATATCCTTAGGGGCATTTTAGATAATTCACCAAAAAAAAAAGGGTGTCACATGCCACCCATGCCTTGTGCTGTGTCCGCCACTGTCCATGGATTCCAGACAACAACCTTACCCTCCCCATAATCCAGGCACAACATCTCATTACAACGACTAACACTCTCCACATACTCTCACTCTCACTCCAATTTCTAATCTTAGTCTCAATCTCTCTAATCTTAATCTCAATCTCAGTCTCAATATAGGGTGGGTGAAACTCATCTTTTGCTCACAAGTTTTTGCCACACAATTCAGTGAAACCATCGGTGCAGTGGAGAAGAAGGGTGTCGTCTGTGAAGAAGGATTATCGATACCTGGGATTGGATGTGAGATTGATTGGAAGACCTCGAATTTGCTTAAAGGTGGCATCATGTTTCATTTGTGTTACCTGATTCCTATGAGGACTATGGAGGTGTGTTTTCATTCATCAATGGCAGACTTTTCGAAAGGTCTTCGATGAGGATGCTTCCACTTCCACCCATTAGCAGCCTTTTACAGAAACCATGGACTCAATTATATATGTTGCAGTGGCCAGCTCTACCTATCCAATCCCCTAACGGGCCAGCACGTGAAACTTCCATCGATCGACTGCACCACATTTGGCGAAGGTGATCCTCTCTTCACCGAATGTAGGAGGAGGCCAGTGACGTTGTGCGATGATGATATTCAATAGAACATGGTGCCAAGGTGTGACATCAATTGAAAACTATATCGCACTAGAACATATAGATGATTATCAAAGTTCATAATTCAAAATGTTAATGGCTATTCGGAAAAAAGAGATAGAAAGGGGGAAAAAAAAGGCAAGTAGCACACTAGCCAAATTATCAACTATAAGCTTTCCTCATAAATTAATTAAGCATCGATCCATGAAATAGAACAAAATGAAAAGTACCAAATTAAGAGCAATATCATACATAATAGGATGGAATGAGCTTAAAATTGAGCATATAAATATGGTTCTACCATAAATAATCAAATCAGATACGAAAAAAAACTCATGCGAAATAATTAAGTAATGAAATATATATGTCTAATTTCAACAAAAAAATAACTAAATTAACGGTAAAATTTTAATGTTGAAGCTAAAATAAAGGTGGCATAAACCTTTTAGCCTTAGCTTTCTTCATCTCAAACCTAAATTCAAGCAATCTCTTTCGGAAAGAAAAACACCCAAAAATGAATCAAAGACAACAATATTACTCAACCTTCAAAAGATAACTAAAAATCATTTCTATAAGTCCCAAAAAATAATCATTTTCGATTTTGTTGAAGCTCAAACAAATTGGCCAACGTTTCTCCCTGTTCTTTTTTTTCCCTCTATCATGGGGAAAAAAATCTCTATAGGTTGCACATATTATCTCCTAATTAATTACAATTAATTAATTCCATGCATGCACTAATCCTTGTATACAAATCCATGCAGTTTCATTCCTCTGCGGCGTCCTGTCCGGCCGCAAGAAGGCCGCGGTAACGCCGCCGGATGAAGCGGAGAAACGGGAAGAAGGGGAATCATCAACAACGACGAGCGGGGGAGAGTCGCCGGAACAGGTAGGTGGAGAGGAGGAGGAGCAGCAGCCACTGCCATTGCCGCCGGGCGGGGTGGGGCGGCACACGAGGACGGTGTCGTCGTGCGAGCACCGGAGAACGCATTCGGGGGTGTCGAAGCTGGTGTCGAGCATGAGCCTGAAGATCATTGGAGGGGAGGAGAAGGTGAAGCAGAAGCTGGAGAAGAAGTTCCATAAACACGAGGATAATTCGGTGTGGAAGAAGACGATTATACTCGGAGAAAAATGTAGGGTTCCTGATGAAGACGAAGATGAAATCTTGTACGATGAAAAGGGAAGAAAGATCTCTACTTATCATCCTAAAACACACAGTGGTGTGTTGTCCAAGCAAACTTCCAGCTTCGACGAAGCTGATCATGATTTTGACAAAAAATAGGTATGTACCATTTATCTCTTTCTTTCTTTCTTTTTGCATGGGAATGATTTTTTATTTTTTTAATCCGTTAACTTTTCGGTTCCGACAATTTTACTCGATATCTTTTCGAGCCCGTGATTTTACCTTTCATTTTTTTGAAAATTCGGATTTTTAACCAAAATTCAGCCCGATCAACCAAATGGGGCTAAATTCACATGTGATTAGCATGTGTACCATGGTTATTGAACTATTTTTGTCAAGTAAATTTTGCCTAGTAACTTATCTGCTCTGGCAAGTTTGTCCATTAGCTTTTCGAGATATTTGTTCTTGTAGGAGGTGAGTTAAGCCTGATTTGACATTTGGATTGAATTTGAGTCAAATTTCCGATTTTTGAAAAGATATATATAGGGTAAAATCATCGGCATAAAGAGATAATGAGTAAAATTCTTACAATCAAAAAGTTAAATGATAAAAAAATTAATTCTATTTGAAAATGTGATTACTTTTTCTACATGTTGAATCAGGGAAAAACTCACATTTAAGTACTTTCTCAATACCACTGTGTTAATAGTCACGTAAATATGCATTTTTCAATTTTGTTCTTGTAATTGATAATTCATTCATTTTTGTCCTCTTTTCATCAAATTTTTGATTTTCCAGCTACAGATCGGGGGCGAGTGTGGTGCACTTGCTAGAATGTGGCCGGAAAATCGAATAGCCAGTGAAAAAATGACTAGAAATGGACAAAACTAGACAAAATTTTCAATTATAGGACCAAATCGAAAAGTGCATTTTTATAGGATTAAAAACAAAAAGTAGCTTTGGGTAGGACGAAAAATGAGATCTTCCCTATTGAATCAAGTCAATAATTCACTTTTATGTAACATAATTTTGAATTGTGATATGCACATGTGATCATGAGTCAAGAGAATGAAACCATATATTCTTGATTTTCCTCACATTCTTAAAATCTCCATCCAACATATGACAAAGTAAGAGAGGATATTTGCCCTAATTAAGATATGAAATTAAGAACCCTTATTTATGTGTCCACATTATATTCAAAATCAATGCAGCAAAACCATATTTATCTTACCTAAACCTCTTGCAGGTGTAAGCATGAGCATGGCAAAGAAGAAGGTTTAACAACAACAGAAGGATAAATTTGGGGATTCGAAAAAGACAGTAAATCCAATTGCTTCATTTAATTTGGAGAGTTTCAAGAAAGCTACAAACATAGCATTAATTTCTGTCAAAAGTTAATTATGCTTTAGATGTCACGTTTAAGTCCAATTATTTGATCAAATGAAGCATCAAATTTTGCTAGATACTAGAACTCTGCACTGTTATTGTCATGATACTTGATAGATTCAATCAAACAATGTGTCCAAGAAATTTATCAAATGGTCAATTAAGTGAAACCAAATTCATTTGTCCAACTCCCAATTAAGGCCCCCCAAAATTGCAATATTAACAAAACAAGTCATCCAAGCGATTTCAGTAGCCATGTCCGATTTTCCCTCGATGACAACTATTTCAGTAATTTTGAAAATTCAAAAAAAAAAGATTTAAATTGAGAATAAATTAAATATAGAAGATCAAAACTAAAAACCAAATAGTTGGATTGAGCCTAGCCAGAAAGACTAAATCCTAATCTTTATCCGTTGTGATCAGATTTTAAAAAATCCTACAACCACACCCTACTTTTCTACTTTTTTTACAATTCTCAATATCTAATCTTTCAAAGTAAATTAATACAACAATATCTACTTATTCAACAATTCTCAATGTGATTATAACATCACATCAACTATAATTATACCATATAAAATTTCAAAAGAAATATAAAATCATGAAACACCAATTTAAGCACATACATCCAATCACATTTAAACATTTAACGTCGGGAAAACATAACATTTGGAATGCATTGCATTTCCTCAGGTCTTTCAGCCCGGTTTACTTCGGAGTTTTACGTCCGACGTAACTTTCTTCGGAACTTTCCCACATTGACATTAAGAGGTCATATTTGCAACCTCGAACATAAGAGGTCTTATTTGAAACCTCGAACATAGCGGGGCCACGTCTGAAACCCCTTCATGCACAAGCGCACACACATATTGTAATATTGAAAAGGAACGCTGAACGTCAACGTCCAGTTCAATCACAAGTAAAGACGATCAACTTGATCACATAAGACATAGTTTGTACATAACTAATTACACATATTTTATCAGATATTTACAAAATTAAAACACATAAATTACCCCCACCGTTAGTAGCAGGTGCTCTTGTCAAAAAGTCCCTTGTTGTGTGTGCTTTTAATCCGGCCCTTCGTTCGAATCTCTTATAAAATATAGAGTTCAACTTAGGGGCCCAAGCATGGAATAATTCGTAAAGTTTTAAATCTTATAAGGGTCTATGATCGACATGTCCAATACTAGGGTTTCATAAAATTAGAGTTTGATGTAATTGTAACCCTAATTCTAGGGTTTTCTTATTTTTCTTTTAATTCGTCACAAGTAAATCGCATCGAGGATTAAAAATTAACATTTATAACATTATAGGGTTCATATTACATAAATTATAAAGTTCTGGGGCCTTAATATAATTTCTACAAAATTCTGGGGTCATTCTGCAATTTTAGCAAAGTCCAGGGATGTTTCTGCAATTTCTGTAAAGTTCAGGGGTTATTCTGTAAATTCAGGAAAGTCCTGGGGCTAAAATTAAATTCTCAAAGTTTTCAGGGCCAGAATATAATAAATATAAATCCATGGGCTGAAATTTATTTTAAACAGAAATTAGAAATTGCAACTAAGTCCCTGAATCAAATCAAATTTACAAACTCAACCCCTGCCCCAAAATCACCCCCCCTCGCCCTCTCCCCCAGCCCTCCCTCAGTGGCGGATCCAGGATTTTAATGATGGGGGTACGAACAAATAAATAAATATATGATAGAGGAACATTATACGTAAAAGTTGTTCGACTAAAATATGCAAATTCAATTACAAACCATTCAACTAAAAATTATAATTACAAACTACAATTTAATCATTCGAGTCTTCATTTTTTTGAAGCAATCCACCACATTATCATCATTAGAAATTTGTAAGAACACATCATTCTCAATGAAAGTGACCAAACAATCATTCAATAATTGATCACCCATACTATTTCGCAATTTATTTTAAACATATGTCGAAGATCGGATTGTTTCTCCATTCCCTTTGTTTTGTTCTTCATTCCTAATTAAATTAATAGTAAATTATAAGTATACAATACATGAGATATATAACTTCAATTTTATAAGAAATTAACAACTACAACATCAACCCACATTATGAACTCATTGGAATCACAACACAAATATCATAAAATCAATACATTTCATACACATTTATGAAAATACGCAGTAAATATATTTATAATGACAGTATTGTAATTAGTTAATTTAATTAAAGGTAAAATAATAATTATATAATTTAAAAAAAAAAATCATGGGGGTGCAGTTGCACCCCCTTGCTCCCATGTGGCTCCGCCACTGCCCTCCCTCACTAGCCGCCGCCACCATCCGCCGTTGCTTTTACCGGCGAAAGGTCCATCGCCGGCGCCCTACCGACGTGGTACCGCCACTCACTGCGGCGCCTCCCCTTCCAACAGCCCATAACACTTAAACACACACCCTTACACGCACACACCCACGGCATATATACACACACACACTCCAATACACAGCACCACCGGCACGGTGACGCTACACACGCATACACCCACGGTGCCGCTTCAGGGGCGCCCTAACCCAGCGGCGGCGGCAGCTTAGCGAGAGAGAGAGGAGGAAAAAGGCAGTCACACACATATACATGCTTATATAATTGCAGTGATGTATGTATGTATCTATTTTTTTTTTCTTTGAAAGCAGAGTAAGGATTTGAAGATGAAAGATGAGTGGAGAAGTGGGGAAATAGATATCGGAGAGGCGGCGGCGGCGGAAGCCCACTGCAGTTCGAACGGGAAGAAACGGATTAACATAAATGGGGGAAAGCAGTAAAATTTTGAATTTGATATGATATTTTCAATTTTATCTATGTGTTTGTTGATATTCATGTCTAACTAGTTCTCCATGGGTTTCTAGGGCGCGTTAGTAATCTGATTTGAATCTGATGGATTTTTGATTTCAATTCAATTTATTAATTCTTTATTTTATTGATGTGTTTATGGTTTGATTGCTTGTTTGATTGTCCGACCGTTAATTGAACATGTTTGAGTAATTAAATCAAAATTCGAAAGAGGAGATTTAATTATAGAAGAGTAAACACATGACATGTAGGATGCATTAGATTGAGAGGTTAATGACTTATGTGATGAGATTTCCAATCATATGTGTTTTTGGGAGTTATTTTGTTTTATCAGATTGAGTAGAGATACCTTTGGTAGCATAATAATCAATCGATTAACTGACTCAAGAGATCTGTTAATTCGATATTTGTGATTGCTTATATAGGATCATTAATCATTGAATTGGATTGGTCAATTGATATCGATGAGAATTAGATGAAAGCATGTTTTAGATCCTGACTCAATTATATTTGTTTGTCTCCGTGGATTTTATCTATTTTTGTTTTAGTATAGTTTAATTGAATTCTTTGATACCTGATAGTCTAGATAAAATTAGGGGTTGAATTTGGATAATCGATTATTCCTAGATAATAGTCTCTGTGGGATCGACTTTGTTTATCGTGTTCTGCAATCTACATCGTACACTTGCGGTAGTAGCCTAAAGAAAAAGGTGAACAAGTTTTTGTCGCCGTTGCGGGGGACTAGAATTTAGGATAATTGATATTTGAATTCTTCTTTTGATTTTAATCTAGGATTTTTTTTAAAAATTTTTTAGGGATTATTTGATACTTTTTCGTGGATTTTCAGGTTGTGCATCAATATAACAATCAACAGCTATCAGTGGTCATCTGAAAAAACAGTTGGATTTCAAAATCAAGATCAATTAGCAGTTTTAACTACACAAATATCAGCTCTCACAAAACAAGTTTTGGCTTCTCATACTGCACCCGTACGAAATTTCTGGAATCAAAGTTGTGATTTTGCACTACAATAGGAGGTTGAAGACATCAATTATGTAGGTGGACAATATTACAACTTCCAAAATAAGGGATTTTCTGTCACAAATGAGGTGATCGATGAGCCAAGGAAACAATCATTTGAAGATTTGGTGAAAGAATTCATTAAAGGAATGGATGAGCGTTTCAAAGAAATAGATGCTCGTACCAAATCTTTGAAAAGACAAATAGATGCTCGTCTCAAATAATTGGAAATGCAAATGGGACAAATAGTCAATATTCTTGAAAATCAACAAGAAGAGAAGTCATATTCAAGTACAGCCGAGTTATATCCAACTGAAGAAGGTATGACCATGACGTTGATGAGTGAGACCAAGAAGGATGAGCTCAGGATCCTAGTTGAGGATGATAAGGAAACTGAAGACGAGAGAGAAAATATTTTGGTGGAGAAAGAAGTGCATATAGAAGAACAGAAAGGGGTTGAGAAGCTTAAATCAATTCTTAACTCTACACGTTCTTTTACTATCAATTATATTCTTTCCCCTCAAAAAGTTCACAAGAAAGAGTTTGATGATCAATTTTTTAACATTTTGAATTTTTTTGAGAAAATTGATTTTAAAATTCCTTTTGCAGGTGTGTTGGAAAAATTGTTGAAGTGTGCAAAATTGTGTGAATGGATGATGCCGTCAAATTTCACAGTACTGATTGAGATGCAACCCAATTGGAAGAAAATGAAGAAAAAAGTCTATGAGTTTTCCATTGCATTTTTTCTTTTAATTTTATTAATTGTCCTCTTTGGAATTGATGACAAATAAGTTTGGGGGGACGTTGTGAGATTAAAGAAAAATGACAATTGATTTTTGCATTGCATTTTAGTTGCATTTAGGATTTTATTTCTTTAGCACGTTTATTGCTTTTTCAGGTAGATTTTCTTTTTATTATGTTAGAATTTTTTTAGGATGGGTGATGATCTTTTGATTTTGTGGAAAAATATGTCATATAAATTCTCGATCTTTGAAAAGCATGAATTGAGTTGAATGAACTTGATGATATCTTGCTTGATTGGGTTGGAATTTTCTGAATTTTTGGTGAATATTTTTGAACATGAACTGATTTTGTGTTTTGAGGAGTATGAAAACAAGTCGAGTGAGATTTTGAGCTTTGACTTGACATTACACCAAGTCTTGTTTTCTTAATTGAGTGAGTATCAATTGTCTTGTATAGAACTTGCTCTGGTATCTCTTTTGAGACCACGTGTATGTGTAAATTTGTTGAAAATGATCTAAGGCCACCTTTGATTTTATAAGTCACTTAGCCAAAATATTTTCCCACCAAATTCATGATTTTCCCTGGTTAGTCTCTTTGAGCCTTTAAGCCTTATTTCTTTGACTAGCTGAATAATCGTGTGAATTACTCTTATCTTTTGAGCCTACCTATTTTATATGATTGTGAAGTTTGAATGAGAAGTGATTAGGTGAAAAGTGCTTGAGTTGATGGAAATGTAAATAAAGTTGGAAAAATTGGTGGATATTGTTTGAAAAAAAAAAACAAGTGGCTTGAAAAAAAATGATGAAAAAAGAGATGGAAGGGAAAAAAAAAAGGGGAAAGTAAGATGAAGATGTGATTGGTGGAGAAAATAAATTTTTGCATGAGTTGTGTCGTTAATGTATTTTTGACACTTGGTTGAGCTGTGTCTATTTTGGAACTCGATTAAGTAAGTCTTTTTGATATATTCTTGGAACTCATGTTGGAGATAGGTAATTATTTGAAGAAACTTCATGGAGGTGTAAAAATTCGTGAGTTAAGTGGAAATTCATGGAGTAGCTTCAATCTTATGTTGTAGTCACTTTTATCCATAATTTTCTCTACCATGTCCAAAGAGCCTCATTGCATCCAAATAAAAGTCATTTTTGATTCTTAAATCCACATGTACAAAAGTGGTGGAGAAGTGAGACGATTTGCAAGCCTATGGTAGATTGTACTTGATTGATTGATTTGAGCGTATACACGTCCTATTCTATACACTTTTGAGCGTGAGTGATACACTTTTACCTTGTGAGGTTCAATACTTTTTGAAATACATCTTGTGGATTGTTCGAAGTATTTTCTTAAGTTTGGAGAGTTTTGATTTCAATTGAGTATGTTGAGTTATTTGTTCGTGATACTTGATTCATTGTGTTGAGATATGTGTTTGAGTTGAGTTATTGATATTGCTCGAGGACGAGCAATGGTTTAAGTTTAGGGGAAATTGATAAGTGTCGTTTTTACTATATTTTTACGTATGTTTATGTGTTCATTTGAGCATGTTTATGTACGTTTCTATAGTGATTTAGATATTTTTGATATATTAGTTGCATTTGATGGTTTTGTGTTAAGTTTCGTGATTTTAGCAGAAAAACTACGAATTTCAAGTATAATTAAAGATCAAGGAAGAAACAAGGCTAAAAATGAGGAAAAACGAAGCTGTGCAGTGGCGCATGGACGATAGCAACCGCACACGGTCAGGCATGCAGTGGCACACGGTCGTGCGCGGATGACCAGATTAGGATGCAGTGGCGCATGGGCGGCCGTGTCGTGGGACACTACCATGCGCGGCCGCCGAAGGTGAGAGCAGCGAGACACAGTCTGACCATGTCGTGGGGCACGACCGTGCCCTAGTGTCCTAATTCATCTAAAACTCGATTTTGGATGAATTTTATCATATTCTTTGTCTACCAAGACTTCCAGGAAGATATAAATACCCCAATAATTCCAGAAATCAGACTCAACATTAATAAGGGAGGACCATTCTTAGGGTAGAAAAAAAATTCATAGATAGAAAACACATATTCTGAGAGCATCCGGAAATGAGAAGAAGACTTCAAAGATCGAGGAATCGAGAGATCATCGTTCATATAGAGTTTTTTCTTTATCTTTCCTTTATTGTTGGATTATTTCAATTTGATATGATATTTTCAATCATGTCTATGTGTTTGTTGATATTCATGTC
The DNA here is from genome assembly GCA_005771605.1 of Scutellaria baicalensis. Lineage (NCBI taxonomy): Eukaryota > Viridiplantae > Streptophyta > Magnoliopsida > Lamiales > Lamiaceae > Scutellaria > Scutellaria baicalensis. The sequence continues at coordinate 20,102,168 of CM016729.1, read as the reverse complement.
TAACTAGTTCTCCATAGGTTTCTAGGGCTTGTTAGTAATCTGATTTGAATTTGATGGATCTTTGATTTCAATTCAATTTATTGATTTTTTATCATATTGATGTGTTTATGGTTTGATTGCTTGTTTGATTGTCCAACCAGTAATTGAGCATGTTTGAGTAATTAAGTCAAAATTTAAGAGAGGAGATTTAATTATGGAAGAGTAAACACAATACATATAGGATGCATTAGATCGAGAGATTAATGACTTATGTGATGAGATTTTTAATCCTATGTGCTTTTGGGAGTTGTTTTGCTTTATCAGATTGAGTAGAGATACCTCTGGTAGCATAATAATCAATCGGTTAACTGACTCGAGAGAGCTTTTAATGCGATATTTGTGATTACTCATATAGGATAATTAATCATTGAATTGGATTGGTCAAGTGATATCATGATGAGAATTAGATGAAAGCATGTTCTAGAACTTGTCTTAGTTATATTTGTTTGTCTTTCCGTGAATTTTATTTGTTTTTGTTTTAGTATAGTTTAATTGAATTCTTTGATATCTGATAGCCTAGATAAAACTAGGGGTTGAATTTGGGTAATCGATTATTCCTAGATAATAGTCTCTGTGTGATCGACCTTACTTACCGTGTTCTGCAATCTACACCGTACACTTGCGGTAGTAGCCTAAAAAAAAGGTGAACACAAGTAATCAGCATAATATATCTTTATATCTTATAAGGTTACTGCAGGAAGATCACTACAGAAAGATGCTTCGGAGAATGTTTCAAAGAAAGGACACTGCCGAGAATGATGAAGAAGACTAGTAAACTAAAAGGACACTGCTTACTGCAGGAAGCTACCTGGAAGAGACCACATCAAGCATACTGCAAAGCAGCAAGCTACAGAAGCTTCAGTTACTTGAAAAAGCAAGTACGAGGTGGAAGCTAAAAGTTACCAGTAGAAAGAAAGAGATTATAGCCAATCAAATAAAGACACTTGTAAAGTACAAAGTTTATGTGTATCAAAGAAGAGCGGACACATTAAATGCAACCATACTATGAAGATCAAAAAAAGTACTGTGAGGATCAGCGTATGAAATGTTAGGAACCTGCCACACTTCAACGGGCAGATTTCCTAATCTATAAATAGAAGAGACTAAAGACTGAAAAGAGAAGAGAATAGAGTGTATAGAGAGCAGAAAAGGGGAGAAGAAGAGAGTATGGAAGAGAATGAATCTCAAACACTCTGAACAAGATTGTTCAGTCATTCAGTCCTGCAGCAAGCTACAGCCAAGGATGAAAATATCGCGAAATATCGCGAATATATCGTAGATATATCGCGGATATGGATATTGCGATACGGATATAGGGTGTTAATGTTTTTTTTCCTGGGTATCGCGGATATGTCGCAAAATATCGCAAAATATCGATATCGATTTCGATATCGGTTCAGTGTAGTACAAAATTGGATGAAAATTGGGAAATATCGTGGATATATCGCAAAATATCGCATGTATATCAAAATGAGCGATTTTGATTCAAAAAATTAAACTATACGATTTTTTTTACTTTTGTATTGTGTATTTTGTGGCTTTTTGAAAATTCCATTCCTTTAACCAATTATTACTTCATTTACTTTTTTTTTCTAATTTTTTTACATGATATATTTCTCTATATAAGAGGATAAATGCAAGTGAACATTCTATCATATATTCTAAGGTTCAAAGTATGATATCACTAACTCTCTCCCAACATTTTTGATTAAACTAATTTCAATTATTTACTTTATAAATTATGACTATTTTAATGTATTTAATTAATTTATTTTTTTGGATAAAGGACATTGACATTGGAGAGGAATTACTTGCACCACTATATATATCACTCAATTGTCATTTTGGAGAACTACGAATTTGTATGTAAATTTAATCTCTTTATTTTGTTTTTCATTTTAGTTGATAAAAATAGCATTTTGTTGGTATATTGTAAATGGCTATGTTTAATTGTGCTAATTATATATATATTAGGTGAAGCATTTAGTTAACTTATAGAAGTTTATTATAAAATCATAATTTTACAATTAATTATGTTATAGTGAAGTACTGGTCTGTAAAATGTAATGTTGTAATTGTATATTTACAATTAATTCTTATAATTAGTTTTAGTAAAATTTTATGTATTTACATATTCTGGTTGTATGACTTTGAATATTTATAACTTTTATTACTTTGAAATTATTAACTTCAGTTGAACTTATTGATTTTTTGTTTTGATAATATATTTAGTAATTTTGTCTTGTATTATGTAATATATTATCAGTTTTCATTCGAAAAGCAGTATTTATAATGCTTATTATCTATATATTAGTTTTAATATATTATATTTTAATATGATTTTGATTGGAATATATGTGTAATGAAGTGTAAAAATAATCCCTAAAATTTCATATTAAATTTCCAGAATTTTAATAAGATTTCCGTTGTTTTTTCAATTTTTTTGCGATATCGATATGCGAAATCGATATATCCTAAAATCAAAGTTGCGATACGACATGCGATATCGATATTTTCATCCTTGGCTACAGCAGAGTAACCTGCAAAAAAAGTCAAACCTTGTTGCATCCAGTTGAAGAAAAAGATAAACCTTTTAAAGACTGTCTTTGGAGTGCTTAGTGCTAGGATTAGGTTCCTACTAAACTTTTCATTTTTTGAATAAGAAAGTAAGGATCGTGTGTGGGTCGGTTAGGATCCTGTGTGGGACAGTTGGAAGAGTGTGTAAGTATCTGTGTGAAGGCTTGCTACTCACTTGTTAAGTATGTGTTGTAATAGCTAGAGCTGTGTAATTCAACAAGATTAACAAAGTTCTCTCTTTTGAGAAGAGGCAGAGAGGATGTAGAATGATTACTCCACCTTCGAATCTCTATATATCTATGTTTTGTTTTATGCTTATCTACCTAACTGCATATCCAGATGAAAAACATATCTTCCATACTTGTATTTTCAACATAAAAAAGATTATCCGCTGCACAATTCTCAAGACTCCAAGGTAACCTCCCAAAAGGTTACTGCATTTAATTCTACAAGTTCAAACAAACTGCTTAATTCAGTGAAGCAAGCTGTGAAGCCAGAAGCTCACTCCTAAACTTACCCGTTATGGAGTAAAAAGTTTTGAAAGATTTGAATAGGTTTATTCACCCCCCTCCCCCCTCAAAACATACTACTACTTGGAACCAACAAATTAGGATATGGTTCAATTGATTCTCACATTGTCCAGAAATCATGCATTATTCAGGTTCAACCATCATATTCGAGAGAAATCATGTTGTAACCAAATTAGGGTTTTCTAGAAATTATCCAAAAATTAGGGTTTTGCAAAAAATAACACCAAATACCCCAAATCATGCATCATTAAGCATAATCATAACACAAATCATCTACTATCACAGAGATAGGCAAAAAATTCAATGAAAGGGGCAAATTAGTGTAACCTTTTGAATTGAGGGAACCCAGATCGTCAAATAATCATCGAAAAAATGAAGCATTTTTGGATCGTCCAACAATAGAGATCTGAAGGGGGTACCTCAATTCCTATTGGGAGAGCAATCCCATCCTCTTCGAACTGAGTTTCCTCGACAAAAGACTCCTCCGAATCCCAAACGAAACCTTCTTCCGCAATCGAAGACTCAAACTTCATCACAGCTCGAAAGGACTGGAGATTTTACTAGAAAATATGAGATTTTCAGATTGTGGCAAGATCTCGCCATAATCACCAAGTCGAAGAAATGTTCAAATTTTCAAATTGTGGCAAGATCTATGATAATCGGCGAGGTGTAAGTGTTGTAGAAGGGGGAAGAACTAGATTTTTTACTCTGATAATCACCAAGTCGAAGAAATGTTCTCCATTAGATTTAGGGTTTGAGAGAGAAATGAAGAGGGTTCCAGAAAGCGCAGGGTGGGATATTTTAGTTTAGTTTAATTAGGGTTAGGGATTAATTAATCATACTTAGTTTAAGAAAATCAGATTTTAATTAAGAAATTTAGGTGGCATTTTTGTAATATGGTCAAAATATAGGGATAATAATGTAATTTTTTTTTTGTCATTTATGGGTTGATAAATTGAGTTGGACAAACCGAAATAGCAAGTAGACAAGTTAAGCTGAGATAGAGACAGTATATGTGTTTTTTTTTTTTTTAATATTTGATAGCATATCAAGAAAGTTATGTAATAATAAATTAATTTAGAAAACCAAAATGAAATCTCAAAATTAAAATAAAAAAAATATTTGCACATCATCAAATTGATACGACACTTTTATGAAAGAAAGTAGCAAATTAGTAAATTTTGTCAACTTATTATCTTTTATATATAGTATAGATATTATTTGCATGTATTAATTACCTTATAAATATATTATTAGATATCATAACATCAAAATTCAAATATATACTTTCATTATTAATATATAGATATATATATATATATATCTTTACAAATACAAAAGAAGGACCAAAAGAACAAACGACGATCATACATCAATTCTACAAATATATCTAATTAATTACTTTGAGTTTTGTGAAATTTATTTGTAAAATTTTAACTTTGATTTTTTATCATCTAATTGGAAAAAAAAAAATAGTTGAGGGTTGTTAGAGATATTAAAAATAAAATTCAAACAAAAAGAAAAATAGTGGGTGTTTTGAATAATATAATAGGCTAATAATATTTTTTAATAATAAATAAAAATTATATATCCTCTACAAATATAATTCATATTATAACAATTAAATTATTATAATGTTTAATCATGTTATGTTATATCTAACATTATATTAAATGATATATACTACATAAATTTATATCTAATGTTCACGAACTTCACATGTTAGCAAGTTCAATTTTTTTTTTCAATAAAATCTCGTGTATTTCACATCCTATAGTAATACATAGAAAGTTAATGAGATGGGACATAACTAACCAGTTAATGAAAAATTAATAATAGAATATACCAACACCTCCATTTGATCTATAAATAAAAATAAAAATTAGGACCTCCATTTAAAAACTCAATAAAATAAAATAGTAAAGCCGCCTCAATTACATTATTTCTAGTCAAAATTGACTATTTGCGGTCCCGCGTGACACGATTCGGGATATATAGTTATTTATTTGTATTTATTTTGCAAAGTCCACTAGAAAATATGAGTACGTAATCATTCATCATTTCATGGGACGACGAGTTGAGTCATTCTTCACCATTTACATTTAAATTCTTGAAATTCGTTTGATTGACAGGTAAATATTCCGAATCACGGTTTCATAAAAATTATCCGTGAAACAATTTCACACAAATTTTTGTATTAAAATATTATTTCTATAATTCAATAATCTTCAAGTTTTCATAATAGATTATTCATGTCATATTTGATGTTACATCTTATATTTTGAATTAATCATTACACGTTACATGTATCAAATGACATCATTAAATAATATTTAATATGTAAATAAAATAATATAATATCATACACAATAGAAAATCCGGATCAAGATTTCTTATAATGGCTCAGATCACCTAATCTCGTTTAGAAAGATCACACACATTGTTGATGAAGGGCCCACTTAAAAATCACAAAGATCCAAATATCTAATCATATGGGCTTGGACCGAATTTGGTTTGAATTAGGCCAGGGATCAAGAAATCATATATATATTTATATTTATCTATATCTATATTAAAAGAATAATCAAGATTGACACATGTCATTTTCTGGTTAATCCTATTTAATTATAATTTAATTTTAAATTAATTTATTTAATATTTATAATTTATTGTAATAATGCATTTAATGAGATAATAACAATTACATAGCAAAATGCTAATAATTATGATTGATTCTAAATTATGAAATTTTAGACTAACATATTAAGTAATCTATCTATATCTATACTAAAGGAATAACCAATTTAAATCATTTAATATTTATAATCTATTGCAATAGAACATTTAATGAGATAATAATAATTGAATAACAAAATACTAATAACTATGATTCATAATAAAATTGTAAATTATGAAATTATGGACAAACATTTTAATTAAGTTGATGTTTGCAATTATATTAATTGAAAATTAAAAAAATTCACATAATTAAAATTTAAATTCATACTAATTAAATTAAAAATTAATGATAAATAATAATAATAATTAAATTTCTCTATAAATAACAATTTTCAAATTTCTTAATTATTAACATATTAAGTAAAGTTAATATTTGTAATTACATTAAATAATAATTAAAATTTTCGTACAATTAAATTTAAATTACATATTAATTCAATTAAAAATTAATGAAAAATAATAATAATTAAATTTATTTTAAAACAACATTTGTTAAACTTTTTAATTAATATTTAAATACCGTGACTTATGCTAGTATGTATATAATATAAAACACAAAAACATATATAATCTTAATTAATTATATTTTATTAACAAATAAATAATACAATGCTTCGTATGGGTACATAATTAGTTTTAAATAAAATAAAGACATGTCTATTAACTTCTATATCTTTTTCCTCAAATTTCTCAAATCCTAACTTAAGAAAAAACCCTAACAAACCTTAATTTGTGAAGAAATACATAACATGCATGGTCGATGTTTATTACAATTATTTGAGACCAATAAAATACTTATAACACGAACATTTCTCGTAGATTTCTATTCACTTGTGAAGTTAGCATTTGAGGTACAAGAAATACCTTATTTATTCCGTGCAACACATTGTCAGAATGATAAAGAAGGATTAGTCCACAATGTAAGTCTCATCATTATAGCTCTGCTTTTCTCCATTTTCTGATATGATCAGATTAGTGAGTGTGTGTGGATCCATATTCATAAGAGAATTAAGAATCATATACTGTTACATTACTTAGTTATTAGTCATGGGATGTACAGATAATCATGTGGTGGACGATAATAATGCTTATCATCAAAAATAATTAAAGAACACATCAATTTTGGAAGGCAACATATTTTCATTTTAGTGGGGTTTAATTTAACTTCATTGTTTTTTTTTTTTATCGTTATTCGAATTAGCTTTTAGGAGATGGATAGTGTTCTACGCATCCTATGAAATTTAATTTATAAAACGGTATCACAAGACTCTATATATGTACTCTCAACCCGAAAATTTTGTTGACAAATTGTCGGATGCACTGTGTTGGGAAATATTTAAGAATGTTTTGATGAGACAAAACTTTAGAAAAGTAAGGGTTACTTTTCTAAAAATGTCAAAGGAAGATACGTAGAGAAAGTGTCAAAGGAAGGACACTGCAGAGAATGGTGAAAATGAATCTGGTAAACTAAAAATGATACTGCTTACTGCAGGAAGCTACCTGAAAGAGATTATACCAAAGCATACTGCAAAGCAGCAAGCTACCAAAAACTCAAGCTACCTGACAGGAAGCCACCTGGAAGAGACCATGCCGAAACATACTGCAAAACAGCAAGCTAGAGAAGCCTCAAGCCACCTGACAAAGCAAGCCAGGGAAGGAAGCTCCAAAGCAAGCACGAGGAGGAAGCTACAAAGCAGGCATAGGAAGAAAGTCAAAAGTTACCGGTAGAGAGAAGAAGAAATGAGCAAATCAAATAAAGACACGTGGAAAGTAAAAGCTGGTGTGTATCATAAGAAGAACGATGCATTAAATGCTAGGAACCTACCCACCTTCAACGGGCAGATTTCCTACATCTATAAATAGAAGATTGAAGAGAGTAATCAATAAGAGAGAGAAGAGAAGAAAAGAAAAAGGGGGGAAGAAAGGAGAGATAGAGAAAAGAGAAGAAGAGGGGAGCGTATGGAAGGAAAAGAGAATAGAGTGAATAAAAGATCAAAAGAAGAGAAGAAAAGCTCAAACAATCTAAACCCCAGAAATGCAAGATTACTCAGTGATTCAGTCTTGCAGCAAGCTACAGCAGAGTAACCTGCAAAAGAAGCCGAAGCTTGCTGCATCCAGTTGAAGAAGAAGACAAACCTTTTAAGGACTGTCTAGGAGTGCTTAGTTAGGACTAGGATCCTGATATAATGTTCGTTTTCCGTAGAAGAAAGTAAGGAACCTGAGTAGGTCGGGTAGGATCATGTGTGGTTCAGTTATGAGAGTAGGCAAGTAGATGTGAGCAGCTATGAGTAGGCTTGCTACTTACTTGTTAAGTCTGTGTTGTAATAAATAGGGCTATGTAAATCAACAAGATTAACAAATGTTCCCTCTTGAGAAAAGGCAGAGAGGATGTAGAAGGATTACTCCACCTTCAAACCTCTGTATATCTATGTGTTTGTTTATGCTTAACTGTTCTATCTGCATATCTTATGTTAGATGCATGTCTTCCATATATACTTGGTCTTTCAATGAGAGAAATTTCCGCAATGTAACTCTGATAAGTAACCTCCCAAAAGGTTACTGCCTCTAGACCTAAAGCCTTCTGACGTGAAGAAAAGTTTAAAAATACAGTAGGCTTATTCACCCCCCCCCCTCTAAGCCTACTACCACTTGGGACCAACAAGTGGTATCAGACTAGGTTGGATTAAACGTCTGATCTAACTGATCTATCCAGATCCCGTCACGGAAAACATATCTCTATTGTCTATATCTCTCTCTCTCTCTCTCTCTCTCTCTCTCTCTCTCTCCCTCTCCCCCTCACATCATAGATACATGTGATCAGAAGCGTCACATGCCTGACCTTAAAAAATATAATTGATATGAAGACAACAAGCAGCTAAGAAGAAACTTGAAGAACAAGTTGAGTTATGGAGAAAAACTGCTCAGGAACAGGAAGCTGGTAAACAACAAGCTATGCTCGAGGAACATGCTACTAAGCAGGAAGCTGTGCATAAGGAGCAAGCTTCTACTTAATGCAGAGCAGACCAACAAGTGAAGCAAGTTGCTGAGCATGAAGAGGAAACTAGTACAAAGCAAAGCTGGGAGTATAGACCATATTGGAGCCTCTAGACTACAGCGATGAGCAGACAAGTAACCTTGAAAGAAAGTGCTGAAGAAGTCATGCAAAGAAGTAAGATGAGAAGCACACTCTATCAAACAGTTCACACTTCAAAAGGAAGTAAGAGTCTACTCAGTAAGCCAACTCATAAAAAGAGAATAACAATGACAAGATATCTCGTTCTAAATTTTTGCTCTAATTTATTTTATGTCTTGTTAGCTTCGAATCTCAATATCTGGTTACCAAGTCAAGTGATCCTGAGCAATTATTTAAGAAGGCCAAAGAAAAGAATCTTCAGCTCAAATAAGAGTGATCTGAGGACAGAAGATAATAGGGTTGAAAAATTCTGGTCACTTAACTTGTACATGAGAAGGGAAGTCTGTACGTTAATTTCCAAAAGAAATGCTTCAACTACTCATGCTGAAACATCAGAAGTACCTAAATTCGTACTGAAAGTGACCATACATCTTAAAGAGATAATCATAGAGTAAGGGGGAACTTATAGTACAAACCAAGGTAACTCAGGTGGCAAGGGATATAAAACCTTGATGAAACCCAATGGATATAAGTATGTTGATGTCTGCAGTAACCTAACATTCTCTGAAGAAACCAAAGCAGACAGCAGCAACTCTGAAATGAAAGAAAATTATCTACCTTACTGGTATCATGTTTTGTCTGATCTATATCTAAAGGAGTTCAAACTCCAGAAAGATACAGTAGGTAAACATCTGCTCTCACCCAATTTCTTTTATCCTATGCTTACTGGCAAAAGTCTTAAAGGAGCAAACTATCTCTGTTGCAACTGTTTGTTGTAAAGAAAAGTTTGGGTTCCTGAAAGAAAATTAACCCAAAAGGATCTATACTCGTATGGGTACCTATGGAATGATATTCGTTCTGTAGGTACCTTTGACAGAAGGATACAAGAAACAACATTCAGACCTTTGAGCAACCAAGAAGAAGACCTCCAGGCTAAAAAAAAAAAAAAAAAGGGTTCTACAAGAACTAAAGCAAGCTTCAAGGAACATATCTGCAAAATCAACAGAAAGCAGACACCAAGAGCAATTCAAATAATACAAGCAAGATGTGATTGCCAAGGGATGCTGAAAAATCCTAAAAGAAGGTCATTTCACCCTAGACAATATAGGCTACTGAATCCAGGGGGAAAAGCGCTGACGAAGTTAAGAAATGGGAAAATATTCATTTATAGTGCAAGACATTCCATTCAATTGCAATGCATCAACGCATTGCTGCAAGTCATCCCAAAAAATATTATGCATAGTCCATTGTGAACGGTTAAAATGGTTTGTATACATTTTTTTTTTGTTAGTATGATGCATGCAATAACATCACACATACTACGATGCATTGCATTATATCAATTGCGTGATACCATACAACCAATGTTATGAATTGCATTGCATTATATCAGTTTGAATATGCATTGCAAATCATTAATTGTTAGTATAATACGTAATATATACAAACTATAATATGTAAATATATACAACATAGATAACATTGGTGAATTAAAATAAAAATTGTGGGACAATATACAATCAATAACATTGGTTGCAAGCAATATCCAATGACCCGTTCATATATTACAAGATAAAATAGAATGTGTTAATGACATCCAAAATTGTGAGGGTAATATTCAATATATACAAACAAGTTAGTATCTTATCAATGACATCATGCAATAGTTAATGACATTCAAATGTATACATTGATGAATTCAAATAAAAATCGTTGGGCAATATACAATTCATAACATTGGTTGCATGGTATCACGCAATGGTTAATGACATCAAAAATTGTGGGATAATATATAAATATATACAATATACGACGATAACACTTGGTGAATTAAAATAAAAATTGTGGGGCATCTACAATTCATAACATTGATTGCAATGAATTTGTTGCATGATATCACGCAATGGTTAATGACATCCAAAATTGTAGGGTAATATGTAAATATATACAATATACGACGATAACACTTGGTGAATTAAAATAAAATTGTGGGGCATCTACAATTCATAACATTGATTGCAAACCCGTTCATATATTGCAATAATTACATCCAAAATTGTGAGGTAATATGTAAATATATAAATTAATATACAATTAAAACATTCGTGAATTAAAATTAAAATTGTGGGGCAATAAACATATTAATATATCTGAAATATATTAAATACTTCAATCTAATGGTTGCAGGAAATGGTTGTAGGGTCAAAATATATAATAGTGTATGGTTGAAATACAATGCTGGCACATACAATGCTTGCACTGTATAACATGGTTAAAATGGTTGCAGTGATATGAAATTGTTAAAATAACATGTAACCAATGTCCCTGTTTAAAAAAGCATGCAAGGTTATAATGGTTGCACTTACATCAAATTGTTAAAATAGCATGTAATCAATGTCTCATGAATTGGATTGTTACCATCGTCAAAAAAACATGCAATAAAATTAATTTTATTATGAAATTTATTTTAAGTCCATGATCAAAACATATTAGTATATCTCAAATATATTAAATATTTAATTTCAATTTCATCATAATGGTTGTTAATGTTTTATCATTTATTAAACTAGTAGTGTACCCGTGCGTTGCACAGTATGTGATATATATATTATATAAAAAAATTCTTTTATCATTTTAATGTAATGAAATATTTGTTCAATGACACATATAACTCATTTACTCTTAATCCAATTAAAAATTATATCACCTTATCGGATACACAAAAATCTCTTACTATCTATTTAAATAAAATAATCTAAAATTGGACTTGATATGACATTATCAATAAAAATATTATAAACAATAATGAAAAGATTGATACCTTTATGTTATATGAGTGAGACTTAGGTGCACCCGGGGCACGGATCCTGGATCTGTGCCCCCAACCCGCTCCATGAACCGACCCTGACCCATTTTATGTACTATATATATATATTTTTTACCCTAAGCAGCTGAAGGAAAAACGAAGAAAGAGAAACTGAACTGAGGAGTTTTAATTCTTCCTACGAGCTGTGAGCGTGAGCGAGAGGAGAAGAATCAGAGGATTTTCTTCAAAGCTCAACTGAGGGTGCGAGAAGAGAAGAGAAGAATCACAGGAATTTCTTCAAAAGCTGAACTGAGGGTGCGAGAAGAGAAGAGAAGAATCACAGGAGTTTCTTCAAATCTGAACTGAGAGTGTGAGAAGAGAAGAGAAGAATCAAAGGAGTTTCTTCAAACGATTTCCGATGAACTGAGGGCGCGAGAAGAAAGAAGCCAGAATAATTTTTTGAGTAGAGTCGAGGGCATACCTTCTTCAAGCTTTCAACAATTTCAGACGAAAATCAGACAATTTCTTCAAACAATTTCAGAATTCCTTCTCATCTCCTTTCAATCGATCCTAGGGCAACAGTATCTAATCAACAGATGGATGATGATATGAATGAGAAAGAGGACCAAGAATCAAATATGGTTTTGATATTGTCAAGTGAAGAAGACAATGATAATGCTGCAACATCAACTTTTCTTGATCAAATCGTTGAAATGATAAATAAAGGTATTACAAATGTTTCTCAAGTTGTAATTCTATAATATTGTATGATGGAAACTGATATTCAATGGTATTATAAGTTTGGACAATATTATGTTTTACAGTTTACATTTTTATGTGTTGTAATTGTGGGTGTTGTAAGTTCCCTTTATAGATATTACAAATTTGTTCTATTGGTATTGTAAAATATTCACTCTGTATTCAAAAAAAAGATTTTCTAATGTATAACTATTGTGTTGTAATTGTGGGTGTTGTAAGTTCCCTCTGTAGGTATTACAAATTTGTTCTATTGGTATTGTAAAATAATCACTTTGTATTCAAAAAAAAGATTCTAATGTATAACTATTGTGTTGTAATTGTGGGTGTTGTAAGTTCCCTTTATAGGTATTACAAATTTGTTCTATTGGTATTATAAAATAATCACTCTGTATTAAAAAAAAGATTTTCTAATGTATTAACCATTATGTTGTGATTGTGGGTGTTGTAAGATATATCTATTGGTATTGCATATTAGTTCTAACGGTATTACATTTAATATATTGCAGATACTGACTATAGTACTTCTCTCATTGGATTGACAAGAAACACACTTGATGATATGTACAAATTGTACTGCAAACATGCCCGATTGTTAGGATTTTCAGTACGTAAATCAACCACACGGTATTCAACAGATGAGATACCTAAAGAGATAGCAAAACTCTTTGTATGCTCTTGTGCTGGATTGAAGAGGCAAACAAAGTCAACAAAGAACACCAAAAAAAGGCCAGCTACAAGAACAAACTGTAATGCTTTAATGCGAGTAAAGATGAACGATGCAGTTTTTTTCGAAGTCGTAGATCATGAAATATCACACAATCATCCATTGACAAGATCAGAATTGAATCACCTTCATCGTTCAGAAAGACAAATTGATGAAGAAAAAGGCAAGACAATTGAGCACATGGTGACATCTGGTTTGTCAGCATCGAATTCTTATAAGTATATGGTACAAGATGCTGGTTCTGAAGAAGCTCTTGGACACACAAAGAAAGATCACATGAATTTTGTGAATCGGTTGAAAATGAAGGCAATCGAAGGTGGAGATGCACAAACCGTCATTGATATGATACAAGAGCAACAAGCAAATGAAGAAGATTTCTTCTATAGAGTTCAACTGGATGATGAAGGTAGACTAAGCAACATCTTTTGGAGGGATTCAATGATGAAAGAAGACTATCAAATATTTGGGGATGTTATGGTTTTCGATACAACCTACAGAACAAACAAATACAATCTCATCTGCGCACCTTTTGTTGGGATAAATAATTATCGAAGAAATGTGATGTTCGGTTGTGCTTTCTTGACCAATGAGAAAACAGAGACATTTGAGTGGCTTTTTGAGGTATTCAAGAAGTCAATGTCATGGAAGTGTCCTATAACTTTGTTCACAGATCAAGATCTAGCTATTTCAAATGCAATAGAAAAGGTATTAATTTCTTTATCAGGCTTAACACCTTATATTATATAATGTAATACTTTATATAACACAGTATATTATAAAGTGTAATACCTTGTCTTAATTAGTGTAATACCTTATATTATATAGTGTAATACCTTATATTATACATTGTAATACCTTATTTTATATAGTGTAATACCTAATATTATATATTGTAATACCTAATCTTATACAGTGTAATACCTTGTCTTATGCAGGTTTTCCCAGAAACAAGGCATAGGCTTTGCCTATGGCATCTCCAACAAAATGCAATAAGTAGATTTGCTAAACTGAAATCAGATAATTCATTCAAAGCAACATTCAACAAATGTTTATCAGGTTGTGTTGATGAGAACGAGTTTGAGAATTGTTGGCAATCAATGATATCACAGTATGGTTTAGAGAGTCATACTTGGTTCACAAGATTGTACACCTTGAAAGAAAAATGGTGTACGGCGTTAAACAGGGATTTCTTTTCGATTGGAATGTTGTCGTCACAAAGAAGTGAGAGCACCAACCATGCTATTGGGTTCCATGTCAAAAAAACAACAAGTTTGACAGATTTTTTCAAAATATTTAATGAGACAATTCAAACATGGAGACTCAAGGAGCGAAATGATGAATTCCAATCTACAACAACAAATCCAGAATCTGCCCTACCAATGACTGGTATGTTAAAGCATGCTTCAAATGTCTACACACGACCTATTTTCAAAGATTTTGAAGCTGAGTTCATGAAATGCATTTCCAGCTCTTCAACACTTTTGATGTTTGAAAACAACACAATGGTTTATAATGTTTCATCTTATGATGATACTGGTCATCTGCATCAAGTAATATTTGATTCTGAGATGAAGCTCACAACATGCACTTGCAAGAAATTTGAGGTATATGGTATCTTATGCCACCATTGTTTGAGGGTACTACATATCAACTCTGTGCAAAGTATACCGGATACTTATGTACTAAAGAGATGGTCAAAGTTTGCAAAATCAGAAGTTTGGGACAAATTTAAAAGTTTGACCACCGCAACTGATAGGCTGCCCGATAGTATTCCTTGGAGACATGATATGGCATGAAAATACTACAATCTTGTGTTGAAATGCCAAGAAAATGAGCAAGCAAGAAGAATTGTTGAAGAAAGTTATGAAAGAGACATTCTAGCTATTAATGAATTAATATCTGAAACAGTCTCTGCAGAACAATCTGAGACATCAATTCAATCCAATGTTGTTCTCGATCCAGTACGCTCTGCTACCAAAGGACGACAAAGGATAAAAGGTCATTTTGACAAAAACAAGAAGACCAAAGTTGCCACTTCAAATTCAACATCAAAGGAGTTCGGTTCCAAAACACCATCTGCTAGATTATTTTAGTTTCATTTCTGAAGTTGTAATTTTATAATATTGTATGGTTCAAACTGATATTGAATGGTATTATAAGTTTGGACAATCTTATGTTTTACAGTTTACATTTTTATGTGTAATACCTTTAAGTTATTGATGTAATACCTTAAAGGTATTCGTATAATACCAGAGAGGTATATTTATAATACCTATATAGCTATATTTTGTTTACTTATCTAAATTATCTGATAAGAAATTATCAGATTATATTGATGTTGAATGGTATAATTAGATTATATTTTGTATAGTACCTTTGAATTATTGGTGTAATACGTTTAATATATTGGTGTAATACCTGAGAGGTATATCTTACAAAATTGCTATATTAATTATCCAATGAGAAATTATATACTTATAGAGTAAGTCAATATTGATATTGAATGATATTATATGCTTACAATTTATATAATTTACAGTTTATGTTTATACAGCTAATACCTTTAAGATATTAGAGTAATACTTTAAAGGTATTTTTGTAATACCTCTAAGATACATTATAATACCTTGAAAAGTTGGTACCTTTAAGTATATTTATATATAATATATGTTTATATTTATATTTTTAAAAAACTTAAACCATACAATAAAGTTTTACCCTAAAGACATTGGAGTAATACCTTAAGTATACATAATCCATACAATATTCACTTATTTATTATGTCTGATACTATATGAATATCTGTATAATACCTTATAGATTACTATGTATTACATATACTTATAAAAACAGTTTTTTTTTTTAAGTTTTACAAAATAATTGTATAAAGATAAGTATATGATACCTTACAATGTCTTCTCTTATTTATTTTGTCTGATTCAATAACATCTTCTCTTTTTTATTTTGTCTGATACCATATCAATGTCTCTATCATACCTGAAAGATAAAATTATAATCTCTTAAAGGTAAATACCCTATAATTATGTATGCAATACATTAGAGACATACAATCAATACCCTAAAGATAAGTGAGTAATACCTTAAGCATTCTTAACTAATACCTTAAATGTAAATAATTGATACCATATTCTGTTATTTACTTTGTGTGATACCAGATGAATGTCTCTGTAATACCTGAAAGATAAAATCGTAATCTCTTAAAGGTAAATACCCTATAATTATGTATGCAATACATTAGAGACATACAATCAATACCCTAAAGATAAGTGAGTAATACCTTAAGCGTTCTTAACTAATACCTTAAATGTAAATAATTGATACCATATTCTGTTATTTACTTTGTGTGATACCAGATGAATGTCTCTGTAATACCTGAAAGATAAAATTGCAATACTTTATCACTAAACTCTAAATTCTATAAACAATATATATTACATTAATTGTACAAATATGACAATTCATATGTTTCCATCCTGTCCATACCTCCATGCAAAATCATTGTTTGCTACAAAATCAGTATACTTCAACTTTAAAACCTAATACCATAAAAATAACTATGTAATACCTTATAAGTAATGAAAAGTTAACTATGTTAAATAGAACAATACTATTAAGACAAAAAGTAGATACCAAATTTTAACTACCATAAAAATCATTATATCCAACAGAACATTAACTAAAGTCCCACAAACTAAATTGAAACATAAAAAACAGAAATTAAACATTGTTTGCAGCTGAATCTCAATCATTCAAAACACTAAAATCAAATTGTTTCAAATTCATCATTTCTCAGATCTTTTCATTCGTGGTTTATTAGACTTTTGAACCTTCATCTTTTTCTGTTTCGCCACCAAAGCCTTTTCCATCACTTCCCTCTTCTTAGCTTCCAAAATCTTCAATTTCAACTCAGGCTTACTTTTATAATATTCATACACTCTTTTCAGAACATCATTCCTCAGCTCATTCTTATGTGATAACACAAGCGTAGCACATATTTCTGCCCTGAGAACTCTTCTTACAGCAGCCTGATAAACCAAAAAAAAAAAAAAACGTTAATTACAACAGTATATGAAAAAATTCACTTACAATCCAAATCTGGAGAAATTTACCTTAGTCAGATCTGGAGAAGAATATGCAACACCATCAAAATGTTTGAGATGATGCATCATATATACACCACAATCCAAATCCACTTTTGTTGATTGCCATTTAAACACTATATTCTCAAACTCATAGTTAGCCATCTCTGACACTTTTTCATGCTTCACATCAGTTAAAAATTTTATCATTTCACCTCTCTGAAAACCAGGCAGAAAAGAAATATATTAAACTTAAAATTCATCACATGAAATAAATTAATTAAATGAAATTTCTTATTAAACAACTTACCAATATTTCAGCAGCTTTAAAAAACAAGTTCTCATCATCATATTTTCTATTGTCCAAGTATTGAAACTTCTTATCAACAACATTAAACGCAACAGCAGCATAATGACCATCAAGGCAAAATAGAATAAAGATCTGTAATTTCCATAAATAATTAAAATAAATTATAAGTTATAATTAACTACTATATAAAATTATTATATTAAGCATCGTAAAGACATTATCATATCAACAAATTTAAGGTTATTTGAATTGGAAGTCATCCATGTCTGCCAACAGCCCCTCATACCTTTTCCATTTTCTTCGAAATTATTATCATCATCCAACATCATACTCAAATGACCCTAAGATCAAATACATTAAATAAATCAAAACAGATAAAAACAAAAACAAAAAAATTAAGCAAAATACAACTTATTATATTGCTTACACTGTGCTCCAAGTTAAACACAAAACGACTTCTCTTGTTCTCACATTCTTCATCACCATTCAGAATAAGGCACCAAGCAGTAATAACAGATTGATAGATTTCAGTTTTTGGAAATAAAGAAATCATATCTTCCTTTGGCACATAATTGAAATAACCATTTTGAAAAAGTATTTCCCTGCAAAAATTAAATAAAAACAGTTATATATTACTAAATTAAATGAGAGTAAATAATAAATTTAAGGTATATATGTATTATCTTAAATATATTCAATTGATTTTTTAAAAGTAAACATATAATACCTTAGGTGTTCATATGATACAAGTAATACCTTTAAGACATACAAGAAATACCTTAAAGGTATACAACTAATACCTCAAGAATTAAAATGTGATACCATATATCCATGAATATAATATCTTTTAAGCATACAAGTTAAAGACATGTAACTATCTGTTACCCTATATATACATATATACCTTAAAAACATAGATGTAATACCTATAAGGCATACAAGTAATACCTTAAATGTACTCAAATGACACATTAAAGGTAACTATTTAATAACTTATACCTCTGTATGTAATACCTTAACCGTATTCATCTAATACCTAAAGGTGTACAACTCATACCTTCAAAATTAATATCTGATACCATATGAATGCATATAATACATTTAGTATATAAAGTTCATACCTTATATATAAAAAAATCATAAATGAAGAAGAAATTTAAATAAATTACTTACACATTACAGTCAACGGATGCATCTTCGTAAAAACAGTAGTCCACAATTTCTTTATGTTTCTGTTCCATAGCCTGCAAATACTTCTTGGAATATACCAAAAATTCAGACAAATACCCAACATCCTCTTCAATTCTCCAAAAATCTTCATTATCCTCTTTATTTCTCCTCTTCGAACCAACTGAATCGATATCATCACTCAACTCTTTATCCGAAGGGATATCCTTATCAGATGAATCTTCCTCCTCTTCTTCATCTTCTACCACATCTTCTACATCTTCCACTTCTTCCACATCTTCAACTCTATCTTTGAATTCTGGAGGTTCTGGTGTTAAAAGCTCAAATGATGGCATTTCAGAGGCTAGTTTCTTCATCATCAAAAAGTTCTCAACAACTTGATCAATATACTTATGAAGCTTCTCATCTGAGAAGAACTTTTGTGACGAATCATACATATCTGGGGTTGAGCTGCATGCTTGTTTGTCTTCCATAATTTTCTTCGTATTCAAGAGCTTTGACATATGGTAGTTAGACACGATGGAAATATCTCTCTGGTAACATAGAAACGCTTCATGAATTTCCTGAAAAATAAACAAAATCAAGACATAATAATACTATAATATAATATTGATTTCTCTATAATACATAATACATACATCTTTTGTCATCCTCTTTATTTCCTCGTCATCTAGCTCCCCTTGCGGTAAATCAAAACTGATGCATTTCTTTCCTTTCCCAGATACATCAGCCTTCAATGGAACACCCTCATTTACTTCATCTTGCTCACGAACTTCAGCCTCAATATTAACTCCAGAAGCGTTACCCATTGAAGAAATAGGATAAACATCCAAAATGAGTTCACATTCACCATACCGGCCAGCACTAGCCTCTTCATGACATCTCTTCGAAATTCTCTCATCAAACCAATGCTGAATAAGAGGCAATGTCTGAGGCTCTGCAATCCCTTTCCATTTCAATCTCTGAAAGTACAAAATTTTAAGCAGCACAACACATCCACTAACATTCTTCAATTGATCACCCTTATATGCGCCAACAGAATCACAAAGCTTTTCCAGAACATATGAACACCAATCTAATCCACTGATCATACTTACATCAACCACTGATTTGATCACACTCATGCTTAAAAGACGATTAGATGAAGGTGTCAAAAAAGAAGACATAGCATATAAAACAAAAATCCTCTTAAAATCATCCCCCCCGTCAACCAAACGTTCTTTCATCACATCAACTAAAACCTTTAAAGGAGACCTTGGCACAATCCCATACATTTTAGCAAACCTATCAACCAAAAAAGGAACCTCCTCACTCCTACTATATTTCAGAACACAATGACCTTCATTTCTGGGAATCATAAAGACATCATAGACATCATCTGCTGTCACAACAAAACGACGATGACTGTCTATGGATAACATCCTACTAGAACTATTAAAATTTTCCACTAACCACCTTAACATTTTTATGTTGCATTTACTAAACCTCAAATGCAACAAACCACCAAAGCCTATGCTTCTAATATCATCTTTCTGTTTCTGATTCAAAGAATTTAGAAGATCAAAGAGACCATTTGGCCTACATTGAGTAACAAAGATGCTGCAAAAAAAAAAAAAAAAAACAAGTATAAGGTATATATTAATTTCTATAAATATAAACAAAATCATTAATATATAATTACCTATTAGAAGGCACAACATCATCCACAAAATCATCATCATTTATCTTGCTCTTCACAATTTGCTTTCTTTTAACTTCAGCACTGCATAATAAAAATGTGATACCTGTAAGCAAAACCTATAATACCTTAACACTATTAGTTTAATACCTTAAAGCCATTAGTTTAACACCTTAGACCTATAATACCCTGAATGTATGATTGTAATACCTTAAAAACATTTATGTAATACCTTTAAGTAAGAGGTGTGATACCCTAAGAGTATTTATCTATAAACCTTATACTAAAACAATAGCATAAATATATTGAACAAATAACAGAACATATTAGTACCTTTTGACAGTATCATCATCATTCTTCTTCTTCTTCTTCACAGTCTCACTTTTATTGACTTCAACCCTGGAAAAATAAAAATCAACAAAACGTATATTATGCATAATAAAAATGTGATACTTGTAAGCAAAACCTATAATACCTTAACACTATTAGTTTAATTACCTTAAAGCCATTAGTTTCACACCTTTGACCTCTAATACCCTGAATGTATGATTGTAACACCTTAAAGACATTTATGTAATACCTTTAAGTAAGAGGTATGATACCCTAACAGTATTTATCTAAAAGCTTCCAACAACCTTATGATAAAACAATAGGATTGCGCTTTTAAAACTACAATAAACAGAACATATCAGTACCTTTTCGAAGGCACAACATCCACCAAAACAGTATCATCATCATTCTTTTTCTTCCTCTTAACATTCTGGTTTTTATTGACTTCAACCCTGCAAAAATAAAAATCAACAAAACATATAATATGCATAATAAAAATGTGATACCTATAAGTAAAACCTTTAATACCTTAACACTATTAGTGTAATACCTTAAAGCCATTAATTTAACACCCTAGACATATAATACCCTGAATGTATGATTGTAATACCTTAAACAAACTATACACATTACTATATACTGAACATATAAATTCTTTTAAAACTACAATAAACAGGACATGTTACTACCTTTTAGAAGGCACAAGATCCAGCAAAAGTCTATCCTCATCATTTTTCTTCTTACTTTTAACAGTTTGTTTTTTACTCACTTCAACCCTGCAAAAACAAAAACAAAAACAGAAACAAATAATTTCAACAAGTACTAATATATAACATCAAAACTATTTTATTAACTACTTTAATATATGTATCAAACTACATAAAATACAATACAAAATATACCTATTTGCATCCATGTCAGCATTTTTCTTTGATCTTATCTCCACATCTTTTTTCTTACCACTACAAAAAATATAATATGCATAAGAAGCATGTAATTCCTGTAAGTACAACATATGATACCTTAAATCTATTGTTTTAATACCTTAAAAATATTCATACCCTAAATGTATAAATTGTAATAACTTAAAAATATACAAATAATACCTATCAAAAACAGGGATAACCTTCACTCTTTCCATTGTATTCTTCACAGCAAGTTCCTTTTCCATAGTCCCAAGGAGTCCTTTTCTAGATCTTTTTCTCTTAGAATCTGTTTCATGAATGATAATTTCCTTCCTTTTCTTTTTAGTACCTTCTTTATCCATAGCACTACAACAAACAACAAATAAGAAAAAGTATAAATTACAGGAAGAAAAGCATAATCATACAATACAATATTAAATATTTGGACATTCTTATGTTTTACAGTTTATATTTATAAGTGTAATACCATATAGGCATTAGTGTAATATCTTTAAGGTATTCATGTAATACCATTACAGATAGAAAAAAAACACAAATATTTTCTGAATAATAAAGATGTGAAGATTAAAAAGGCATATTCAGCACTATTCTGCTTCAAACATCAATCTCAAGTCAAACATGCACAAAACTTTACCAGAATCAAATCCAAACTTAGTACATCTATGTAACACAAAACACAAACCTACTAAACACATACACAAACACAAAACTACATAAAAATCGTGATAAAGAAACTCATTCAAAAACCAGAAATGTTCCTCGAGAAAACATGCACACCACACTCTAAATCTCTTTACATAATCCCTGTATGTATACATATATGTATAAAACATCTATACTTACACTATATTAGAGAACTACTGAGCGACATTGTTTACGCTGAGCATGAAACTACAGATTTTACATAAACTACAAAAGTAAAAGAAGAAAACCAAAAAATAGAACAAAAAGTTTGCAAAAACCCTAGAAATATGAACACAGAAACACAAAAACGAACAAATCCAGTGCAAACAAACGAAATAAACACACAAAAACTTGATTATAAGTACTACAACACAATATAAAACAAAAAAAAACTTCGACATGCAGAAAAAACTAACCACGAATCTGATGAACTGGAAACGGCGAAAAATACTTTCAAAACGCCGATAATCTTCAACAAAAACGGCAAATCAACCCCAAACAAACTTCACTGACACAAAATCAAAGAAAAAACGATGAAAAAATAAGAGAAGAATGGAGAAGAACGTGGAGAAGTGGAGAAGAGCACGAAGATCAATTCAAAAATCGCTAAAATTTCTTATTTATATGGATCCGAATAACCCTGGGGCGGGTCGGGTCGGTTTTGGGGGCACGGATCTTAGATCCGTGCCCCGGGGGTACACAAGTTTTAGTGATGTTATATATATGAGTGTGACATTTATGTTATATAAGTGTGATCGATATTCATAAAATAAATATCAAGGAAATATTGGCCAAAATTGGTGAAATATATGTAACATCGGTAAAAAATCGATAGAATATCAATAAATATCGAGAAAATATTGGAATATATTTGTAAATATAAGAAAATTAACAATAAATATATGTATCCATATTTCCATCGATATCGATATTTTCACGATATTTCCGTGAATTTAAGTTACTTATATTTCCACCGGAATCAAAATTTTCATTTTTGGTTGCAATCTAATAAAAATACAAAGTTTAGGCTGCAATTAGATAAAAAAAAAACAACAACAACAAAGTTTAGGTTGCAAAGTGAACAAATTAATTTTCATTTCGTCGAAAAATTTGCAATCGACAAAACCACGGAAGGATTGGGTGACAATATGAAAAAAAAAAAAAAAAGTTGCAATTTGAAAAAAGTCGATAGGTGGAGTTGTTTTTTGTAATTTACCCTTTAAAATAAATACTTAAAAATAAGATGAGAGATAATAAATATATAATCTCTTATTTCATCTTATTTATCTATTTATTTTTTTATTTGAAATTTCTATACAATAAATACTAAATTGAGTATCATAACTGATTTCTTAAATTAAATATTTATTTATTTGTATTGAATTTCTTAAACTACAATAAATAGGTTTATTTATTTTTATTTGTATTGAGTTTCTTAAAATACAATAAATAGGTTTATTTGTATTTATTTATTTGTATTGAGTTTCTTACAATAAATACAATATGAAAGCAATTAATAGGTTTCTTAAAATAGTAATTATTTAATAGGTAGATAATTTATTGCAGTTATTTTTGGCAGGATATCCTGCTTTTATATAGATATATATAGATTAGGTATGATCTACGCAAATGAAATAAGTTTGTAACAAAGATTTATATTTTATATAAATGAGCATTTTACAGCGTACAATTCGTACGACCCAAAATTAAATGTAAAGCACACAATGTATTTCATAGTCCAAAATACATCCAAAATTAAATATAAAGCACACAATGTATTTCATAGCCCAGAATACACAAATCAAGACATTGCAGCTCATTGTGCAAAGGTACCAAAAGTTGTTGCACAACCTATACATATTACAAAGCCCACAACTCCTATAGTCCAAAGTTCAAAAAGTTACCTTAAAAAAAGTTATTGTTCTGGTGTATTAATACACCAGGTGTACTACAGAATTACCCTACTTTTCTATATATCATCTAATATTTTTGTAATGGCAAAAACTTATATACCCCTGGGACACAAAAGGGCATGGATTTAGGTGTTATATACATGCACTTCAGGTGTGTTTTATATATATATATATATATATATTCTATAGATGTCATGTTTCTTAGTGTTATAAATATACTCTACATGTATCATATGTATATAAGAGTATATATGTGTTACCTGAAAAGTATATATATGATACATGTAGAGTATATATTTAACATCATATGATGATTAATTTGGGACATCATGCCCCTGGGGCAGTGTCACTCTTTTGTAATATATTATACATTGTATGTATATAATACAAGTATTATCTGATCTATAAAAAAAGTATCACCTAATATACATGAAAGTATTACATTATGAAGTATTAAATGATATATAAAAATATTACCTAATACACATAAAAATATGATTACATTATAAGAACATAACATCATGCAATATTTTTATGTGCAACATGTAATACTATTGAAATCAACAAGTAATATTTTTATATACATCATGTAATACATTTATATGTAACACGTAATACTATTGAAATCAACAAGTAATACTTTTATGTGTATCATGTAATACTACGAAGTATTAGATGATATATATATAAATATTGTCTAATACACAAATGTAATACTTTTATGTACAACATGTAATATTATTGAAATCAACAAGTAATACTCTCATAATGTAATATTTTTGTGTGTAACATGTAATATTATTGAAATCAACAAGTAATCTTTTTATATGTATCATGTAATACTTTTATATATAGTATGTAATACTAATTAAAAGTATCACATGATACACGTAGAAATACTATGGGAGTAAAATAACAATATTACATTATGAATGTAATACTTTTATATATGACATGTTCTACTTTTTGGTCAACAACGTTGAGCGTTAACTTGCTGTTGGCCGGCGTTGGCCGCTGACTTTGACTTTGATCGTTAACTTTGTCCGGATCGGATTGACTCATCTCACGGCATGGGATTCATGAGACGGTCTCACACAAGTCTCGCTCATTGTATTATATTTTTATATTAAATATTAATAAACTTAGTGTGATTCACAGAATTTATACTAATTTGGTACGAATAATGACGTCATCGCCACCATGGAGATTAACGTCATTTGGTTCTCGAATCCTCTGGAACTGCGTACACCACACTTACGGTGCACCTTCATTCTCGAGTCTTTGCATCACACCTCATGTCTTCAGATTCCAATTATTTTAATTACTAAAAAAATAAAAATCTTCAAAACCCTAATATAGAAAATCCCGTGTGCTCTAAATCTCACTTAAAAACCCTTCAAAACCCTATTCTTCTGATTGTTGCAGCAAATTCAGTGGTTGAGTAATCAAGTTTACAGATCAATAGCGCAGATTTACAAATTATTTACGTGGAATTTTGTTTTTTGGATTGTTAATTTCGGCGGAGAAATGTCAACGCGGAGGAGAGTTGGGGAGGAGAGATTGTACTACAGTCCGCCGGCGATGAGGCGGCAGAACCAGCAACAAGAGCAATCAAAGCTGAAATCTTCATCTCCGTCAATACCCGAAAGGAAAGCATTCGGGCCGGATTCATATCTGGATCGGTTTTTGGAGCACACCACCCCGGTTGTGGCAGCTCAACATTTTCCGAGGGTAATTTTTTGTTATTTGTGTGCGTGTGTGAGAGAGAGACAGAGAGAGACGAACAGAGAGAGAGAGAGAGAGGTTCTGATATCTCTGATGGTTGATTGGTTATTTAGTAGTTTCAATTAAGTTATCTTGATGAAAGAAATAGCAATATTGGCATCTGTTGATTCTTATAGGTTCACAATGAATTGGATTCATTTTAATTGAAATTTTGGTTGCTAGTGAAAGAGAAATGTGGGGGAAAATGCATGTAGGAATCTTCTTAGGTTTCTGTTAGTGTTCTTTTATCTTCAAGGAAAGATCTTTTTGGCTAAACTGGATACTCTTTAGTTCTTTGTAGAATAAAGTGAATCGTATTGGTTTATTATGTTTTTAGTGAAACATTGTGTCCTTTCTGTGAACCTAATGAAGGTTGGAAAATCCCCTAAGTTGGTATTACGAAGAATGCCTGTGGTAATAACTAAAGTTTAAGGGATAGAAAGAAAATTGAGAAATCGGAAAATCATTTGGCCCTTCTTTCAAATTAGAGTACTTGTTCAAAGTTCAGAAATTGATGAAAATATGATGCAATTGATGCTAGAGGTGATTGGTAACCTTCATTGTTGTCTAGATGGACTATTGAAGGAACACAAATCAAGTGTTTAACATGTTTTGAGCTTGAGATAATGAGTTATTATTCATCATGCAGTGAGCTTAATCCTGGATTTCATTTAATTTGTTTCTAATGTTTTGTAAAATTAAGACAATATAGAAGTAGAGCTGTTTGGTCTAACTTAATGCCCTGGTGAACTGCAGACAAGTGTGAGGGCATGGCGAAATCGTGGTAGTGAGTTTCATCCATACTTCATTCTTGGAGATCTTTGGGAATCTTTCAGAGAGTGGAGTGTTTACGGAGTTGGAGTTCCCCTTCTTTGGAGTGAGAGTGATTCAGTTGTCCAGTATTATGTACCATCCCTATCTGGTATTCAACTCTATATAGATCCGACACGACACGTCATGGAACAAAGGTGAGATTTTCTTTTTATAATTTTTTTGGGGGTGGTTGTTTTAACTCCCTGAACATGACAGCCTCTGCAAAAATTTCTTAGTTTGATATAAAGCTTTTAGTTTTATTGCTTGTCTAGACTTGGACAAAAAATTATTGGTTAACTGATTAGTCCCAGTTCAAGTATTCGAGGGCCACATTTGGTGTTGAAGTTGGTTTCATGGAAAATAGTTCCATCCACAATTGATAAAGTTTTTATGGCTATCTTCTGCTCATTCAAAGTAAAATGCAGCTTGGAAATTGTCAGTCTATGAAGATAGTTACTACAAAGTTGCAGTATCTTGCCAGTCATTGAATGGTCACATTTGCAGAGTTGATTGGATATGAAAGTGATAAAATGTTGCTTGTTTGATATGCAGAGTGAACTTTTAACAATAATGCTCAAAAAGTTAGTGATCCTTGTATAGCAAATTCTTTTAATCCAAATCAACCATATAAGTCCCTATATAATGACCAGGTTATCCATATCTAGTATGTTAATATACTGATATGTGGCTGTCAGTGGCTGTTACTCAATTTCATATGTCAGTATATCATTTTCTCAGGAGACCTGGTGAAGAAAGTGATGCTAATTCATCTAGGGAAACAAGCTCTGATGGTGCCAGTGAATGTGGAACAGATAGAGGGGCCAACAACACCCAGGGATCTTGGAACCAGAAGAACACAGTTGGCAAAGGATATAGAAGACATTCAGGAAGAAACAATCCGTCAATGGAATCATCAGTTGGTGCGAATGATATTAGCAACCCTCCTGGTCTACTTATTTTCGAGTACTTTGAGAGGGAGCTTCCATTTCATCGTGAACCATTAGCTGACAAGGCAAGTGACTTCGTCTTCTGGATCATTTTGTCGAAGGTTGCTATAAGAATTTTGGCGTTTATGTGATTTTCTTTGCATTAAACAGATGTCGATACTTGCCTCTCGCTTTCCTGAACTGAAGACATATAGAAGCTGTGATCTGACTCCATCTAGTTGGATATCTGTTGCTTGGTAAGTTTTTCTCTCCGTGTGTCTTGGGATTGATCCTGTTTCATCTTCTAACCTGAATAGGTGGAATCGTATAGGTACCCGATATACAGGATACCTGTAGGCCCAACTCTGCAAAATGTCGATGCCTGTTTCCTGACTTTCCATTCACTAGCAAAACCTGTTAGAAGTAATTCCCTTTCTTATTTCAGCATCTTTTATTTTGTATTCTTAGACGCCTAAACCAACTCAAATATATCTCATGTGTACAGGTGGAGAAGGGGTACTTGATGCTAGTTCCAAGCTTTCGCTACCAACTTTTGGACTCATTTCATACAAGTTCAAACCCTCTGACTGGAACGGGAATGGAGTTTATGAAGGCCAGAAAGTGAATTCTCTCTCACGGGCTGCTGATAACTGGCTTCGATTATTGCAAGTTAATCATCCCGATTACAACTTCTTTATGTCACACAACACATACTGGAGATAGAAGTTGGACCAGAACCAACAATTTCCAAACCACCGGGCAAAGAAATCACCCTTCGCCATTTCATCCTTTCTGCATTTTTAAAGCAAATGTGCAAGTGTGCTACTTCTTGGGATGATCGAGCTGTGAAGATTGAGAACCAAACGTTTTGGCAACATAGTAAGTAGCTTAACTACAAGTAAATGCAGATATAGAGGTGGGTGATTGGGTTTGTGTTGAACTCCAAAACAATGTTGTTTTCATTGCCCTTTTTCGGGTAGTTTTTGCGACTTGCTGACCACCTGATGATGACGAATAGTGTTACATGTATACAACTTTTTGGCTATATGCACACCTTATAGATTGTATATTAGTAACTTGATGAAAATTTGTGATGTTTGATTACTTGTGAATCTCAAGTTTTTGCCTGATCAAGTATTTACCATATATACATGCAGAAATGTATACATATATGTCATTATATCAGGTGCAATTTGCACATTGCTTAGATACTATTTGCACTGTTTTATTGTGTCTGCAAATAGATATATACCCAAATTTATGATTGCTACACATTGTTCAGCAAAATCATGAGAGAGAGAGAGAGAGAGAGAGAGAAAGAGAGAGAGAGTATTTAAACGATGGAGCTCTAATAAGAGAGCAAAGATGCCATAGTTACATACTACAAGCTATATTTCATAGTGTATATTATTCACATAACAAACATACAAAGTAAAATAGCTTAGCTCTATCATCTTTTTCTCAAGCCGTTCATTTCATGATCCTCAATTTCTCAAGAACACGATACATCTCATCTCTAAATCGCCATAACCATGACCCTTTATAAGTTATCATCAAGAAAAGTCGACATCACAAGCCCTTGAACGAATTCGCATCTTTGAGCCTTCTCTTTGAGATCCTCATCAGATATTGGAGCCTTTTGAGCAATCCTGTGGCATGAATAACAGATGATTACCTTACACAAGAAAGAAGAACGAAAAGAATTAGATGATAAGATCGAGCATACCTATCAGCCGAATTATCTACAAAATCATCAGCCATCGAGCAAGCCTCCACGGAGGACAGAGGTGGATCGCTGCAAGGCTCATTGGCCACCGGTGAATTGTATATGAACGAGGTTAAGAGTGGGTCAGGCTCTGTTTGGAGGGACGAAATCGGAAGTGAAGACCCACCAAGAAGGGTATGCAGATTTCCGTCCCTTAGCTCCTTTCGGAAAACGGAAAACGGGAAGTTGGATCCGCCTTTGCGCAATCTTCTTCTTCGTTGCACGTAAGATAAGGGTTAAGGAAGAGCGTGATCTATACATATATGATAATATAGCAATTTAATAGCATGAAGAAGCATGATTTAGAAAATCTTGAAAAAGGATATTTTAAGAAGACTTCCATGCTGCACAGTCAAATGGCGAATCAGATCTGACCCGACTTTTTTTGCACAAACAGGGCATACCTGCATGAGCAAGAAATTCCATCCAGCATTAATTAAGTTTACAATTCAGATTCAACACATGAAAATGATGAAAATATGAAATTCACGTTGTTATGTTCTAAAGTTATAGTTTCTTGAAAATGGTAGGTAGGAATAGAGGCAATTTGGTGTTGGATCATACAAAATAGAACAAAACAAGACACGTTGCTCTATGCTATCAAGAATCAATCCGAAGCTAACTAGCCACGTGGAGTCAAGGACAAGATAACGAGATTCCCATTACTTCTCCGACCTTAAATACACTCTACACGTTTCAGAAATGTAGAATAAAGTAGTACATTACATATGTATAATTATCCAATTCATTCTTTCATACATCACAACCTCAGATAACACGATGCTCATCAAGTGAAAAAAAAAAACATGTAAATCCAATGGCATTCTGCAATCACAACACTAATAAAGTAATCCATGCAGTAATAAATAACAAGATATATCGTCTTTCACGTAATAGTTAACAGTAACCAATAGCACTCATTAAACTAGAAGAAAGTGAGAGGGGTGCGTAGGTACCCCATTCTTTGCTTCAATGGCATGCTCTTCATCGATATGACAACAAAGCCCGACCATATCAAAATCCTCAGTGCAAAACGGGCATAGATACTCAGTCTTCTGCTCGTCTTCCACTTCGAACTCTTCTCCATGATATACATCTGTATTGTGTCATCAAGAAAATAGCTAGCATGACACTATACTCTTCATAGATTACCAAAATCATGCTTGACTTAAAAAAGAAACACCTTTCTGATTTCTTTACATATCACAATAACAAGAACACAAGACCATAGATAATCATTTGCATCGTCATAAGATGCACACAAACCAATTTTTTCACAAAAATGTTTAAGGATTCAAACTTTCTTCCCTTCTCATTCCGATGGAAAGGGCGAAATTCTGCTAGACATAAAACCCTAGTTTATAACAAGCAAAACAACACTGAAAACATATAACAAGAAATTTCCTTCTCACTTTTCTCACACATCAAATTTTCTATGTTAAGAACCCCAACAAGCATCAAATTTCTCCCAACAAATCCAATAATCAAAATCCGATTACGAAACAGCAAGATTTACTCCAATTTCCAGTTTCCTTTTCCTAAGCCCACCAAAAATAAACAAAGATTAAGAAGACATTTAACAAAAAAATCAAAAATATAGAAACTTCACTACCTAATTTCGTTTACACAAAAGCAAAAGAAGATAAAAGATTACCAAAAAGAGAAAACAAAAATACCCAAAAAAATTATTCGCACCAATCCTTCCTTTTTCGTCGGATCAAAGAAGAGAAAATCACAGTCCCACTTAATTTCCTCAAAAAGATCGAAACTTTTCCGACAATCTCCTAAAAATTTGAGCTAAACACAATCTTTCCACCGAAAACCTAAAATTCTAGAGATTACACAAACCTGATCGAGATCGACAACGCCTAGAATAGCTGGAAAATCGAGCCCATGAATCTGAATCCATTTTTCTTGAGCTTTTCAGAAAAATTTCTCAAAATCGCTTTACACTCTGCGAAACCCACTTGGTTAAGACACTCTGACTGAGAAATGAAGACAATATACGAACACGTTTAATTTAATATAATATATATATGTATATGTTCATATAGAAAAAAAAAACCCGGAAAAAGAAAAAGGGAACGGTGAAGAAGAGAAGCTTCGGAGAAATTAATGACGAAAGAGAGAAAGATATGAAGCTCTCCACCAAATTTCTGATGATGAGAGAATTCGCCATTTACATGTCTGTTGGTCTGAAATTGGGTTTGCATTTGGTTGAATTTACAGTTTTGCCATTGATGAGTTAATCAAGGTACAACCTGTATGGCGTGATGTACTGCTGGGTTTAGGGGTAGGCTTGACCAAATAAACTAAGACTTGCATTTTGGTTTTAGGTTTCTTTTTTTTGTCTTTTCAGAAACAATAATTATAAAATTATAATCTTTCAAAATAATTATGTGCATTTTTTTAAAAATGTTTTTCACTAATTGTAAAACTCACAGCATAGTTATGTAGAAAGTGTTTTGTAAGAAATAAAATCATGTTTTTTCGTGATTGAATATTCGTGCACGTATTTATTATCAGCATGTTTTATAGTTTTACTATCAATAAACATCCTTATGAAATAGTTTTTCAATTTGATCATAAAATAAAATAAAATACATATCTTCTTATTTGTGTTTCCTTCTAAAAGATGATTTAGTTCCATTGTAGACTTCTATAAACCAGCAGCAGTATAAACACTTTACTTTCCTAAATAAGTCAGTGTTTTTTATCACTAGTGTTTGGAGTCACAACTCACGAAACTTTGTTTGTATCTGATTATGAGATGGAATGACTTAATTATATATAGTAAAACTTAATCATCAACGAAATGAATAAAATCATATGAATCAAATTATCAATAAATATTCTTCATTCCATTAAATTATGTAGATAATTTTCACATGTATTCTCTTGCATTTTCGACATGTTGTGTATTAAAATTGTAGATACATCATAAGATTGGGGGTCCTTCTGTAGTACATCGGGTGTACCAAACTCTCCATCACTTTCAGTCATTAGATTTGAGATCATAGTTGACTTTGACCTTAATGATCTCAGATCTGATGGCTGAAAATGAGTGAAAAGTGTGATATATTAATACAACTGATGTACTGTAGAACTACCCAAGATTGGTGGAGTGGTTGTGTACTTTACTGAATTTGCCACGTGACAAATACGTCATTTTTACTTTTTGATATTTACATTTTCTTGTGTCGTAAAAGATGACTGGTTTGAGTTCTTAAAGTGTTATACGGTGTCGTTTCACCAGCTGGAAAGCGTCCCTAGAAGAAAACTGACAACTTCTGTCTGATTGAGACACTTGACTTAGTGACAGATACATTAAATTATGCTTTTAGTTTTGGGCCAATTAAATGGGCCATGGCCCATAAATACATTGCCGATGTGAGGCCCAATAGAGTGGCTAATGGGCTGGGTTATTAAAATATAAGTCCAGCTATGTACAAACTTAAAATGAGGCATACTTTTTGGACCTAGACATTACACATTTACATTGTCTGTGGGCTTTTGTCCACTTTTGTAACTATATTAGCCCATATGAAATTATGAAAATGCTATATCAATTAATATTTAGGAATTAAAGTTCTTGATGATTGTAAATTGTTAAAAGAATGAGACAAAAAAAAGTTATACTGATAGTGGAAATAAGCTCAAATGCAATATGACTTTGTGATGTGGACAATGAGTCGTTACGTTATTTGGAGGCACATGATCGTGTCTTCAAGCCGAAGATATGAGTTATTTATTTCTTTTATTTCTCATTCTTTTATTTAAGCCCATAGTCGTTTATTTTTGTTGGACTGCCAGGTTACGACATTGGCTGCCGGATTGGAAGATTTTCGTCTTCATGTCATCAACGCGTTGCCTCAGCATGGGCATGGCCCTCGACCACAGCCTGATCGCCTCATGGATGACCGGCGAAGGCAACAAGCCCCTCGCCCTCAACATGTGCCTAGCGATTCCGACATGGATGAGGAAGAAACCATCGATAAAAACCCATTCGCCCCGCTGGTCCGCGCTCCGCCCCGAGTAGCCCGCGATGAGGATCGCCGGTGGGAATCAGGATTCAAACTGGAAATCCCTGAGTCTCGATTGGTTTAGTACCGTAGAAGATCTCTTGGACCTTAAATTGGTCCCTGATGATAAGCGGGTAACCCTAGTGTCGACCCGTTTTCGTAGACTTGCCTCCTCTTAGTGGCAACAACTGAAACATGCCCGCCGCCGTTTGGGGAAATCTCCGATCACTTCATGGAGTAAGTTCCGCTCACACTTGCGTAAGGAATTCTTTCCTTTCAATTATGAGAGTACTTTGTTTCAAAAGCTGCATAATTTGAAACAGGGGTCTCGTTCGGTAGATGCATTCACCGAAGAGTTCTATCGATATCTCTCGTGAATCGACATCGGTGACTGCCTAGAGTCAGTTGGTTACACGCTATCTGGCCGGTTTGAAACCTGTAATTCAGGAAACCCTAACCCTACTGGGGTCCTTATACGGTTTCGGAGGCGCACCAGCGCGCCCTGCTGCTGGAACAGCAGGCTGCCCGTCGTTCTGTCGGCCCGGGGTTCTTACAGACGCGACCCTCCTCAGTGCAATCGGTGCCGGGGTCTACCTCCCGTCAGCCACCGTCGCCTGTTTCAGCGTCGAACAACGCCGGGTCCTCTAATGTTCACTGTTTTGGCTGTGGTGAATTGGGCCATCGTCGTACAGCTTGTCCACGTGCACGGCAGCGTGCATTGTTGATTGACGATTGGGAAACATCCCATTTTGACACCCCACTTATTTTTGATTCGGGTCCTTGTGAAGATGTGCCCGAAGTCCACGTTGAGGGGGACGTGGGCTCGTTGCTGGTCATACGACGTTCTTGCCTAGCACCGAAGGCTCCGGTTCAGTCACAAGAGCACCGTAATCACATCTTCGAGTCGATGTGTACAATTGGAGGTAAGGTTTGCCGTTTTATTGTTGATTTCGGTTCTTGTGAGAATGTTATATCTGCTGATGTTGTGAGTAAATTAAATTTGTCTACGGAACCACACCCTTTCCCCTATATTTTGGCTTGTATTCAACGTGGTAACTCTGTGACGGTTGATCGTCATGTGCATGTTTCATTTTCTGTTGGGTCTAAGTATAAGTACATTATTTGTTGTGATATAATGCCTATGGATACATGTCATTTGCTTTTAGGTCAGTCCCTGGCAGTTTGATACGTTTGTGATTCATGATGGGCGTCAGAATACTTACAGTTTTGTGTTTGATAGGTCTAAGATTGTGCTACATTCTGTTGTGCCTAAGTCGCCTCCTAGCTCCGTCTGATTTTGTGTTGTTGTTCTCCCGGTCTGACTTTTTGTCTAAGTTGGAGTCTGTTCCTTTTGTGCTTCTCTTGTTGGGTGTTGAGCGTGTTAATCAGGTGTCTCTTACTCACCCTGCTATACTTGAGCTTCTTGATGCTTTTACTAATGTTTTTCCTTCTGAGTTACCACCGGGGTTGCCGCCCCTCTGTGATATTCAACATCATATTGACTTGGTTCCGGGGGCATCTCTCCCTAACCGCCCTCATTACCGCATGAGTCTGGTTGAGCATGAGGAGTTACGTCGTCAGGTTAAGGAGTTGATGCAGCAGGGGTCTGTCAGACAGAGTATGAGTCCTTGTGCTGTGCCGGCTCTTTTTATTCCCAAGAAGGATGCTTCTTAGAGGATGTGTGTTGATAGTCGAGCTATCAACAAGATTATTGTGCGATACAAGTGTCCGATCCCTAGGTTGGATGATTTGCTGGACCAGTTGAGTGGTGCTCTGGTCTTCAGTAAGCTTGATCTGCGT
The DNA here is from genome assembly GCA_005771605.1 of Scutellaria baicalensis. Classification (NCBI taxonomy): domain Eukaryota; kingdom Viridiplantae; phylum Streptophyta; class Magnoliopsida; order Lamiales; family Lamiaceae; genus Scutellaria; species Scutellaria baicalensis. The sequence goes on along the minus strand of CM016729.1, from coordinate 20,066,642 downwards.
AGTGGGTATCATTAGATTCGTATCCGGCCTGGTGATGAGTGGAAGACTGTCTTCAAGACCCGTGAAGGCCTATTTGAGTGGTTGGTGATGTCTTTTGGCCTCTCCAATGCCCCGAGTACTTTCATGCGCATTATGAATCAGTCTCTACGAGCTTTGATTGGTTCCTGTGTGGTTGTCTACTTTGATGACATCCTTGTTTACAACTGTTCTTTTGTTGAGCATGTAGCTCATCTGCGTGCCGTTCTCACTATTCTCCGAGAGGAGAAATTCTATACTTCTCCGCAGAAGTGTATATTTGGGATGGATTCTGTACTTTTTCTGGGATATGTTATTTTAGAGGATGGGATTCGTGTGGATGATATGAAGATTGCTGTCATTCGGGATTGGCCATCTCCTACGACTGTTACGGAGGCTCGTAGTTTCCATGGCCTTGTTTCCTTCTATCATCGTTTCATTGTTTATTTTAGTGTTATCATGGCCCCTGTGACGGATTGCATTGGCTTTAAGACTTTTGTGTGGTCTCCTGGGGCAGAGAGTGTTTTCACGCAGATCAAGGAGCGGCTTGTTTCTGCCCCAGTGTTGCTTTTACCTAATTTTGAGCAGCCCTTCGAGCTTTCTTGTAATGTATCGAAGGCCGGTATCGGTGCGGTTTTGAGCCAGGGGGCTATTCATTGGCCTTCTTCAGTAAGAAGTTATCGGGATCCCACGGTCGTTACAATACTTATAATGTTGATTTTTACGTTGTGGTTCGAGCAGTTCGTCATTAGAGACATTACCTCTTTCACCGTGAGTTTGTTCTATTTTCTAATCATGAGGCCCTGCATCACTTGGCCACGCAGGACAACCTTTCTGTTAGACATGCTTCTTGGGTTGCCTTTCTGCAACAGTTCACCTTTGTTTTGAAGCACAGATCGGGTTTGTCAAACCGGGTGACAGATGTTTTGAGTCGTCGGGCTTTGTTGATTTTTGATCTTCGTGTTTCAGTTCTCGCGCTTGAGTTGGTGGGTGAGTCCTATGCAGATGATTGCTTATTTGGCCTTATCTTGGCTCGTATTCAGGCTGGTGACCCTTCGGATTTCGTGATGCTTGATGGTTTCCTTTTCAAAGGCACTCGCCTTTGTATTCCAGACACGAGTCTCCGTCTTAAGCTTATCTTTGAGCTCCACGGTGCGGGTCATGTAGGCCGAGACAGGTCTATTGAGCTGGTTCAGCGTTCTTACTTTTGGCCGACCATTCACCGTGATGTCACCAGACATGTGTCTCGTTGCCGTGTTTGTCAAGTGTCGAAGGGAACCTCGACTAATGCTGGTCTTTATTGTCCTTTACCTATTCCAGACGCTCCTTGGGTAGCAATTAGCATGGATTTTGTGTTGGGTTTACCTCGTACTCAGCGAGGTAATGATTCCATCTTTGTCGTGGTGGATCGTTTTTCTAAAATGGTTCATTTTATTCTATGCAAGAAGACTGCCGATGCTGTGAATGTGGCCAAGTTGTTTTTTAAGGTAGGTGTATCGCCTACATGAGTTGCCTTCTTCCATAGTCTCTGATCGGGACACCCGTTTCTTGAGTTTCTTCTGGAAGAGTCTGTGGCGTATGGCAAACACTCGTTTGGATTTCAGTAGTGCTTATCATCCACAGACTGATGGCCAAACTGAGGTGGTGAATCGGTCTTTGGGGAATTTGCTGCGTTGCTTGGTTGTTGAACACTTGCGGTCGTGGAATTTTCAGCTTAGTTAGGTGGAATTTGCTCATAATTCTGCCGTGAATCGTAGTACCAGTCTTGCTCCTTTTCAAATTGTTTATGCGACGGTTCCTCATGGGCCTTCTGATTTGATAGCTCTTCCTTCTCCTGTTCGAGCTGATGTGCGTGTTGTGGATCTAATCGAGGCACTTCATTCCACTCACCGTGCCACTCTTGACCGGCTGGTGGCGTCCAATGCGGCATACAAGGAGGCAGCGGATCGGGGTCACTGGCATGTGGAGTTTGAGCCCGGTGACTTTGTGTGGGCCGTGCTGACTCGTGACCGTTACCCTGCTCACGAGTACAACAAGCTTGCTGCTCGGAAGGTTGGTCCTCTAGAGGTGCTTGCGAAGATCAATCCCAATGTCTATCGTTTGAAGCTACCCTCTCACATGCGTACTTCAGACGTCTTCAACGTAAAACATTTGATTCCTTACACGGGTGATAATGATGCGGATGTTGTGGATGATTCAAGTTCGAGAGCGAACCTTCTCTTGGTGGGGGAGACTGATGTGGACGACGAGTCATTACGTTATTTGGAGGAACATGATCGTGTCTTCAAGCCGAAGATATGAGTTATTTATTTCTTTTATTTCTCATTCTTTTATTTAAGCCCATAGTGTTAATTTTTGTTGGACCCTTGCACGGGCCTTGAGACTATTTAATTGTGTTTTCGGAACTAAATTAGGGTGGTTGAATTTTGAGTTTGAATGATAATTGAGAAATGCCTATTATATGTAGAATCAAGACTCATCTCCTTCATGTTCTAAGCTTTCGCTACGTCAGTTTGAGTAGAAAACTACTTTTTAAAGAAAAATACTATAGAATCTGATTTAGTATGTAAGATAACATCGATTCTTATATAAGATGTTAGACAATATTAATCTTCTTTAAATGTTTCAGAGTTGATATAACTATCTTCTTCAATTTCATAATAATAGTTTATTAAACTCTTTTTTTTTTTTTTAAGGAAAAAACTCAATCATTAGATTGAAAGATGGTAGAGTAATTAAGACATGGATAGATAATGATGATAGTTTTTCAAACACATGATTATAAACTTCTTGTACTTTCTTGCCCACAATTGATTGAAAGAGACTACCCTATACCTACCCCCACCCCACCCTAGTTATAACACATTATTGAAGGTCAATTAATTTATCTAATTCTAACTCATTTCACTTTCACCATATTATGATTTGCCAAAGATGAGGTTAATACAATTCACCTTTGAAGGGCATATCCATTTCTATGCCACACACTTTTTAGGAATACTTTTCCAACTCAAAAAAATATCAATATCATAAGGAATCAATCATAGGTCTAAGGTTGGATGTGGGAAGCAATGTTTTTTGTTGTGGTATAACTAGACATCAATATAAGAAAGTATACATTTTCGCGAACGAGTTAAATATTTTTCTAAATGTAATAATCATCAAATTTATTGTACTTAAATAGTAATTCGTTTAGTCAAGCATAACTATCATTTTAGATGTAATATTCTGTTTCAAATTAATTGAGAATTGTTTATAATTGTTAATCAGAGTAGTTTTGGACAAGATAAAAGATTCATTTAATTAAGATTAAAATTTGGAGAAGAAATATTATGGGCAGAAAGGTTCAATGGAGAAGATGATGAAAATTGAATTGATTTTACTGAAAGCTAACTTATCACTATATATTGAAGCCTATATATAACTAACTAATTACAGAGATAAGAGGGACAACCTGTAACACTCTTTGAGATGTTAGTACACTTGAGTTTGATAACTGGATCTTCATTTGCTGAACTACATTTCTTTTGCTCTTATTTAAAGATATAGTAATCATGTTCTAATATTTTTAATTTGTGACGAAAAATCTATAACAAAACATAATTAAAGATCCGAGTGAGTAATATGTCTCAATTTTTTATAATGACTAATACATAGAAACTTAGTCCTTCATGTTGGCTTTTTCTTCCAGATTAGAGTTCGATGTGAAGGAAATTATAGTGACGATTAAATCCATTAAAAAAATTCAAAAAAATTATTCGTGTCTTATCCTCTCTTTGAATAAAAGCTCATAAAAATTTAATAATATGTAACTTTCCCATTAAAATAAAATTCACATAGCATTAGTTGCATGCATTATTTCATGTATAAAGGTCTTTTCAAAATTCATCATCGAGCTTATTAAATTCAACCTATTTAATATATATATATATATATATATAGAGAGAGAGAGAGAGAGAGAGAGAGAGAGAGAGAGAGAGGTCACAAGAACTGTACATAAAGGTTACAACAATACAACATAAAAGTCTTAATCTGAAGCGAAAAAACCTGAAAATCTTCATTTTTTTCCTAAGTTACTGAACATAAAGGTCATAACATTTATACATAAAGGTCACACTTATATAACGTAAAGGTCACATCTTTACAACATAAAGGTAACAGCCTGAAGCGAAAAAAAAAAGAAAAAAAAAAAGAAAATCCAGGTGCGCGGATCCGGATCGGGTCGCCCCAGTTACACCAATCCAGATCCGTGCACCTGGTGTACAGCAGCATTTGCCATTTAATATATAGAGAGAGAGAGAGAGAGAGTTAAGTATTGATAAGGACAGTTGAAAGACATGTGTAATTAGTGGGCAATAAATGCAAATATTGGGCCCCAGCCCAATACTTTCCCCGCGTTGGCCCATTAACCCTATCAGCCCTATTAGCTTCTGGTCCAATACTCTACAATTTGCCTATTCCCATGGCGGGCCCCATTTTACTCTAAGTCGGTGCCTATTTAGTTATCTTTTATTATTATGTATTATTATTAGAAATAGGTTTTGCATTGGTTAGTTAGCAATTTGGGCCTAATTATTTATAATGATTACTAAATATATTTGAAAATGTGGACATCTATGAATACTGATTCATACTCCATCTACCGTGGGCACATTAATATGTATACACAATTGACATGTCGAATATTCAATAGATGAACATAATTGTCAGTGTATTTTGCACATATAAAAATACTTTATTTATTCTGATAACTATTTAGGATAAGTTGAGAAGCTTTTGGGATGATGACGACAAATTATTTCTCTAAAATATGTTATCGTATTTTGAAATTCCTATTTTATTATCTAAGAATGTGATATGTATATAATGATAATATGATATGTTATATGTAACCCTAAAATGATTAGATAAATATTAGAAATATTATGTGATGGATTAGTTGATAATTGTTAGACTCACGTTTTATTGAAGTGGAATTTAGTATGTCATTAGCTGTTGTCCAATTTAACAATCATTTTCGCGTGTAATATCATATTTTCAATCAAATAAATCATTATGAATGTATTAATTGATGGCTATCTATAAGCCAAAATTCATAAACTTAGAATAGATGTATAGATATTATGTAGGCCAAATATTTAATGTCGCAATTAATATTTAACGTCCCACATCAAAGGGAATTTGATATTTAATGTCTCAATTAAATAATTTTCTATAGTCTGTGTGTTGAGAGAAAACACAATACAATTATAAAGATACAAAACTCAGATCAATCACTAAAGATATATGCAAAACAAGATAGATATAATAACTTGCAGAAGAATATAAGAATGTGCTTGTATTTCTAAAGTGTGTAAGCCCCCTTTGATGTATACAATTTCTCCTATTTATACCCCTCTCTTCTAAGGAGGGTATTTCAGTCATTTCTCTTCTTGTTTTCTTGTTGGCTAAACTATCTTTTATATATTTTTCTCAATGTACTTTCTTGATTGCCTAAGGTACACCATTCCTTCTCCAGAATCTTCTAATTTCTGTTGTGTGTGGAGATATTTTCCTTTTGTCCTTTATAGCCATGTCAGCTACTCTCCTAGCATGCTCATCATTGCTCCTTCTGAGTTATTATCCTCTCTTTCGAGCGTATAGAATTCATTCGGCTGCCTCCTGGTACGGGGTCGCCACTTCTGCTTCGTGAGATCTTTGGAAACTCTGCGGCCTTTTCTAGTTGTGCGATGTGTCCACTTCTGCTTTTCATCCCTTCTACTAGTTCTACCTTTCTGCTCGCATGGAGTCTCTTCGCTTTCAGCCTTTATTCACTTATTCATTTCTGCCTTCACGTATGCGTCCAAGGAGCTCTGCCTTATGGTTATGCGGAGTCTCTTCGCTCTCAGCCTTTATTCACTTCTGTCTTCACATCTGCGTTCAAGGAGCTCTGCCAACTTATGGTTGTGCGGAGTCTCTTCGCTCTCAGCCTTTATTCACTTCTGCCTTCACGTCTGCGTTCAAGGAATAGTTCTGCATTTGTATGATAACAATTCTGCCGGATTGTTTAAATTCTGGGGGTGAGGTGTTTCGGGATAGTGATGCAAGAGTTTTCTATAATCTTATCCTTCCCACATCGATAGGACTCATCCTTCCCACATCAGTCATCAAATATGTTAGTTAATAATTAATGTCACTAAAGTGAAAGTGGTTTCCAAAAAACAATAATTTATAATTAATTGATGAGGTTTTATTTTATTCGGATGCTTTGTGCTTTCACTTTCAGAAGATGCCCGATTCTATTAATTCCTTGTCTCTATCGATATTTTAAATTAATTTAATTTATGCAGTGTAGTATGTTTATAAATTTATATATAAAACATATTACTTTTAATACAGTTCAAAAACTTATATATATATATATATATAATTGAATGTACATCATAGATGTGACATATATAGTTATTCAAAAGTCATTTATCAATTAAATGTAACTAAATAGATTGAATACACTTTTCCAGCAGTATCATAGGATATACCTCACTTGGAGAGAAAACAATTGTAATAAGAATCATCTAATAAAAACTTTAACATATAATAATATAATTTAATATACATAAAAGTATTACTTGTTATTGATATATTCATATTAATATATATACATAGATATATGTAGTACATGTACATAATACAAATCATGACACGACCCAGTCCAATCATTTATCCAATAATATAAAAGTATTAGCTAATACAAATAAAATTATTACCTAATATACATAAAAATATTACATATTTGCTTATAATCTTATCCAACTCAAAACTCATCATAAAACCAAAATATTATCTACTATATAAAAAACATTACATACTCATATTTGATCCAATTCAACCTACCTCATGGAATGAGACCGTAAAACCTTTTAACCTATATTTTACATGTATATATGTGTATATATATATATATATATATATATCTTTTTGTCACCCTGAAATGACATAGCATCAAATTCAGAACCAGCAAAAGAATTTTTTGTGGGTCAAACATATACAAACTTTATTCTTTTCCCTACACTATGAAATTACAATTTAATCCCTAACCCACCCACACCCCACCCACCCCAAATTTAGGATTAATTTTTCTTGAATAAATAGATAGTATAATAGGCTAATGACAAAAACTTATAGAGGAAATACCCCAATATACCACAATATATATATAACACATAAATTATTCTACCATTTACTATAAGAAACAAACTTTTCTACCACAAAATATAAGAATTGATACTTTTCTACCACAATTTGACCAAGTCAATAATTACAATGATTGAATGATTGAGTAATGAATGATGGTAGAATTTTATTTTTACTTTGCTACATACACATGCATTATTTAATATAATACAAGGAATTATATTTTTCTCCCACAAATTTAACCGAGTCCAACTTCATGGAATTATACTTATGTGGTTTGGAATTATTTCCGTAATAATTATTCTATCTCGTATATATAACTCGGCTAACCCTAAACTAGTTAAAATTAGGGTTAGTCGAGTAACTAGTTTAGGGTTAGCCGAGTTAGCCGTGGTCCAAAACTAGGGTTAGTCGAGTAACTAGTTTAAGGTTAGTCGTGGTCCAAAACTAAGGTTAGCCGAATAACATCTTTAAAGGTTAGCCTAGTTAGCAGAGTAACATCTTTAAAGGTTTACCGAGTTAGCCGAGTAAAAAAGTTCAAGTTAGCCGAGTAACATGCTTTAAGGGTTAGCCGAGTAACAAAGTTAAAGATAGCCGAGTAACATGTTTTAGGGTTAGCCGAGTAACAAAGTTAAAGTTAGTCGAGTCACATGTTTTAGAGTTAATCGAGTAACAAAAATAAAAGTTACTCGGCTAACATGCTTAATGTTAATGTTCGGCTAACATTAATTTTAATGCTCGGCTAACATGTTAATGTTTACTCGGCTAAATTCTGAAAATTACTCGGCTAAACATTTAATAGTAACTCCATGCTTGTTATTAAAATGTTAGCCGAGCATTAAGCATGTTAGCATTAATAGTAAACATTACTCGGTCATGCTTGTTATTAAAATGTTAGCCGAGTATTAAGCATGTTAGCATTAATAGTAAACATTACTCGGTCATGCTTGTTATTAAAATGTTAGCCGAGTATTAAGCATGTTAGCATTAATAGTAAACATTACTCAATCATGCTTGTTATTAAAATGTTAGCCAGGTATTAAGCATGTTAGCATTAATAGTAAACATTACTCGGTTAACATTAACATTAATAGTAAACATTACTCGGTTAACATTAACATTAATAGTAAACATTAACATGTTAGCCGAGCATTAAAATTAATGTTAGCTGAACATTAACATTAAGCATGTTAGCCGAGTAACTTTTATTTTTGTTACTCGGTTAACTTTTATTTTTGTTACTCGGTTAACCCTAAAACATGTGGCTCGGCTAACTTTAACTTTGTTACTCGGCTAACCCTAAAACATGTTACTCGGCTATCTTTAACTTTGTTACTCGGCTAACCCTTAAAGTATGTTACTCGGCTAACTTGAACTTTTTTACTCGGCTAACTCAGCTAACCTTTAAAGATGTTACTCGGCTAACTAGGCTAACCTTTAAAGATGTTACTCGGCTAACCCTAAACTAGTTACTCGGCTAACCCTAATTTTGGACCACGGCTAACTCGGTTAACCCTAAACTAGTTACTCGGCTAACCCTAATTTTAACTAGTTTATGGTTAGCCGAGTTATATATACGAGATGGAATAATTATTAATTAGAGTGAGTGAATGGTATTATTAATTAGAGTTGGTGTGATTTTAAATTTAAATTTAATCAATTCAAATGATAAAATATTTGGTCAATGACACAATATCGTACAAAGTATGATTGTGTGTTGAAAAGTGGCTGACAAAAATATGTTTTTGCAGAATTTTACAGAATTTGTGGTAGTTTTGTATTAAAACTTATATTTTGTGGTATAAAAGTATAAATTATTATATTGAATGGTAAAATTGTTTAGATATTATAGTTTTGTGATAAGTTGGGCTAGGGACTCAAAACTTATATACTCCTGGGGTACATAGGGGCACAGATCTAGGTGTTATATACATGTTCTTCAGGTGTTATATATATACTCTATAGGTGTTGTGTTTTGTGGTGTTATACATATACTCTTCAGGTATCATGTTTTTATAAGAGTATACATGTGATACCTGAAGAGTATACACATGATACCTGTAGAGTATGTATTTAACACCAATATGATGATTAATTTGGGGACACCGTGCCCCCCGGACACACAAGTGTCACTCTAGGCTAATTGATTGGCCGCAAAAAGAAAAAAAAATCAATAAGAAAAACGATGATGATCTGTTATTTTTACTACACATTTTAACCTTATATATTATTTCATAATAAATACTATGTGTATGGCAAAAACTTGTGTACCCCGAAGATACGGATTTTAGATCCGTGTCCCCAGATCCTACCCAGCGCGTGGGCAGCCTCCACGCGCACCCACGCACTGTCACGCGCGCCCATAGCAAATCTGGTGTGCACCCACGCAGACCTGATTCCATAGTTAATGATCCAGTGATGAGTATTACATGTATACCCTATATGTATTACGCGTATACCCTATAAGTATTACACTTATATTTCTTGAGATTCAATGATAGGTATTATGTGTTTACTTTATAGGTATTACAAACTTACTCAATTAAGGTATTGATTTTTTGTTCTCTAGGTATTGCATGTATACTCTTAAGGTATTATATGCATACTCTTAAGGTATCATGTGATCATTCAATAAAGATATGAATTATTTGTTCGAACTTTTGTGTAGGTATCACATGTTTATTCTATAGGTTACAAACTAACTCAATTAAGTTATGAATTATTTGTTCGAACTTTTGTTCTATAGGTATCACATGTGTACTCTATAGGTATTACATTATTGTATGGTGAGTTTAATATTTCTAAACAATAAAACCGCGATTTATATCATATTCTTCCTCATATTTTTTTGTAAAATTTACAGAATTGCAGAATTCATATCATATGAAATTGGATCTGTACATTTCCATAGAGTTTTAAAACATAGTCCTCTTAATAACACCCTGTCTAGACTTCCTTAATCTCTCCAAATACATCCTCAAAATCATTACATCAACAAAAAAAATGTTCAACTCTCATTTAGCCCCAACAAAACCACATTCTCTTTCATATCTCTTCTCTCCCTCAACATGAACTCATGTGGTGGCAGAGCAGATTTCTCGTCGTGCTCATCGTCGGTGATAGAAGACATTGAAGACCCACCACTGATTTTGAAGCTCCAAGATTTCGAAACATCAAATTTTTTGGACTTTGATTTCTATCTCAAGATCAAGTAGAAAACGGGCTTCAAACCTCATAGGTAAGAGGAGAAGAGAAGCAGTTTAAGCTCAGAAGAAGAAGAAAGAAGAAAATAAGAGAGAAGAAGAGAAGAAGAACCTCTGTGGAAGAAGGAGAAAGAAAGGGAGGGGGGATTAGAGCACACAATGGAGAAGGAGAGGAAAAGAAGTAAAAGTAATAATATATATATATTGGTGATGGGGTGGGCCTGGATCGGATTGGGGGCACGGATCTAGGATCCGTGCCCCGGGGACACCCAAGTCCTTCTCTATGTGTATAATATAATTGCTATACATATTGAGTTAAAAATATAAGATATGAACAGAATATAGGATAAAGAAGTTTGTGTTTTACTTAAAGATGTGGATAAGTGGCATGGAAAGTGATTGAATCATTTCCACTTTATATACATTGAATCCATTCTCCTTCAAAATAAATAAATAATTGGATCTAATCAATGTATAATCCTGATCAATATTAAATGATATAGATGCACACCATGATCTCCATTTCAAATCCTAAAATATAAAGGAAGAAGATGTCATATTGTATATATCTAATTATTATTGATGATCAATATCACTATCACTTGTCATCTAAGGGAACCCTTTTAAATTAGATCATGTAAATGGCATATTTGTATGATTTGTGTATATAGTTCATTTATACATATATATATATATATATATAATATTACAACTTTCATTTTATAGATATATTGATGGTATTTGATATCGTAGCACAATTGAAAAAAATGAGGAAACATTATTAAAAATTAGAAATTTTAGGAATTATTATAACGTATTATTATGCAAATATCCCGTGGAAATCACAATAAAGTAATATTTTTTAAAGCAAATATACCAATAATGAGTTATACAAATATTGTATTACGTGATACAACTGATAATACTATACATATATAATACAATTCAAAATCACTAAATTTAAGAATATATGAGAGTATACATTCTTTCAAGTTTCAAACTAAAAATAAGAAAAAGAAAATCATATATGTAAAATCACAAGGTAAAAAAAAAAAAGATTTTGTATAAATAACGTATTGTATGATTTATTTGCAATATTTTCTGATTTTCATCTAATTTTGTACTATAAAATTAAAACCAACAATATTGTTATTTCCAACATTTCACATATATCCACAATATTTAAAAAAAAAAACATCACCTCTCACATCATATCACAATATTCAATTTAACGATATATCAACGATATTTTCATCCTCGAATCTCCGACTAGAGCTCTTGTGCCCTTAATTTAAATTTGTATATGTTCCATATCGAACGCATCAATTAAATAATCAAACTGCGTTATTATTATATTTGAATTTAATTTATTATTCGAATTTGAGCTGAATAAAAGAAAAAAAAAAAACTCTAATTTTTTTTATATAAATTAAAAAGCTGACTCATCAAGGATGGGAGTGGGATGGCACCAATCATTCAGGGGGCAAACTGCAAAAAGTGGGAAATTTGCAGGGACGAAAAAGCAAGAAAAGAAAGTTGCACGCACTTTCTGTTAAAACTCCCATGAACTGACACGTGGCGTATTTCCATTGGCTGGAAGTGGTTCCCGAGATTAATAAATTCCGCGCGTGAAACTGCGCTCGGTTACACACACACCTTGAAAGCATCTCTTCTTCATAAAAAGCTAACAATTTACATAATTATATTATTTATTAATTATTATCCCAATTTCTCCTTTTTATTAAAAGATGAAAACAAACATAAAATTATTGTGAAAAAAAGGTTGAAAATATTAATTTATTGTGTGCAAAGTAAAAGTGGATCACTATGTCAATTTTACTCATCATGGTAACAAATTTTGGATATTGGATAACAAAGTGGGAGTTGACACCTAACTTTTGAGGTAGTTAATATAGTTTTCAAAAAATAATTATGTTTTTTTAAATATATTTAATATAAAAATCGTAGTTTTTAATAAAAGTAATAAATACAGAACTATCAATAACTTATGTGAAAGTCGAAGCAGAATAGAGTCGACTTTGGTGGGTTAGATTAGATAGACTTGTTTATTGTTATAAATAATTAAAATAAATCATAGCAAATAAAACCACCATGTTAAGTGTTTAATATGTTCAAAATAATTTCCCATGAAAAAAGGTATTTTGAAAAAAGTAATATATTTTGTGGATTATTCTTTTAAGGGATTCATGGGAAACAACAAAGGGTGGCATCCTCATGTTCTTTTGACCATGAAAGAAAGTGAAATTACAGAAGGCTTTATCAGAGTTTAGTAACCAATTTTGAGTAATTAGTTAATTAATTAATGAGCATTCAAATTATCATCAAATTAATTTGCAATAATTTTAATGTTTTTCGGCAAGTGGTCAAATAATTAAATAAAAGTCACCACTACTAATTTTTCTGCAACTGCAATGATATAGTTATGCACGTAGTTCTAAAATATTATGATTTAATGCTAGCTTTTACTATAATTCAATGAATATACTTCAAGTGTATAACATAGTTCTAATTATATATTTATTACAATTTATAACCAAATCCATGTGGATGGTTTGCATTATTTTGCCCTTTTTCCTTATACAAAATAAATATTCTTTTCTGAATACTTGTTTGTGTTCAATGAATATGAGAATAATATTAATTTAATGCACAATCATTCTAACTTGTACCATTACGAGGAAAAAGTACATTTTACTATACCTGAAGATGTAAAAATCAAATGTGTATCATATATATATATATATATATATATATATATATATACGATACAATATTATATAATCATATGCATATAAATGCATATAGTCCTATGCATTTATTTAAACGCATATACATTCAGATAAATATTATGAAAATATGTTTCATGTGAATATTATACTATATACTATCAAATCAAATTAATAAAATTGGTAGATTAAATGCACCCAGTTTTTATTTTTCAATACAGTAATAAAGTAAGATCCGATCCAATAATATTGGAAATAATAAATGATGTAACAATCCTAGCCCCTCCATCTGGTCAAAGTGGGTGGATTGATTTAGCCAGTGAGGTTGCACAATAAATGCACATGCCATGCAACACATTTAGAATTAAGAATAACATTATGTGATTAACACCTAATTAATCACTACTTAATGAGACAAATTGCAATTAAATAAACCCAAATTACAATGTTTATCACACGATATCTTTGAATCCATATTATATTTCAATTTTATGGTCTTCTAGAAGTACACCCGCACGATGTGCGGTTTTATCTTTTATTATCATAAATACGATTTATAATAATATAATAAAGTTGTTGTATTAAAAATATCATAATAGTATAATGTACACATGATATATACTGATAGAATATATAGATAAAATCATATAGAGAACATAATATTTGAATCCAAACTGCACAATATTGTAAATATGCGGTTTCATTTACGTGCCATTCATACTATTTATAGTTTTTTTACTAGTACAAAGTACAAGAATGATAACCTTGTAATAAAATTGTCAAGGTAAGTTTAAAAACAATGTCATGTATAAAAATCAAATTTAGAGCAAAAAAAAAAAAAGATCTTTTGTGAGCTATTAATGGTTTGTGTACCAAACTTATTCTTAAATAACATTAAACATTTCAATAATAACACTGAAGGTCTAAAAGTAGTAGTACTAGTTAACTTTGATTAGTCCCAATAAATGAGAACAAATTCATAATGTTATAATCATTTTGTTAAATTTCATGCTTTTTTGTCAAAAAGCGTCAAATTTTAACAAACTTGTTTGTTTGTTTTTTTTTTTTAAATTGAATGGAACCAATTTGCATACAAAAGTTGAACCGACTCTATTTTGTTCGTTTTCACTTATTTTTAGTGTAATTTGATGATTCGATTTCTAATTGGAGCTAATCAAATCAGTCAATGCGATTCAATTTTTTATTTTTTCTTGGTTTCGGTTCAATTTTGCTCACACAAAATATATTCAAACATTCTTAAAAGGTTTTTAAAGAAAAAATGCAAATATACTTTTATTATCCATAAGTTATGTAAAAATGTAATCTTGAATTCAAGTATATATTCATGTTTATTTCATGTAATTTACCAAAATAATAATAATAATAATAAAGAAAAAAAATAGAAGAATTTCTGGCTGTCATGGGGTTAGCTAAGCTTCACATGTGAGCTGGATCCAAACTCAAGGGAGTTGAAATTACCAAATTAACCCCCAATAAAAAAAAAGAGGAAAAAAAAAAGGAAAATGAATCCCAATAAAAGAATTCACAGGGAAGAGAAATTGAATGTCTTCAATCTCAAATATATGCACACGCATAAATAAAAGCAAAAAATCTACTCTGTCTTCTTCAATTTTAGTTATTCCTAGCCAAAACCCTTTAAAAGGAAATAAGTTAAAGTTTGAAGATTGCAATCTTTCCATTCTTGATTATATCCTATGGTTTTCTGGGCCTGCATATAAATTCAGCCTGAAATAGTTGCAGAGTTCTCTGTTTCACAAGTGTTTTCCATCTGGGTTGTTTTGATTGCATGCAAATAGCAAGTTTTTTGGTGAATTCTGAAGGAAAAAATGGATCTTGGAGTAAAGAACCACTCTCTCACACCTTCAACCGCTTCTTGGAAGTCCGGCGATGGAGTTTCCGACCAGTTTCCGGCGGGCCTGAGAGTGCTTGTTGTTGATGATGACCCCACCTGTTTAAGGATCTTGGAGAAGATGCTTAAGAATTGTCTCTATGAAGGTAATATAATAATAATTGTGTTATCATAAGCTTGGACATTTATGTCTGTGTGTTTTTGTGTGTGTTTTCATGGTGGGGTTTTGATATGTTTGCATACAAATAGCAGATCTTGTATCAGAATTTGATGTGTTCTTGCTAGTTTATATTTTGGGATTTTCATTATTCGAGTTATAGTTTGATGATTTGATTTGATTTGGGAATTGAAGTATGGAGAAAGGGTTTGTGAAATCATTTGATTTTGGAGTTGTGATTTGAGTTTTGTGAAGAGGGGGTTGATCAAATTTGGATTGGGGAACAGTTGACTTTAGATCTTGTGAGCTTTAGGCTTAGATGATGAATCTTGAAACTAGGGTTTGTGATTTCTCTGATTATTTGGATATTATTTCAGTTACAACATGCAATCGAGCAGAAATCGCGTTGAACTATCTCAGAGAGAATAGAAACGGCTATGACATTGTTATAAGTGACGTTCATATGCCTGATATGAATGGTTTTAAGCTCCTCGAGCTTGTTGGACTTGAGATGGATCTCCCAGTTATCAGTGAGTCTTGCTCCTTCCTTTTCTTTCGAATATACCCTCAGCTTTGCCCTAATCCTGAGCTTTTTTTCAGTGATGTCGGCTGATGATAGCAAGAACGTGGTGATGAAGGGCGTTACGCATGGTGCTTGTGACTATCTTATAAAGCCGGTTCGTATGGAGGCATTGAAGAACATATGGCAACATGTGGTGAGGAAGAAGAAGCACGAGTGGAAGGAACGAGATCTTGAACAGTCAGTGAGTGTGGATGAGCAAAAACCGAGTGAAGATCTGGACTATTCGTCTTCAGCTAATGAAGGGAATTGGAGAAACTCAAAGAAAAGGAAGGATGAGGAAGATGAAGGAGAAGACAGGGACGACTCGTCTGCGTTGAAAAAACCAAGGGTAGTTTGGTCTGTTGAGCTTCATCAGCAATTTGTGACGGCTGTTAATCAACTTGGAATCGACAGTACGGTTCTCTTCTCTTCTTGTATAAGTCTTTCGTCATTCTCTAATAAAAAAATTTCACCTTAATTTGAATATCATAGGTTTAATTTGAAAACTCTTAGAGCCCAATACCTGTTGATTATGCTCACTTTTACGATCTTATACTCGTAATAATCACTTGATAATTGCATGGATTAATGCAGAGGCCGTTCCTAAGAAAATCTTGGAATTAATGAATGTCCCTGGCCTTACAAGAGAGAATGTTGCAAGTCATCTTCAGGTTTCAAGAATCGTTATTTCGACCTTTTCTGTTCTTTTCTGAAAATTTTTGGAGTCTTACAAGTGATTGATTTTTCAGAAGTATCGTCTATATCTTAGAAGGCTAAGTGGTGTATCCCCACACTCGAGTGGTCTTGGTAACTCGTTTATGGGACCCACGGACTCACCTTTTGGGCCGTTGTCTTCTCTCACCGGTGTTGATCTTCAAGCTCTAGCAGCTTCTGGCCAACTCCCACCGCAAAGTCTTGCTACGATCCAACTCGGCAGAGCTACTCCCAAGTCACCAATGCCTCTCATTGACCAAAGAAATATTTTTGGCTATGAACAAAACGACAACAGTAAGCAAGTGAGTTTACTCCACGGAATCCCGACAAGTATGGATTCAAAGCATCTGGCATCGTTGCATCAATCGGCGCTGGGTGGCATGAATATGAGCCAGAGCAACTCATTGCTGATACAGATGGTTCAACCACAGTCGAGGACTCAAATCTTGAACGATATCAATGGAAATCGTGTGTCTAATATTCCATCCTCTGTAAGTCAACCGGTTTTGTCACAAGCAATTCCTAGCTCGGTTTTGAGCCGGAATGGAATCGACAATGTTCGTGGACCGCAATATACTTCCGTTTCTCAGAGCTCAGACTTTTCAGGGAACAACTATTCACTTGTGAGTAATTCTGCAACGTTAAGTTTCACTTCTAGGGTTGTAACCAAGGAAAACCGAGTTGAGCCTGGTACTATCAGCCTTGAGCTCACACTCGATAAGCTCGAATAAGACTCGATCCTATACCTAAGTATTTATAAAATAATCTGAATTCCTAAAAATATGAATAAAAGTTGGAATTTTTATAAGCTAGCATAAAATAGTAAATTAACATATGGCTTGAATCCATTCGATTAGGCTCGTGCGTTAGTTGAGTACTTGATTATGTTTGAGTCGAATTCGATTTTTTCCTGAGTAGCTCACCAGCTTTATCATTTCATTTATACCCCTACTCGCTCCTAATTATGATTTTTCTGACTATCTAAATCAGAATAGAACCCCTGATTGGCGTATGCAAAATGTCGGATCCACCTTTGAAAGCCCCCAACACTCGAGTGTACAAGGAGAACTGGATGTTTCACCATCCATCATAATTCAGCAACGTTATTCTTCTAACCAGTCGAGCAGAACCAACCGGATGCCACCTGGCAACACACCGTACATTGGTCAGCAGCTAGACTCATCCATTTCTGACATTCCGATTAGGATTAAGGCTGAAAGACTCCCAGATATGGGCTTCCAGAACAGCCTCTTTCCCGACCGCTTTGGCCAAGAAGACCTCATGAGCGCGATTCTCAAACAGGTTCGTTTCTTTACCTCTGATCTCATTGTCGAATTGAAAGATGATGGAGTTCACTTTCTAACACAAATTTATTCTTACCCTATAACAGCAAGAAGGCATCGGGCTCGTTGAAAATGAGTTCGGTTTTGATGGTTACCATTTGGATAATCTTCCCGTGTAACTTAACATGCCACACACTTGTACATAGTCACACTTTAGCAGAAATTCCTCTTCTTTTTCGTTTTCAAGGAAACAGTTTACGAGCTAGAAGTAGGGCTTCATTTGCTTTATCATTCGACTGTGAATTGGCCGGCTGCTACCCGGTGGATCATTTGCGATTGAAGGTGAAAGAGCAACGTGCATCATATGCGAAGCATATTGTGCAAGAATTTTGATTGCTTTAGGTTAGTTGATTGTAATATGAATATCGTGATATGGAGTTGATGAGTTTCTTGATATCGGGTGTTCATCCCCGTTAGGTGTTGTTGGATAAGGTTGTCGTTTCATCTATAAACTTATAACTCTTCTCTATTGCAATAAGATACATGTTTTCCTAGGATTTGAATGTACTAATATACAGATTCATTTGATTCTAATGTAAATCTTCTTCTTCTTTGCATCATACCACATTTGTTCAACAAGTATTGTTCACAATTACATTAATCAAATTTATAAAATTAAGGGATCATATTTTTTTCCAAAGAGTAAATGTGCCTTTTCATTTCTTTTTAGGTTTACAAATGATAAAACCTGCCATAATTGGAATTGTCCTTTTGAGTTTTAACCCTAAACCAAAATTTATTGTCAATGTTGAATAATATGTGGAAACTTTAAAGAAATCAAAATCAGAAACCTCAATGTTTATATCATATGAAACTAAAATATGTGCGTATTTTACATTGATCATGTTCTAAAAATGCCCAAGAATGAACAAAACATTGTTCATCTTAAGAACAAAACCACCCTCCAAAACTTCTCAGTTTTAAAACAATCAATGGATTTGATCTTCTAATAACCAAAAGAATGAACAAATAAGCTGGCCCCATATCCACCCCTTCTCTATCTCTCCATCGAGACGAAAACAAGAACAACCAAAACGATCGACAAGAGCAAAGACGAGCTGAATCTATTACCACTGCTCGTTGGAAGTACTTCTGGAAGCGAGCACTCTTCCCCGTTGAAGTAAACCTTGGTCGGAAATCCATCGCCAAGCGCGACATCAATTCCAGGAGTCAACTTCTTTGTGAAGGAGATAACTGACTGTTGCTTTCCGGGCACCCTCGGATCCTTCTTGGGGTCAGGCCCGTCAGTCTCAGCCACGAGATAGTTCAAACCTGGAAGACCCTGCATGAATATAGTATTGTTTGTACCGTTTAATGCACTTCCATTGAACGAGTAGACAGCTTCAAAGCCAGGGGCACCTTTGTCCAACTCCACCGCGGTGAACCAATCAACGAACGGCACCTCGTCCCAGTTGAAGATCGTGATTCTTGCAGACCACCCGCCTCTGTAATCGGTGAACAAATGCCAGTTGAGGCTAACGCCACAGTTGTCGCCACAAGGCATAGGGTTTGGCACCGGAAAATGATGAAGATTTGCCCACGCTCTCGACAATGTGGTCCGGTTATCGAATGGGATGAGGAGAGCCTGAGATGGTAGAAACAGAGCTGGGGCTTTAGTGTTACATGTGCGGTCCGTATTAGCCGGGCAGCCACAAGCACATGTCTTACACGGGATGATAGACTCGTTGTAGTAGGCTGAAAACGAGACACAGCAACGAGGGCTAGCCCCCTTTGGTTGCGTTATATTACAGACCACTTGCCAGCTTGCCATGGCAGCCGAATCGGGCAACACCATGGCAGGGTCCGGATACCGGCTGTCGCTCACACGAACAGGGGCCCCACATTTGTAATCCGGGTTGAGCCTTCCAACAATCCCCCAATTCTGAGGGGGGGAGAGGTGGGACCGGTTGAGATTTGGTGGCATTTTGAAGACATTGATCTGGAAGGCCGATTTCGACTTGCTGGGGTCCATGGCCGGGGGCAAGATCGTTCCGTTCCGACAGCAGAAGGGTATCATCCCAAGGTTGGTGTCATTTGTCTTGGTCAAAGGGAGGTCGATGATTGTTGGTCTACGAGCACAAGACAGCGCATTGGAAAAGTCGAGGCTCGCATAAAACTGGCCCTGTTTGCCAAACACACAGTCTGATGTGTCCACTACAGAGGGGTAAGCTCCTTTCATGGCGAATATGAACTCGTCTTCCATCCAATCCCAGCTTAGCTGCCAGTTGTCGAGCCGACCAAGGGGGTTGTGGTTCTCGATCGTGACCTGGGCCCAGTAGTTTGACTCGTATGTTCTCAGGACATCGTACATTATGGTGAGGTCGCCCTTCTGACGAGGTAAGAACTCTTCGCCTAATGTAACGTTGGACTTAAAATCCGGGTCTCTAGTGCAACACACTTCCATTGTTCTATTCCCTGAAAGAAACATAAGCTCTTACATTAAGGGTGTTTCGATCACATTGGATTTTACCAAGATTAATGATACAAGAAAGCAGCAAACGTTGTCTCAAATTAAAGAATCCATTTTCACTCCAAATCTAATCTCAGTTTATATATCAATTCTACTTCTTGCATTAGTCAAAATCAACACACACATTTGATTCTATGAAATTCAAATCTTCCTCTGTTTTTCTGAAATCTGAATCTTCATTTTCAAAAGAAAGCCAAATTTCTTTACACTGTTGATTTATTTACTTCAGTCAAAAGAAAATCAAATCCCAGTCCTTCTCACTCCTAAAATCTCCAAATTTCAACATTTATTCATCCAAATAAATCCAAAAAAAAAACGACAAAAGCATGCATAATGGATTCTCCTAAACAACTAATCAAAATCAAATCTTGATCCACCTTAATCCCTCCAAATTCAAGAATTCATTAGAGAGAGAGAGAGAGAGAGAGAGACCTTGAAAAGAGGGTTTAGGGCAAACCCATCCATCATTGACCAAAGTAATATTGGTGGGCATAGGCACACCGGGCGGGCCGAGCCCGAACTGGGTTCCGATCAGCTCGACCCGAACGCTCATCTGGGTCAAGTCCCCCGCCGTCTCAATACCCGTTTTCAGATCCGGATTCGGGTACCCCGCGAAAACCGACCCATTACCCACACCCCCCGGAATCGAATTCCCATCAGCCATCACAGCATTCGAAGCCGACACCAAATACTCATCGTGCTGAAACCCTACAAAAACCATCCACGATTTCAGCTCCTCCCCGTCGTTGTTGAGCACGAACAGCGACGACTCGAACCGGTACGCCTGCCGGGCCGGGTTCGATTTCAGGATCGGAGGCACGGCTTTCCCGTCGGTGTAGGTGTAGGAGAGGAATATTCCGTTGCAGGCGTCGGAGACCGGCGCCGGAGCTATCGGCGAAGACAGGGTCTGGGCCTGGGCCCGGGCCAGGAGGAGAAGGAAGAGGGTGCAGATTAGGGTCGTGGCCACCATGTTACTCTGAATGCGATGCAGTCGTTTCTCAATTCAAACACATGAATTAAGAGAGAGAAAGTGGAATATATGGGAAGAGAGAGAAAGGAGTATGTATAATGTGTGTATAGATCGCGTTTGTGTGTGTGAATAAGCAGAGTGAGAGAAAAATGGGAAACGCGGAGAAGAAAGAGTTGTTTTTGAAATGGCTAAAGACAGCTGAGATTAAGCTGTAATAACATAACTAGTTTCTACAAGCAACAATTTTATATATATACACACACACATAAATTATCGTTTTAATATATCGATCGTTATTGTGTAAAAATTTTATTTCGTTAAATTTGTAATTTGAAATCAATGACTATGTAATGTTGTGTAAATATTTTGTTTCTTTAAATTTGTGATTTGAAATCAGTGATTATGTTAGTTAAATTTGTAGTACGGTGACAATAGAAGTACACATTGTGGATCAGTCCTACTACTTTATCCAAATTAAAAATATCACTTAATTTCGATTTTTATATAATGATGAATAAAATCATTACACATTATCAGTGAACATATTAATAGTTGTATATCGTGAACATTTTAGTATTTTTCCAATTGCATATATGGTAATGTGACTAAACTAAAATAATAGATATAAATTAAAATGAATTCAAATTCCGTAAAGGTAACAGTTACATGGAGGAGTATTTTTCTAATTTTGTATAATTAGCCATTAAAATATAAATGTTTATATATGTATCATATTGGAATCGGTCATGGGTGGCATGGTGTCATCGAGTCTGTGCTTAAAATAAAAAAATATGGGCTGATAAAGATGCATGTATATGATGAGTAATCATTATGTAAAGAATGAGGGCAATAGAATTATTTAGGTTATGAAAGAGATTTATTAAAACCATGAGAATTTTTTAATATATTTACTAAATTATTATTATGATAATGTGCAAAATAAAGGGGTAAATTATTCTAAAAACAATTATTGATGATCATGATTCATGATATAAGTACTCTAATTAAAATGAAATAAAAAGGGAAGAATAAGTGATACTTAATAGTAAAATGTGGCTTCCATTCTTTTGATGACTATTATACTGCTTTTATTGTGGGGACAGAAAATGAGGATCCGTTGGGCAAAAGTTTGAAATTTGAATATTTGAATGTCTAGTGGCAAAACAATGCAACTATTAAATAAAACAAGGCCTAAAATTCAAAATTATTGCATCCTATAAGACTTAATAATTCAAGAAATGTGAGTAGTGAGGTGTACATACAATTCAGATTGTGTTTGGGTCGATCTAGATCCCCACATCATTTTATGTATTTTTTCTAATGTTATTTTTTCGCTCCAAATCGTAACATTTATGTTGTATGTGACTATTATGTTATATACATGTGACATTTATATATAAATGTAGTGACCTTTATATACTCTTAACTTAAAAAAAAATTACAAAAATTTGTACATATTTACCTTTATGTAATATTAATTGCACATTTATGTAATACTATTTGCACCTTTATGTCGTATATTAAGGTGCAACTAATATCACATAAAGGTATTTTATCATAAAAATGCGTTGGAAATTTTCGGAATTTTTTTCCAAGTTATGAATCATAAATGTCATGATATTTATACATTAAGGTCACAACAACAACATAAATGTTTCAACATGAAGGGGAAAAACCTGAAAATCTTTATTTTTTTTCTAAGTTACTGAACATAAAAGTCATAACATTTATATATAAAAGTCACACTTATATAACATAAAAATCATATCATTACAACATAAAGGTAACAACATGAAGTGAAAAAAAAAGAAAAAAAAAACTCAGATACACCTCGCGTCTCCCCAGTTGCACCAAACACCTGGTGCACATGAGAATTTACCTTACTTAAATTATTCAAAATTTATACAATTTTTTCAAATAAGATCATACTTAAAAGTTTGTAAGTGTATTATTATTTGAAATAGAATATGATAAAAAAGAAGCGTAAATCTCTTGTGAATCAGGTGCATGGATCTTAGTGAAAAAAAAAAGAAGAGTTAGATCCATGCACCCGGGTCGGATCAAGGTTAGGGGACCGCCTTTTTTTTTTTTCGTGCATGATTTTTGAAAAAATTCACATACTTTTACGTTATGTTAGACATACCTTTACGTTATGTTAGACATATCTTTAAGCTATGTTAAACATACCATACTGCTCATATTTCATATCTTGTCTTTTTTGGGCTTGATTTTTGAATTTTGACACATACCACTAAGTTATGTTAGACATACCTTTATGTTGTGTTAGACATACAATTATGTATACTTAGGCATACATTTGTATATGTTAGACTTACCTTTGTATATAGTTAGACATTACTTTATATATGTTAGACATACATTTTTATATAGTTAGACCTACCTACATAAAGTATGTTTAACATAATACAAAAGTTGGTCTAACTATACATAAATGTTGGTCTATTGGAGCGAATTTTGGGTGAGTTTCAGCGCAGGTGTTCAGGGGCGTGGGAGGCGTGTGGAAGCGCGTTTTGGGCGCGTGAATGGGTCGACCCAGTTGCACGGATCTCTTGAATCCGTGCAACCGGTGCATAAAAGTTTTTACCAAAAAAGAATTATGAAGATCTCTCGAATAATAAATATTAAAAAAAAAAAAGCGTCGCATTAGGTGATTTTTCTTTGACTAAACAATATATTATTTATAAAAATATATATATAATATAAATTAAAATAAATTAGTGGAAAAGACACAAACATTGGTGTCTTTGTCTTGTGCACGTTGTTACAGACCGTTGATTATGCAAGAGATTGATATGCCATCCATGTGCCACTTTCTACATTACCTTAATTTTGATTAAATATTACTAATTAATGTTAATACTTTTTTTATTTTTGGAAGAAAAATTCAAATATTAGTATTTTCTTAATCAAAAGATCATCAGACTGAATTAGTCATCATTTGATATTAATACAATGCCAAATTACATAATTATGAGACTTTTCCAAAAAAAAATGTCGTAACTAAATTATATTTATTGTAAATTGTAATCACTATTAAACATAATACGATTTTATATAAGATTTGGTTATTATTTTAAAAGAAGGGAAATATTATATTAACTTTCTATCAAATAATATTCAGATGGGAATAATTATAAATATTTATTGACCTCTCTTGATAATTGGTCCCAATTGGTAATTCTACTCTTTTGTTGATTTTGGAATGCCAAACTGGGCCCAAATTTTAGTATCTATTTTATAGCCCAGTGGGCTATATATTTGAGATTCTCTATTAGTAATTTAGAATTTCTAATTCTCGTTTTTTTAATGTAATAAATACATGAAAGAAAATTCTCCTTAAATAAAATTAATTCCTCAAAAAATTTAGGCAAAACATGTGTACCCCAACATTTGTGCCCCTAACCCGACCCGGCGCGTGGGCAGCCTCCACGCGCGCCCATAGCAAATCTGGTGTGCGCCCACACACACCTGATTCCGTAGTTAATGATTCAGTGATAAGTATTACATGTATACCCCATAGGTATTACGCATCTACCCTATATGTATTACACTTATATTTTTTGAGATTTAATGATAGATATCATTTGTTTACTCTATAGGTATTATATGTATACTCTATAGGTATTACAAACTTACTCAATTAAGGTATTGTTTTTTTTTTTTTGTTCTATTTTTTTGTTCTATTGGTATTACATGTATACTCTTAATGTATCATATGTTCATTCAATAAAGGTATGAATTATTTGTTCGAACTTTTGTGTAGGTATCACATTTTACTCTATATGTATTACATGTATACTCTATAGGTATTACAAACTTATTCAATTAAGGTATGAATTATTTGTTCGAACTTTTGTTCTATAGGTATCACATCATGTGTACTCTATAGGTATTACATTACTGTATAGTGAGTTTAATATTTCTAAACAACAAAACCACGATTTATATCATATTCTTCCTCATTTTTTACATAATTGCAGAATTTATATGAATTATTATCACATAAACATTGTGCAAAGAAACCCTAAAGCAAATCTATTCAATTTGATCAATCAAACAAATCTCATCTATTTGATCAATTAAACATAAAAAATATAACAAGATGCAAAATTAGGATTTAAGGAGGAGGAGGAAGAAAAGGAAGAAGAAGAAGAAGTAACGATGGAGAATAAGAACCATAACAGAAAAGAAGAAGAAGAAAAAGAAGCAAGAAAGCGAGATGGAAGAAGAAGAAAAAAAGAAAAAAGAAGAAGAAGAAGAAACAACAAAGAGCGTAAAGATGAAGAAGCAACAATAATGGAGAACCTACGCCGTAGAGAGAGGAAAAAGATGGAGAAAAAAGAAGCAGATGGAGGAAGAAGTAGAAAGAAGAGAAGAAGCAGATGCAAAATCGAGAAAGAAGATGGAGAAAGAAGAGGAAGAAGTAGAAAGAAGAGAAGAAGCAGATGAAAAACCGAGAAAGAAGATGGAGAAAGAAGAAGTATTAGGGCACGCTATTAGGGGAAAAAAAGAAAAAAAAATTATTTTATATATATATATATATGAGATCTGGGTCAGGTTGGGGGCATGGATCCAGGATCCGTACCCCGGGGCACCCAATTCCTTCTCAAAAATTTAAAATTTTTAATATGTAAATATACCATTAGTGTGTAGTTTGTAGTTAACCTATGATGATATCATAAAATAACAATATGAGATATAATTTTATTATCTGTCGATTATATGAAGGAAGAATATTTTATAATCTATAATTAGTTCAAATGTATGCCCATCTATTTACTTGGAAAAATATATATAGCAACTATTTTGAATTATTTGTTGGAAGAGGTATCAAAATTTCAACTACTATATATCTTTGAAATATAACTCTCTCTTTTTTCTTTTTTTTTAATCCTTTAGGAAAACGATATTATTAGTTTCGAGCATCTATCAAGTGCAACGTGGTCCCTTTAAAGGATTGTGACCATTTGATAAGATTATTTTGTTTTAACTAACTAATCCAAAAATCATAATATAACAAGATAATATAAAGTGGACATAAAAGTGTCATGAATTAGGGCATGATGGTTAGTGGCCACCACCAACCAAACAAGGGCCATGTCTATTCCAATGTTGTCTTGATGAAAATCAATGTCTTAATTATTGAACATATGAACTGAATAGATCTAGGGTTCTATAAGTATGTGGGTGTGACATCTCGATGTAACAATTCATCATACATTTTATGTTCTCCAAATCATATGAACCAAGGGTAAAATGAGAATGCAACAAGAGTTTTCCACGAAAGTTTTATGAATCAAGGTTCGTGTCTGTGTTATGAAGCTATCGTTTTACAAGACTCGTAGTCTTAAATGTTTGGTTTATTTTCAACACAAAAGCTGAGGTGCGACTGTCGCATTATGCGACGGGCACATTTATAGCAGAAAACGACATATTTATATTTGTAAAAGACATATTTATAGAACTCATATTTATACATGTAAAAATATACGTATAAAATACATATTTATAGTTGAAAAACACATACTTATACATGTAAAAGATATATTTGAATCTCATCGCACATGAGATGATCACACAAGAGACCATCTCTATTTTCTAAATGCTGCTTAAAAACAAATCATAAAATTGAAAGTGAAGGGACTAGAAACTACCATTAGTTCATTAATACATTGTTTCACCATATTGATGAATTGCAATGTGGATTAATGGGAAAATAAAATGAAATAAAATTACAAAAAGTGAACATTGAAAGAGAAAAGGGCCAACATTTGTGGGTCACCCCTATCATACCCAACTAAAAGTAAAATGTGAAAGACAAAGGGTGCTTGGCAATTAAAGTGACACCAAATATAAACTAAAATATTATCATCTCTCTACTTCAGGGGTAATATAGTCATTTCACACATAAAAAATATTGAAAAATGTAAAATAATCATTCTTTCATACATCAATATCCATACTAAATTTGAACAAGTTGTGATTTCGTGTGAATATACTAGATATTTAGTTAATGTAAAAATTGTTACAATATCTAGCTAATTATGTATTGCATTGTATTAATTCTAAATTGTCAAATATTTTGAAAAAAAAAAAAACTTTTGACAAATTTAACCAACTCGTTATTATTATTATTATTCTAATTTAGGAATATTTTGTCAATCAATTATTGAAATAATAGAATCAGCTTTTATTTTATAACTTTACGTGTGAATCCAGTATTCATTGGTACACGTGTGAACTGTTTTTGCAAAAGCAAAGCCATCGAGTTGACTAATGACTATCATGAATATCGAAAATCAACATTATTATCTATTTTACAATAAAAAAAAAGTTAAAAAATGATAATAAAACATGGAAAAGAATCATAATGAATTAAATAATTGATTATTATTCGAGTACGTTAAAAGAAGGAACTATTTTAAAATGTATACAATGCATCATTAATTTCCAGAACAAATAATAATATTATAAAAATTAAACAATAACTAAAATTAGAAGATATATTTGAAAAACGAAGAAATTGATAAAAACAGTAACTCCATTATGAAATAATGATATGAGTAGCCTTTGAAAGTAAAGAGTAAAGGGTGTCGGTGCTAACCTTTTTCTATCTCTAAAAGTACCTCACAATTCCATCTAATTATGTAAAATTATGCAAATAGTTTAAGATATATATATACACACATATACAAATATTAAACAGTTTGTATTGATGAAGTAGAATACGGTCAATCTACATATTCATCGATCCATCACTGAAATGATACAATTTGAATCGAATGAAAAATAATTCAAATTTATTTTAAATGTAATCGAACTTCAAAATCTATATTTAAGCTTGTTTGATAACTAATTAAATCGAGCTTGAACGAACTTTAGACGAGACGAATTTGGGTCGAGTTCGAGTAGTTTGATATTTTTACATTTATTTTATCATTTTATAATAATCAAGCTCGATCTCGAGACGAGTTTTAGATTTTATCAGACGCAAAAGTATGTTCGAACTTGTTCGAAATATTTATTGAATCATGTTCAAAAGAAACTTTTACCAAATAATTTCAAATCGAGTTTAGAATAGTTTGTTTGAATTTCAAGGCTAACGTTGGCCACAAACCTTTTTGTATGAATAATATAGAAATATTCAATTAAAAAATTGTTAGAGCCAATGGAAGGTGAAAAGTGGAAAAAGAGAGAGAATATAATCCCATTATATTCCACTTTAATCAGTACTTTTCTTAACCTTTTTTATTAATGCAATAATAAAGACACACATAGTGTAGCTTCAAAGCTAAGTGTCACCCCTCTCTCTCTCTCTCTCTCATCATAAAACTCATTCTTCCCATCTTATTTCACTCCCATTTCTTGAAAATTTGCACCATTCTTGCATATTCTCTCTCTAAAAATGGTGAAAAACCATCACAAAAACATGAAATTCTTCTCACTATTGATGCTATACTATTTAGCATCATCAAGAAATGATCTTTTAGTGAATGCATCATCATGGGAGGGATCAAAGTACCAGATTGAATGCACAATGTGCTCATCTTGTGACAACCCATGCAACACCCAATCGCCACCGCCTCCGCCGCCGTCACCGCCGCCGCCGACTCCTACCACCACCATCTGCCCTCCGCCGCCGTCTCCGCCCACTCCCTCCTCAGGCAACTACTACTACTCTCCACCACCACCACCACCATCACCATCCTACTCATACTACCCACCACCCTCCGGCGGCGGATTCTACATTCCGCCGCCGCAGTTCTCCGGGCCGGCGCCGCCGCCGCCGAACCCAATTGTCCCTTACTTCCCATATTACTATTATAACCCTCCACCACAACAATCATCATCACCACCATTCAAGAAAATTTGCTTGGCTTTTCCCATAATTACTATGCTTTTTTTTAGTCTCATTTTTTACTAAAAGTATATTATTTAATCACCTTTTCTTTTGGAAAATTAAGAAATGTGACAATAAAGTGTCAGATCCACAGATCTTCAGGCCAAGAGGAAAGTGGATTTCCCGAAATGCCCTTCGAGGAGGTGGGAAATGGAAGAATCACTGGGGGCTTTTCTGGAACAGAAACACTAAGGCAGTGAAGTTATCTGTAAATTCCTGACAATTTAGGTTTTTTTTTTTTTCTCTCAATTATTATCTCACAAATCTTAGTTAATTAATAGATGTTTTGTAAGAAAATCACATCAATTTTGCATAATTTATGAAGTGTTGATTCTAGTCTACCCTTTGTCCCTCTTTTTAATATTTAATCTCTATTCTTACTGTCAAAATTCAGATCATATGATGTCAAGAATTTTAATTTTTAGCTCAAGAAAGTAAAAGTTTTTTTTTTTTTTTTTTTTGTGTGTGGGGAAAATAAAATTGATACTAGTACACTTAAAAATGGAGTAATATTTATCAAACAGACATTAAATTCTAACATAATAAATGCAACAAGTGTAAATGCTACATAATTATATTGTCTGTATGCCTTTAGCCGTTGTATTTTAATTTTTAGATAGTAAAATACTATTTTATTTTGTAATTTTAGTAATTGCATTAGAAAATCAAGACAATATATTACATTATTAATAAACTTTTATTTGATTTATTTATTGCAATATAAATAAATAAATAAATACCAATAATTAAATCGATGGTATTAACTTTCCAGCTTGTTACACTCTTGCATGGCTGTCTCCAGATACCTCTATATAGTTTAGCATATATTATAGGGTTAGCCGCATGAAATACACATTTAAAGATAAAAATTATTTATTTTACCCAGTGATATAAAAAAATATCACTTTTTACTCAAATTTATAACTTAATATCACCAAATATCCATTTTCCATAAATTATACTGCAAAACTTTTGGCATTTAATGTAAATAATAACTGTCCACCCACCCCACCACCCGCCCCAAACCTCCACGTGTAATCCATTTTTCATGTTTTACTTTTGTTTATGTTTATGTTTATGTTGTAGTTCATGATTTATTTGTATGTTGAAATATATTTTGGATTAGGAATTTAGGTTTCATTTTGTGAATTTAGGAAATTTAGAGAAGCTTTCGGGAAACCCTGAAAAATATAGGGTATCCCGAAAGGTTTGTGCGTTGCACGAGAGGTTGAAGCTTTCGGGAAGCCCTAAAGATATAGGGTTTCCCGAAAGCTTCAGAAAGGTTTCGGGAAACCCTATATTTATAGGGTTTCCCGAAACCTTGAATTCCTTTAATTTTCTAATATTAAATTTACTACAATTAATTAAATATTAGAAAAGCTTTCCTACAATATTCCTTGAATTCCTTTCCCGAAAGCTTTTTATTGTTATCATAATTTAATATTAGAAAATTAAAGGAATTCATCTATTGACGTTTTAATTAATTGCACGAGAGCTTGAAAGCATTCAGGAAACCCTAAAAATTTAGGGTTTCCCGAGAACTTCCTAAAGTTTTCATGAAACCCTATATTTTTAGGGTTTCCCGAATGTTTTCAAGCTCTCGGGAAACCCTTAAAATATAGGGTTTCACGAAACCTTCAGAAGGTTTCGTGAAGCACTATATTTTTGGGTTTCCCGAATGCTGTCAAGCTCTCGTGCAACGTACAAACCTTTCGGTAAACCCTATATTTTTTAGGGTTTCACGAAAGCTTATGTGAAATTCTAAATTTCCTAAACCAAAATATATTTCTAACATACAAACAATATAAACAATATATTTCTAACATACAAAAAATATATGGAGTAAGTGGTGACATTTATGGAGTTAGATGAGTAGTAGATCAAAATTTAATGAATCTTTAAAAATAAAAACTAAAATAAAATGTGAAATCAAAAGCAAAATTTAATGTGAAATAAAATCCTGTAAAATGTAAATAAATAAAACGAAAGAAAAGTAAAAAATAAAAACTTATCAATGATTGATTATAGAAAAATAAATTAAAACTTATCAATCATTGAATTTCAGTAAAATATTGATAGAATGTCAGTAAAATTGAAAAATGGGTATTTGGATACATTTTGTTATATAATTGGGTATATGAAAACATTTTACTATATTGATGGTAAAATAATCACATTTTATATGAAAATGGGTATTTGGGCCCATTTCCTCTATATTATTTTCTCAAATATTTGTTATATATATATATATATATATATATCACAAAAACTCATGTGAGACGGTCTCACGAATAGTTTCCGTGAGACGGATTCTTATTACCCATGAATTAAACCCACATTCACAAACTTTCATATGAATTATCAAGTGTGGGTTATGGGTTGACCCGTCTCACGAAAAAAGATTCATGAGACGGTCTCACACAAGACTTGCTCTATATATATATATATATATATATATATATATATATATACGCAAATGATGTTGTGTAGGTGCACAGATCTGAATCGGTGCAACTGGGGCAACCCGACCCGACCCGACCCGGATCCGCGCACCTGGATTTTTTTTTTTTTCCCTTCAGGCTGTTACCTTTATGTTGTAAGGATGTGACTTTTACGTTATATAAGTGTGACATTTATATTTATGACCTTTATATTTAATAACTTAGGAAAAAATGAAGATTTTCAGGATTTTTCACTTCAGATTGAGACCTTTATGTACAAATATTATGACCTTTATGATCCATAACATTGAAAAAAATGGAAATTTTCAAAATTCAGCGCATTTTTAGGATGAATATATGTGCAACTAATATTACATAAAGGTAAATATATACAAATTTTGCTATTCTTCCTTTTTTCTAAGTTCGAGTATATAAAGGTCATTACATTTATACATAAAGGTCACACTTATATAACATAAATGTCACACGCATATAACATATAGGTAGCAGCCTGAAGCGAAAAAATAAAATTCAAAAAAAAAAAAGTGCTCGGATCCGGGTCAACCCGGACCCGACCCGAATTGTATGTGCACCAGTTGCACAAGAGACTAACTCATACATATATATATATATATATAGTTTTCAATGTTGTATAGATTGGATTCATACATGGTTTAATAATATTTGTAAAATCGAAATGTGAATAGGATATAGATAAAAACTTATATACCCATGGGGCACATAGGGGCACAGATCTAGGTGTTATATACATGTTTTTCAAGTGTTATATATATATATATATATATACACTCTATAGGTGTTATGTTTATTGGTATTATAAATATACTCTACATGTATCATATGTATATAAGACTATACATGTGATAACTGAAGAGTATATACATGATACTCGTAAAGTATATATTTAACATCATATGATAATTAATTTGAGGGCACCATGCCCCTAGGACACACAAGTATCACTCTAGTATATACATTGTGTTTCCATGATGGAAAATTGACTTATAAATCTTTTAATTTTGTGACATAAAAAATATCAGTGATTGCATGTCTTTATTAGATTTTAATACCACCTTATTCTAAATATATCCGAGTTTATCTATATATATATATAAAAGCAGAATATTCTGCCAAAAATAACTGCAATAAATGTCTCATTTATTAAATATTTCCATTTTAAGAAATCATTAATAACTTTCATTTTGTATTTATTAACCAAATTATAAATAAATATTAATATATAAGACATTTAATTTTATATTTATTGTATAGAAATTCAAAAGAAAAAATAATTAGATAAATCTATCTATATATTTCTATACTATAATAATAGATGAAAAGTTGGAAATATTTATAGAAATACCCTTTTTTCCAACAAAAAGTGTCACTTCAACAATCTTTTTTTTTTATCTTGTATTTTTTATTATTTAATCCATTCAATTTATAATATAAGTATTGTATTAGTTTATTCTTATTTTAATAATTTTTAGATACCAACAATAGATATTGTCCAAACAATCATTTCAATAGTAAATATTAATTTGGTGAGGGATAACTGATATTATATTTAATATAAATATACTTAATAAATAAGTGTAACACTATTAAAGATGCTTGTATATACATATATATAATATGTATTTAGTGTGAAATTTTATGTCATCCTAAGTATTTTTTAAATTAATATTTGTAAGTGTCCCGTCAACAATTTTTTTTTTATTCTGCATTTTTTACTATTTAATTCATTAGATTTAATTATATAAATATTGTATTAGTTTATTCTCATTTTATTGATCTTAATTAAATTAATTTTTATTGAATAATTTCTTAAATACCATCAATAGATATCCATACAATAATTTCAATAATAAATATTAATTTGCATGAGGATAATTTATTTCATATTAACAAATAAATATAACACTATTAAAGATGTGTGTATATACATATATGTATATATATATAATATGTATTTAGTCTGAATAGTATGTCATCCTAAATATTTTTTAAATTATAAATATCTCATAATCGAATAAAATTTTCACCTTTTACTTTACACTTAGGACTTTGTATATTTTTATATGATAGTGCACGTTTTGAATTTAGACGACTCAACTAATTATTTAAACTATATGCTTAGTTTCTAATTATATTGTCATCATCATGATCACTACTACTACATATCGATTTTGTGTTGAGCTTAAATTGTAATGATCAATGTCGGTCTATATCAATTAATTTATGTGATACTTATAATGAAATAATTATCTGTCATCTTCAATGTTAAGCGATATTAATTAAAAATATTTTTATAATTCAATTTATTTTAAAATAAAAGGTTGAAAATATATAATTAACAGTGCTTCTATATTTTTATTGTTTGTTGTTTCTATATATACATACTCACACATATGTATTTAATTTAAGTAATTGAATTTGATTTTTAATTCATATTTTTTTTAGTTTTTTAGTATATTTAATTTAAGTGACTTATGATATTAATTTATAACACAGATGATAAAAAAAATGTTTCAACTAGAATCGTTGTGTATAAAGAAGTTTTAAAAAAACTTACAAACTTTGCATGTTAAAATTCCAAGTTTGATTTGAAGATCATGATTGATACTTTTGTTTTTAGTATTAATCATAGATTAGTGAATTGGATGTGTATTATATCGATATATTGTTGTGAATTGAATTATCTTAAACAAATTTAGATTTTCTTAGTTATTAAATATTATAATGTCTTCTATATACTAAAATTACTTATATTATATTATCAAATAATTAATATTTACTAACCTTATATCATAGACCGCACATCGTGCGGGTGCGATTACTAGTTATACTTTTATTACAAAACATATATATATATATATATAATATTTCTGAGAACTCATTCATTTACCCACAATCCACACATAAACACAAACACAAACACACATACATATAAAAGGAGTAGTTAATAATATTACAGTAGATTTCGTTAGAACCCGTTTTAGAAATCTAATCTGATGGATTAGATCAATTTAAAACCCAGAATCCCAGTATAAATTTATAAAAATGAATATAAATATAATAAAAGCATGTCTAATTAAATTATATATTTGTGAGATCCTTATGTATGAATGAATCTTTGTGAGATACACAAATGGTTGATGAGTAATAAATCGTAATTGTAAATAGTTAGATAGAAAAAGAGAACGTGGCATAGCTGGAATGCAATAAATCCAAGTAAAAGTGGGGCCAATGAAAATTGACAAAAGGCCACCTTAAAAGGTGAAATTTAATCAAACTTTATGCTTCTACCAATTTTGTTCTTTTGGTATTATGAACATTTTCTTTCATTTTTTAAAAATTTTAAAAAAAAATTGTTTAAGAGATACTACAAAAACTTACCAAAAAATTTATTTCTTGTCAGTTTATTCATTAAAGGGAATAAGCTTTAAGGAAAAAGAAAAAGAAAGGTGTATTCCTATTATGATGTGGGGCTTAATGGACCTTGAAGGGTTGAACTCACAAAGCCCAAAAGGATTTAAGCCCAATGTTGGCCCAACAAAAAATCTTCAATTCTTTTCCTCAACATGTTTTGGTACATAATTATTATAGTTCTTATGTGAAATAATTATACTTTCTTTTTTTTAAAACATAAAAAGGTCAACTAATTTTTCGTGTTAAAAGAAAATGAGTGGATACAACCAATCACGAAAAGGAAAATGAAAAGACAAAAAGGTCTTGTGATTAAATTTGGTACAAGACATTTTATCTAATCAATTATAATTCAATATAAATATCATACAAAATAACTGAAGAAAGTTAAATACAAATTGAAAAAAAAAAAAAAGAATATAAAGGGTCTGGAATTTGGGAGGGAAGAATTGAGATCAAATATGTGAGGACCAAAACATTTCCCACCGAATTCTTTTGCACCAAACATCTTTCCCTCCAATCTTTGCCACTAGAGGAGAGAGAGAGGAAGAGAGGGAGAGAGAGGATTTTTATTTGATGGTCCAAAACGACAAAAACAATTCATGTAAATTTGAACCCTTGAACCCTCTTCATGTAAGGGGGTGTTTAGCTAAGTTTATTTTTAGAGATTATAAGCTATTATATTTTATAAGATGTTTTTGGAACTTATAAAATGTTTAATTTAAGTTTAATATAAGTTGTTGAAGTGTTTGGATAAATAAGATGATGGAACTTATAAGTTATTAGTAATGACATTTGTGTAATTTCAATGATTAAATTTGAAGGTGATTTGAAAAATAAGCTCTTATTTTAAAAATAAGTTGGGATTTCTCAATTTTTCAAAAGAGAGCTTATAAGCTCCTTACATTTTATAAACTCATAAAATAATACCTTATTTTTAAAAGTTAGCCAAATATTTTTGAGGAGTTTATAAACACTTAACAATTAACTTAACATCTTAAATCCCAATTTTTCAAAAGAGAGCTTATAAGTTCTTTACATTTTATAAGCTCATAAAATAATATCTTATTTTTAAAAGTTAGCCAAACATTTTTTAGAAGTTTATAAAAACTTAACATCTTATAAGGAACTTATAAGCTCAGCCAAACATACTCTAAATCTTGCAATAAAACATCAAATTTTTCACAATTCATGGGCTACAATTTGAACATTAATTCTTCATAAAACTAGCAAATCCAATTAAATAAACTACTAACTTTAAATAATGTCACAATTCAAATAACCACTTTTTCACTAAACATTCAAACATATATCAAAGTCAATTTCAAAACATTAACCACACCATCAATCAAAAACTTCAAACCTTTTTAATAACATCACAACAACAATTGTTATATTTTTCAAGAAACCAAGTGATTAATTCAAGGTTAATCTAAGCTTTTATATTTTAGATCAAACTCAAGATCAACTGAAATATTAAACAAGAGAAGAACAATCATGGACTATAAAGCAATGAAATTAATAGTGGATGAAATTTGATTTATGCTCTCATAACAAACATTAAAAAAAAAAAAGCCCATTTGAGCCCTCTACTCATTTTCTTGAAATGGAAGCAGGTGAAAAGAGAGAGTACAGACACTAAGTGCAGCAAGTACAAGTCTCCTAAGCGTAAACAGAACCACATGACAAGGCCATGAGAAGAAAAGCAGCTTGTTCTTCCTCTCCCAATTTTCTCCTTCTGTTAGTGTTCGATCTTGGTCTCTGCAAAGCTACATCTCTACCAAATGCCCAGAATTTCTTCTTCAATGAATCCCCAATCTTGGAGGTACTATCCCCACTGCTGCTGGTACTACTGTTACTGCTGTTGCTTTGATGATGGTGGGTTGTGCTTTTCCCATTTGTTGTCTTCTTTGTTTTCTTCTCCTCTTTTGTCACCCCCATTAATGCCCTCCTCTTTTTCCTGCTTCTAATCCCACATGCATTGCACAGTGACTGCAGGCAAAACAACAAAACTTGTTTATTCACAAATCCAAGATCCATAATCAATTGAATAAATTAATCAACCAAATCAAATGTTTTGTAGAAATCACACTGCTGCAGGCACCACGTGCGGATCACGTGACACCATAAAACGGTGTGATCAACATGAGAGAGAGAGAGTAAACCTTGGGTCCAGCTGGACCACCTCGCCAGAGGGGGGTTTTCGAGGTACCACAATCAACACATGTCTTCACATTTGAGCCGTCAGATGAAACCCTATCTGGAGTAGGTGTTTGGCTGCTCATTTCTTCACACTCGGAGCCCTGTACAAGTCAAAAAACAAACGTCATTCGTCAATCAAACGCTGCGTTTCATATCTAATCAAGCTCAGCTCAATCACGCCACCGGAAAATCGAATTGAAAACGATGATCATAGACGGCGATCACTTACTTTATCACTTAGATCCATCTCCGAAAGCCCTAAACCGATGATCTGGAACGATCTCCGATCAAATCGCCGATTCAAACTAAAATCAGAACAGTAAACGAATTAACATAAGGATCAACTCAAAACAGCTCAGAAACGCAGAAACAAATCCCAAACTGCGATCAAGCTGCTTCCTCAACTCAAATGAGCTCCAAAGCTCCTAAGCCACAGCTCACTCAGAGTTTCTCTCTCTACACATACACGTACAGATACAGAGAGAGAAAGGGGGACTAGGGTTTAGTGAGAGGTTGGGAGTGGAGGAATTTGGGTAGGAGAGAGAGAGAGAGAGAGACCGACAAGCAGAAATTCTAGAGAGAGAAAGTGAGGATTGGGGGGCGATTGTGCAAAAATATTTGTTGGGGGGTTTATATATAAGTTTATGAAAACCCTAAGGCGCGCAGGGGGTTGAAATGACGAAAAAGGGCCTGGGTTCCAAACAATTCCCAACCCCGCCAAATTATTGCGGAAAAAGGCGCCATGGGAATTTTCTTGTATTTAGGAGCAGGGGTATTTTTGAGATTTCGGCCACAAACATTTGGTGTTTGCCGCCATAGAAACTTTTCTTTTTTTAGGGTTTTTATTCACGCGCACACACTTTTTAGTGTGTGAAGAAATTTTTGAATAAGATATTTGAGGAATATATTAGAAGAGGCGCTTTATTGTGACAAAAAAGGATGACTTAGAAATATAGAAATATTTGTAATCGCGGTGAAGCAGAGATTGGATGTTTGAATCGTACTGAAATCGAATTTGTAGTTTGAAATAAAAATCGAATGTACATTTGGATTTAGTGTCCGTTTTCGGTTTAGGTAAGTCGGATTGAGAAATGAATAATATATAATAATTTTTTATTTTTTTGATATTCATTTTAAATTTTTATAAAATTGTATAGTTTAAGAACAACTTGAAATTAGTTTTGCACAAGAAGTTAGTTATTTAGGTGATTATGTTATATGACTTTATTAACTATAAATTGTCTCTATTATTTTGTGTTTTAGGCCAATGAAGAAAAACATACAATTTTGATCAAAAGACGAATTCATATCTTTTTTGAAAAAAGATCATTAAAATTTACGATATTTATAAAATTCAATAATATTTTAAACAACAATATATTAGATTTTACGTGATTTTATGAATACCTCTATGTATCAAGAGGATTCAAAGCGCAAAAAAAACAAAAATGTTTACTGTGTTTGAAATCCATAAATACCACGTCCAACAAATCTAGTGTTGTGAATTTGAGGTAATTTATCATTTTAGACTTGTTCAATCAAATGGATGATGTACTTTTTTCTCATGGAATCATATCCATATTAACTTTTGTGTTAAATTAAATATAATCTACATAAATTAAATTTGATATTGATATAGGTAAGTGGAGGCACAAATTAGAAACCAACTATTTATGTGCTTGATTAATCTTAGATTGGAATTGGTGGTTGTTACCCAAAAAAAGTCTCAACATTTCAAACCAATTTAAAAGAGACACATGGTTTTATTTACATTAAAAAAATATTTTTGTGCTTGATTAATTTTAGGAAATTATGAAGTGGGAATTGGTGATGTCACCCAAAAAAGTGTCAACATTCTAACCAATTTCTAAACACACACATGGTTTTATCTGCATTAAGGAGTGAGGCCAATATGGATTTTATTGATTCAATATTTTCATAAATCTAATTGTATGAGATTAGTTAACATCTATATATCCCTTAAAATCTATAAACTACTATGAAATTTACCATTAAAGAAGGATTATTGATGGGGTTATCAAATATAGCAAACCAAAATAATGTCAAGTGTATGATTGTAGTTAAATAAAAGTAATTATTGAATTAGGTTATTATTGTGTTGGACTAAAATGAACACAGACAATGTAAATTTACCCTACATGAATATCAAAAATATCAGTACAAGTTTAGTAAGGTTCAATGCAACACATATTATATTATTGGGTTCGTTA
The DNA here is from genome assembly GCA_005771605.1 of Scutellaria baicalensis. Taxonomy (NCBI): domain Eukaryota; kingdom Viridiplantae; phylum Streptophyta; class Magnoliopsida; order Lamiales; family Lamiaceae; genus Scutellaria; species Scutellaria baicalensis. The sequence goes on along the minus strand of CM016729.1, from coordinate 20,027,173 downwards.
AAGAAAAACTAGTAGTATACCCGTGCGATGCACGGTTTGTAATAAATAATTGATTAGTTTTAAAATTTCTAATACTATAATGTAATAATATTATCTCAACCTAAATTATATATTAATAAGAATTTAATTATGTATCTTTAATGTGTCACATCTTAAATAATATTATAATTTAAAAAGCAAACAATAATATATAAATGTGTATATATATATATATATCTATGTGTAAAAATGAATTTTAATTTTAAATTATATATTTGAAATATGAGGTTGTTAAATAAACATCAATTTTGTAAATGTACCCATTAATATTGTAACTTAAAATAAATTGAATCAAATTTAGTATTGAGAAACATTTATTATAAACGATAATTGATATCTAAAAAAAATGTTACTTCATAAAGATATGTTGTGCATGTTACAGATTAATATAGATATAAGTATCATGATTAATATATTATTATGTTTTTTGATTCCTACTTATTAACAAATGTGTTGGTAAATAATTTTTTTGCATTCACAATTATTGATATCTTTACAGAAAAGATATTTATCTTATCAAATAACTAAAAGATCTTGATATGTATTAATAACGTAGCTAATTCAATATATCAAACAATTATACTAAAATATTTTTCATTGTTATTAATTTCTTAAATTTTGCACCAAAATGTAAATATAAAATTTATATTTTTCGTAAACTAAAACAAAATCTAAAATAAAAAATAATTAATTTAAATATTATAATTTATATTGAAATAGAGAAAAAAGATAAAATATACTTCATAACCTACCTACCTATAGGTATAGTCTAACCTAGTGAACCCCACAACCCTTAAAAGTATAAATTTTTTTATTTTTGATTTATTTATTTCTGGTAACTAATTTCTTTTCATTTATAGTATGTTAATTTGGGAGGGAAAATTAGTTATTGCTATTTTTATTGAAGGTCTTCTTTTTATATATATATAGATTACATTTGTCTGACAAGAGTTAAATTGTATAATCTTTGAAAATGAATGGACTTTGGCCCTAGACCTCAAATCTCATAAAGGACTTTTCTAATATAGTGAATAAGCATGCCCACAAAGTAAAATTTTGGCATTTTATTAGATGTTAATTGATTATTGTGGATTTTAGCTTATATAAATTTCAATTTAGCAACAAAAATACAAAACAAATCAATGACTAGGAAGATTGGAAAATCTCTTGGTCTCAATTTGGACAAAAAAATGTCAAATTATAAATATGATATATTATGATCTAAATGATAAGAAAGGCACAACAAAATTTTCATGAGTGTCCTTCAAAATATCCAAGTAGATCATTATATAACCACGAAAAGAAGATAAAGTTCTTGATGATTAGATAATGATATAATATGCTAACCACTATTCATTAAAAATTAATTAGATAATATAACTTCAAGATAATATTATATAAGAATATCAATAAAAGAACGTATGTATGTAAGTTCAAAGATACCAAGGATACTCACTAAACTCATGACGGCATCACCATACAATGGTTGCACTTATTGTAGAAAACTTATAGTTCATATTTGAAATACATGTAAAAAGAATATACTTATAAAACACATATTTATACTAGTAAAAAACATACTTATATGAGTGAGTCTTGTGTGAGACTATCTCACGGATTCCATTCCGTGAGACGGGTCAACCCGACCCTGTCAAATGTCAACGGTCAACGTCCAGTCAACGGTTGGTCAATGGCTGGTTAACACCGTTGACCAAAAAGTATTACATTCATAATGTAATATTGTTATTCTACTCACATAATATTTCTATGTGTATCATGTGATATTTTTAATTAGTATTACGTACTACATATAAAAGTATTACATGATATATATAAAAGTATTACTTGTTGATTTTAATACTATTACATGTTGCACACAAAAGCATTACATTATGAGAGTATTATTTGTTGATTTTAATAGTATTACATATTGTACATAAAAGTGTTACATTTGTGTATCAGACAATATTTTTCTATATATATCATCTAATACTTCATAGTATTACATGATACACATAAAAATATTACTTGTTGATTTCAATAGTATTACATGTTACACATAAAATATCACATAATGTACATAAAAGTATTACTTGTTGATTTCAATAGTATTACATGTTGCACACAAAAATATTACATAATTTCTCAAATCTATCACACATGATACACATAAAAGTATTACCTTATAAAAGTAAAAGTACTACATTCATAATGTAATACTTTTATGTATGTCGTGTACTACTTTTACATATAATATGTAATACTTTTGGTCAACGACGTTGACCGGCCGTCGACCGACATTGACTTTTGACCGTTGACCATTGACTTTTGACTTTGACCGTTGACTTTTAATTGGGTCGGATTGACCCATCTCACGGAATGGGATCCGTGAGACGATCTCATACAAGAATTTGTCTACTTATATTTCGTTGTGCATGAAATGCTCTCACAAGAGTTCCTCATATGCCATTCTTGACATCGTGTGTCTACTAATATATATTTAACATAGCGTAAAAACTTATACAAGATCGTTTGATTACTAATAAAATGAAATAAAAATGACAAATATTAAGTAAAGAAAAAAAAAAAATATTTGATAGATATTATGATGACAGCAAATGAAATGGATGGGTCATTAAACCAATTTGTTCCTTATTGAGAGAGAGACAAAAAAGTACAGAGGACCACTGCTTACAAGTATCCAACTCAGCTCTATACCCATGCAAATATGTATTAACATATTTTATATATTTAGGAATAAATATGGCTACATATATATTTCTTTTTTTAACCTTTTATTATTAATAATTTATTTTCATAAGAAAATCATTGTTTGAATACATAATAGTTACATAAAAGGATACAATTTTGACTAATTTTTCAGGATATTGGTGAAATTATAGCCGATGTTTGTGTTAATTCAAAAGACAGAAAAATTAATGTGATTTTAAGTTTCAATCACCAAAAAAAAAAAAAAATCCATATTAAATAAAAATACAAAAAAATGTGTAGAATATATATGGACAAAGATAAATACTGCACCTATTTTCATCCATTCTTAATTGTTTTACCAATACTTACTATGCTTTGATTACCAAAATTCATTAATATATACACACAACATATATACATCCATAATATAAATCATTTGATAATAATAAATATGCAGGACAAAAAAATATGTAACATATAAAACTATATATCCAAGAAATGGACATAGAATCATCATATTATAAGTTCGTATGATAATTAAAAGCTCCATTGATGGGACCTTAATATATATTCAAGTTAATTATCAAGAAATATTGAACAATTTCAACTACACAAGTTATACCATACAATACTGGAAAAATAGAAAAGAGTACCATGATATTACTCTCATGAGTTCCAATAATATTTCGAGTCGAAGAGAGAATTCCTAACTTCTTCCATAGAAAGAGAAATATATATTAAAAATCGTCTTTGAAAATTAAAGCTCGTTTCACCTTTCAAATTTCTTCTTATGAAGCTCGATTTCTTTGAAGAAACGCAAAAAAAAGTTGCGAGAAAACACATTATCCATGATAACAACAAGATCAACCAATCCATGAATTTTCTCTTAGCCAAATGTGTTCTATCAGATTGCATTAAGGCCCTATAAACAGCTTCGATTAGGGCAAATGCTGAAACTGGATCAGATTCCTCGACACGAACTCCTTGTTCAGTCAAACATGTCACGTCATATACACCACTTATTTCAGATATTTCCAAATATTCACATATTTTTAGCCTCCCATCGATCCTATCCTCAGCATCCAAAGTGTCTCCATGTGTTAGAATCAAGATCGGATTCTGATCTGACAAAAACGATCAAATTTTCAACAAGTGAGTTTATATTAGGCATACGCATTCCATGTTAATCAATAGTGAACATGTTTGAATAAACCACTCTAATGATACATGTGTGCTTATACTTTAGCTAAATTTAAACATGTTAGAACGAGACAAAATTGCAATTTGAGTCATGTAACTTGGCTTTTATCTATTTTTTTTTTCACCACCAGTTATTTTTCTTTCAATTTTACTCAAAATTTCGAATTTTGCTCACAAGACATTTGACTGATGACTTGGAATTTTCAATCCTCATTAGCCAAGAATTAAAGAATTAACATTTTGAACAATATCAAAATAAAATTGTTAAAAACATGATAGTTAAAGAATAAAAACTGAAATACATAAAATAGTTGATGGTAAAAAAATGAAAAAATACCAAAGTTACATGACAGAAATTGCAATTTTCGCTTGAAATCAAGTAACCAATGCAAATCATATAATTTTATTGTAATTTAGCTTAAAAATTAGGAAAAATAAAACTTACTAGAGATTTTAATAGCAGAAAGATGGAAGAGGGCCTTTAAAGCTTCAATGGATTCAAAATCACCAGATTTGAAGGCATTGTGAATTTTTGAAAGATCAGCAACAATCAGCACACAATTTACTTTTCTCTTGATGTACATTGAATTATTTTTTTTCTTCACTTTTTGATCATCATCACTTGATCTATTACAAGGCTGGTTATGTCGAATGCCATCCGAAATCCATTCCACGACGTCGTTTAACCCTTCTTCTACTTGGTTTTGGTTCAAACCGCTTGTGTCATAAACACAGAATCCATTTGTAGGTGATCTCAAAACATTGTGTTCTTCAAGATACATTGTTGTGTAGTTTGATGATTCACCTACAAATTGGAAGTACTCATTTTAGTCATCGATATATAGACATTGTATCTACCATTTTGGTTCTTCATGTCCATATTTTGCAAATTTCTGCCTATGTGGACGTTGGAATAGGCAAATCAACAATTTCAATGTTCATGTAGGTAAAATCGAAAGTCAGATCAAAATTGGATAATCAAATTTGGAAGACGGTAAAAATAAATGAATAAGTACTATGTTACAGAAAGTGATGTGGTCGAACTGACCACATTCGAACTATTGTGAAGAACTGATCGACTTTAAGGATAATTAATGCGAACAAGACAAAAGTTGAAAGAACATCTTGGTCGAACAAAGATGATTGCGCGAGCTGGTCGGACTCGCAGATCAGAATATCGAACTGTAAGCTTAGATGTCGAACTATATTCAAACGAACTGATTCAAATCTGGAGCAACTGCCACGATCGCGAGAATATCGCCCACTTCCCACCTTTTTTAGGAGGAATCCTAACTACCTTTTTCAGGGAGTATTTATAAACCTTAATCTTTCTATTTCACACACAATGATAATCACGCATTACAATTACTAAGCAAAAAGAGCACTACCAACGTTTTTCCCAGATTACTGACTTGAGCGTCGGAGTCTCTTCACCGGGAAAAACCCCCGGTGTTTCTTTGTTTTTGCAGGTTTTTCACATCGGAGAATTCCATTCGACATCGGAGAATTTCAACCGATACCGGAAAAAGAGAAATTCGAAGAAGGACAAATCAGAAAGAAAATTGAAAATTCTAATATATGAAACACATGTGACATTCAATTTCAAGAACCTCAAGCACACAATATTTTAAACAAGGTTGCAAAATTGTATCAAATGGATAATTAATTAGTCCAAAAATCCTAGTTGTAATTCTTGATATGACAAAAATAACACCCAAAATAAAACATACATGCATGCATACTGCAATCAAATAAAAATAACGACATAAAATAATTATGTAGTGAATGTTGAGAGAGAGAGAGAGAGAGAGAGAGAGAGAGAGAGAACCAGAAGTTTGAGCAAAAGGGATGAGGGCAGATGATATTCTTCCAAGAAGGGTATACATGAAGTTGATGAGAGAGGTTTTGCCACTACCAATAAAGCCTACTAAGAGAATAGTAATTAGAGGTGGAATATCAGTTTCTTCTCTCTTCATTCCACCAATGGGAAGCCATAAATCACCTGCTCTGTAACTCAAAACCTTCTCTCTCATCCCAATATCCAATCCTTCAAACCCTAATCTCTCCATTTCTCTTACAACTTTCATCCTAGGACTCATCTTTCCCACCTCAGCCATCTCACCCTTCAACTTCCCATTTTCATCAAACTCTTCAAGACTTCTCCACCACCAATAACTTAATCTGCTTGCCCCTCCATTTTCATCTTCATCACTCATCAAAATATGGTTTTTCATTCTTTATTTGCTTCTCTCTCTCTCTCTCTCTCTCTCTCTCTCTCTCTCTCATGAGGTTTTTATAGTTGGATCCATGCACATTGATTATATATTGCATTTTCAAGATTTGAATATTATTATTGTTGTTGTTTCTATATTGTAATAGTATGACATAGTAATTAGTACCATGCGTGGGACAAATCATGTCAATTAGAATTGATTTGTTGTGGAGTTCATAGGACACTTCTGTATTAATTGTACCAAACTCATTTTACATGATAAATAAAATGAGTAATTTATGAAAACAAACTTTATGATTTTAAATAAATAAGCTGAACATGAATTTAATCATTAGATCTCTAATTGAGCCCATGTCAAGCTTGAGCCTAACACATTACTGCAGTTCTAATTATATATGATAATAATCTACACAATATAATAACAAGAATCATGATGGCCCCACCATTAACATATATAATAACATGTTATCATTTAGTTTTCTTAAAAAATAGAAGAAAATTCAATTTCCTTTTTACTGTGGTATCACTATCTTTTCAACTATGGATAGACAAAAGAAAAGGAAACAGGCTTATCTACTATGGTACCATGGGTGTTAATGTTTAGGCACTTCAGTGTTATGGGCCTTAGGACAACATAGAATCCCATCACATGCATGGTATTTTGGATCCATTCCCATTTAAAAACAATGGCTTATTATATTTTTGAATATCATGTTATACATTTTTCTACATTTTATACAAATAGTTTGGTGTTTTTTCTTGTTAAAATACCTTCTCTATAATCCATAAAATCCTTTGAGTAGGTTTTGTATGCATGAGACCGTCTCACATATCTTTTTTCATGAGATATATCATCCTATAACACACACTTAGCAATTCATATGTTTGTGGATATGGGTTCATTTAATGAATAATAAGAATACGTTTCACGGAAACTATTCGTGAGACCGTCTCACATGAATTTTTGTGGAATCATTTCAAGAAGAAAAAAGGACAAAAAAATAATGAAACTGATATTGGAGTTAAATATAATGTGTGACATAGACAAAGCATATAAGTTTAGCAACATTTAACAGCATTGAGAAGCCTAAAGAGGATATGGACTAATTCAATCAACTCATAAATGAGTGCCAGAAAAAAGATTGTATAGACAATCTCAAATCGAAGTTCATTTTCTGTGAATTCCCCAAAGACTCAACCATATAGGGGAACGACTGAACAAAGACCCGACCGGCCATATGTGCCGATGCTAAAACTCGTTACTCTTGTTATTGACCAGCACCGCACAGAATGACCATACTAGGCATCACCCCCTGACGACAATGGACTCTGGACACGACTCACCAAACCCATCGAGCTGATGCAAACTGACCCGAACTGAACTTGACCCAAAGCTGTAACCCGACCCAACCATGATCAAATCATTGGTATCACCACCAATCATAGAGACTGCCTTCATCCATCAAGCTGAAAAAATCTGAAATATAGAGATGCACTTTTAGCCCCATGATTTTTGGATAATGTTGTAATTGAGTCGAGCTCAAGGTCAAGTTATGTCAAGCTTATAAAAAATGGAGGAATCCAAAAAAACATGGAACTTGGTACCTCAGTTAAAACTGAATCCACCAGGTGGAAGTTGAACACCACTTCCTCCAAAGTTGAATCCTGGCTGGGTCTCATCGCCAGCAGGTATCGCCTCGTCCTCCTCATCTAGCCAATAGGTGTCCAGTATTTTCACAGCCTTCTCGTAAATTTCGTTGTTGTCATGACTTTGCAGGTTCTCAATCTTTTCTAAACCCTCTGCTTCATCTACTAATTGCAAATAATAATTTGCATCACCAGTGTTACCCTTCTCTGCTTCCCCTGCTTTCAGTATGTTTTCTAGCCCCTCTAAACACACAGTCACGATTCTTGGATCAGGGCAAATCAGAAGATCGCATAAAGACTTTATACAATTCTGATCGACCAAGTACCTATAGAATAAGCGCATAATATTAGTCAAAAGAACCAGCAGATAAATTGATCCACAAAATTTAAGCCAGTGAAATACTTGATTTGCTCGTTTGTTCCCCCAGACGTGGCATTTGAAATAGCCCATGCAGCCTCTTTCTTTATATCAAATTCAGCAGTTTGAAGCAGATTCACCAAGGGACCTATCAAGCCAGCCTCAATTACGGCCTGCCATTCAAACATAAACAGAATTACCATTGGCCCACAATACATAGATAATAGGCAAACAATCACTTTGGCAACAAAAAATATAAACCATTCAATAAAAGCCCACCAATAAAATTTGTAACCCTTTCAAGATGAAACAACAAGATGGAAAAACAATACTAGAAAGTAAAAACTCTCTAATTTGGATCATTACATAATTAGACATCATATGGGTCTACTACCTTCCTTCCAGAACACAATGATTGATCTTTAAAATAATAGAGGGGCAATACATAGAAGACGTCACAAAATGGAGACTCGAACTATCAATTGAAAACTTCATGTCATACCTGTATTTGTTCTTTGTTTCCAGCAGTGATGTTTGAAATTGTCCAACAAGCTTCTTTCTTGATACTCTTTTTGTGATGGTGAGTCAACATGCTTAATAGGCAAGGAAGTGCACCATAATCGATAATACACTGGAAGATTAAGAATGCAACCAAAAAAGCAGACATTAATTTTCTTTTCAAGTGCTTAATTTCTTGACATAGGCTAACATCAAAAAAAAAAAACACATTAATAAATTTAAAAAGAAACATTTTCAAAAACCAACAGCGGAAGTGCAGAACACGAACAAATTAAGAAACTTCATACTTGAGTTTGAGCGTCATCACCAGTAACAATATTTCCTACAGTACGAAGAGCAGGGATAAGCACCGAAGGAGAGGGATGTCTGCAAAACCAAAAATGCAAATTTATAAGAGATCAACAAGAATTACAGTATCTACAATATGTGTGTGTGTGTGTGTGTGTGTGTGTGTGTATATATATATATATAAAGAGAAGTACTTATCATATAATTTTCCAAATCTACTCACAAGAGGAGCTCAACAAGCCGTTTACAGACACCTGCCTCAATGACAGCTTGAATTTTGTCATTTGATCCATCCGAAAGGTATGAGAGAGCCCAACACGCATCTGTAAGTACTTCTTCATCATTCGAATAAACAAGACGTTCAAGGACTGGAAGTGCGGGTCTTACCTAACAAATCAATGTTGAGGCAAAGAAAGGAATAGATCCTCCATTAATAAAATTGATAAATATATAAGTTTGTTAATTATCACGATCATGCATAGATAGTCCACCTTTCCTATTCCATACATCCCATAATCATAGTTCATGTTTCTTGTCATAACATATGCCTACTTTAGTTCATCGAAGAAACATCTATTTATCATCTTTAAGTTAATAACATTAATAAGGGTATAGTCAGTATGAGAAACGGAAGCGGACAATCTAGTTGGATGGAGGGAATAATAATAATGATAACACAATGAGATCACTAAATTGAACACAATATAAAAGTCAATACCTGCTCAAAGACAGGCTGTGGCTTGCCTCTGCAGAAGTTTGACAGAGTCCAGGTGGCATTTCTTAGCATTGACAACTTTGCATTCTCATTCAACTGAGCCAACAAAGGAATCAAGGCCCCATGACTTAGGACAAGGTCACGACATTTAGAAGAATCACCAGCTACATTTCCTAATGCCCAAACAACCTATGTATATTTGAAAAAATAATTAGTAATGTGTTAGAGAATTAACAATTCCTTGCAACAAGAGTATACAAAACTTTGATATAATAAAATTTTATGTAGAAAGGAAATACCTGCTCACGAACATCATCACTAGGTGAACCTAGAAGCTTTACAAAAATTGGGACTGCTCCATGATCAATAACCACCCTGGTGTTCTCTGATGTACCAGAGGCAATGTTAGTCAGTGCCCAAGCAGACTCAAACTGTAATAGTTCATATGATCAAAAAAGATTAAAATAAAGCACGCACACATACTAAATTTTTTATACTAAATCTTGATAAAATTCAAACCTGGAGCTGTGGGAAGTCCTCTCTCATAAGGAACTCAACAAATCGAGGAACAACACCAGATTGTATAACTTCTTCAATAGGAGGGCTTCTTTCTGTTAATATAGTTTGGGATAAATCATCAAGAAAGAAGAGGCCTTTATCAGTAACCATGATGGAATGAACATGCATAATTAACCACGGGATTAAAAGAGGCATAAAGTCTTACCAATAGAAAGTAATTTGCGGAATTGCATAGTTGCTTCTAGCTGCAAGTTGCCTTCATTTGACCAGATGCCGGCGACCAATGTGGGAAGACTCTCCAACTGCATAAAAATGAAAACTTTCATTCTCTCTCAAAAATAAAAAAAAAAACAAAAAAAACGGAAAGATAAGACACATCATACAGATAAAACTAGTAAAAGAGCCACAATTTATGCAACCAAAAACCAAGCAATTAAAAATGGAAAAGAGGAACAGTCACTCCAAAAGCCTATATTCAAAAGAAATGGTGAGAACCTTATAAAAATAGAATTCTATATTTGTTCTAAAGAAAACTTCAAATTCACATTCAAACCAATATTCACAATTCTTATCCTACACATGTAACACCTTGTGCATTACAATGGACGAACGCTGAGAAACACAGAAAATGAGTTAATTATGATAAAAGAAAAACTACATCTCGAAGAACATGCAGGCTCACAGAAAACACAGAATTTATGGTCAATCATGCATATCTTACTTGGTGGACGAGTTTCTTCCCCAGAATGTTTCTAAATTATAATCACACAGACTAATCAAACAGTACCTAGTATTACTGAGTAGAAATAAAAATCCAATCAAAAAATTCCAATTTAATCAGTGGTTATAAGTCCAAATGCATACACATAAGAAATTCAAAGTCCAACATCCAATCTCCATACCACCAAGAAGAATCGAACCGAACGAGACAAAACCAATAAAAGAGACCAAATAAACATTTTGCTTCATACTAGCCCACATGGAATCATCAAACAAAATTCATCTACTAAAAAGAGCATCATCGATTACAATTTATAGAGGAATTAACTGAAAATAAAAGTAGAAAACAAGGGCATTAACATGAATTCAGTAAACAAATTTGAATTGAAATAGAAGACAAAGGTAGAAGAATAAGAAAAACAACCTTTTTGTCAGACAGAAGAGAGGCAGCGAATTGGTGGTGCTGAAGACCTTCTCTTCGCTTTTTAAGCAAACTTTCCTCTCGCTTACTCTTTCGGATCTCAACCATGTTGTCCTCCCTTCGCCTCCGCCCCTCATCGGCGTCGACCGCCACCTTGTAGCGGCTCCGCCGCACCTCCACCCTAGACCCCGGCCTCAACGACATCGTTTCCTTCCTACACAAAGCTCGATCAATCAGCTTCGATGAAGATATATACATACACAAATTATATATACACTCAATTACGCGCTCACCTGTGTGTGCGACTCTGCTGTCTTTAAGAGAGAGAGAGGGGGGGGGGGGGGGGGGGGGGGGGTTTGAATTAGGACTTTAAGAGAGAGAAGATCCAGTGAGAAAATGGTGGGAACCGGCAACCTGTACCACATACATATATGACTTGTCAATCTTTAAATTTTATCATCATTTCACATAATTCAACAATTATTTTGGGCTAAATCTAGTTAAAAGATAATTTTGGGCTTATTTGTGGGTTTGTTGCGGCTAGGCTAGAGGTGTCCAAACCGCCGGTTTCAACGGTTGGGAAAAAATGCAATTAGAATTGAATCGTTGGCTTTTAATTGGGTCGAATTAGCCCTTGTGAATTTGTCAAAATGAAATTTCTTTATTAATTTGAATGTGATTTGACATGGGGGTTGGGAAGAATAATAAGTAGGATGAGGAGGCCATTGAAATGGGCTTGTCATATTATGGAAAGTGTAGATTAAGGGTTTCAATGCGAGACGATGATGATGCAAAACTTTGTTTGAAGATCTGTTGTGCAATGAATGAATCCGAAATGGGTGGACCTGGATCCGTCTCGATGCAGGATCCCATTTTTGAAGGGCATAGACGATTTTGGCCAACCCATCTCCAAAATTGCATCCCAAAAGTTAGGGCACCAGGCTTGTGTAAGTTGAATTCATACATCATCATCATCTCATTTAGTTACAAAACTTTTACTTCCTATTCATATTCCAGATATGTGTTTCGTATCATCATTGGCAAATTGCATGTACTTTACCTTGTACGCCAGAAAAGGAGTAGGTGAGAAAATCTCAGAACAAGAGATTTTGGATTGGGTCCAATTTTATTATCGTCCCGCAAACTTTGTCACCGGATATGGTATTCACCAAGGACCGATAGGCAGGCATGGTGGTGAGATGTTCCCTAAGGATATACAGGTTGATAACTCCAACGACTACCCATGGATAGATTTATGTTCAGGACGGGACGGGGTGAGTGTTAGTTTAACACTTTGATTATTTAAATTTTGATACTAAATACAATATTTTTTATCTGCAGATTTTTCTTAAGAAACTACCGAAGGGTTCCATACTCGAAATTCTACGGTTGTTGGATGTTCAACCCTTGATTGGTGTGATGTGGATATCAGCGGCCTTTATTGATTTATCTGGGGTGAGACTTTGTTTTTTCTTTCATTATCTTTTGGTGTGTTTTTTGATATATGCATGCTTTTCACACAGTTTGAAGTATTTGATTATATCCCGGATTATGATACCGTGGATTCGATTGGAACTCATGCGATGACTTTGGTTGGATACGGAAAAGAAGACGGAGGAGAGGTATACTTTATATGTCAGAATTCGTGGGGTGAGGATTGGGGTTATGGTGGATTCTGTAGGGTTCAGAATTATATCATTTATGATTTTTATTCCATTGAGGAAGTTGAAAAGGTGGAGTCTATTTAGCTTTACAATCAAATGTTACAACAATTAGATGAAATTTTCCTAGTTTATAATATGTACTCACTCTTTGAGACAATTATTTATCAGCAATGTATGATTGATTCTGTGTACATGTATAGCAAGTATTTTTTGAAAATGACATAGTTTACATCACTCACATGCAAGTTGAATCTTCCTTCTTATGTCTAACCTGTTTTTGTTTGTGGTTTCCAATAGTTGTCCAGCAGGTTTCTTTCTTGTTTGGGTGATTCAACATGCTATGTCAGTGCACCACTACTGATAATACATTAGAAGAAGGCCCATAAATTAAATTAATTTTTCAGAATAGATACACATGACTAACAAGGCTAAAACAAACATATGAAGACATAATTTCATATCTACTTGCGTTGAGCATCATCACCGGTCACAATGTTTCCAACTGTGGGAATCACCCAAGTTGAGCGATTTCTAAAAAACCAAATATCTCTATAGCATAACTACTTATGGTTGTGATTTTCATTTAATAGTAGTAAATCATAGCAAAATACTATTCTGCACATCTATATATCTAAAAAGCTTAGGTTAAGACTCCACAACAATCGCGTACTACAAAGCATGAGATTAGGACTTATGTAACAACCCTCGAGTTAAAAGAGATAAAAACAATACAGCTAGAATTTATTGTTGTGTGCTCTTCTTCCTTCTTGCATGTTGATTGTCTTCTTCCTTGCTTGAGTTTTGGGACCATTTCCAACGGCTCTCTTAACATTGTGTTACCTATGGAGATGACCTAACAGAGCACGAAACAAAATTATCCTAAAACATGTTAATTCTACAACAGCAGAAATAAAATAAAGATTAAAAAAAAAACAGAGCACAAAATTGAAACAAAAAACAGTAGATTATAACAACTAAAACAGCAAAAGAAGAATAAAAAAGAAACAAAAAAACAGTAGATTATGACAACTAAAACAATATATATGGGGAAAAAATAAATCTTACCACTACAAAATCGAAGCCAAAATCCCTTACAAAAACTAACAAAACAAAGAACAAAACGACCAGAAATCAAAGAAAAAAAATCACGATTTGCAAAAAGAGAGAGAAGCTACGCAAAGAAACTGAAATATGGTGAGAAGAGAAGGAAAAACAAATGAGAAAACTATTAATAAGAGTGTAGATACATAAATTTGATATCCAATTATATTGTGCCACGTGTAAAATAAAATGTGAAATATTAATTTATATTTATTTTAGGGATTAATTAAATATAATTCCTAAATTAAATAATCAAATTAATTGATATTTCATATATCTTTTGTTGGCCAATCAAAAATTGCCATATGACAAAATGTTGCAGATATTATCAAATTAAATAAAATTAAATTTGATGATTATCAGCAAACATATCAGATATGATCAAATCAAAAATTAGATATGATCAAATCATGGTGGACCAATCAAATTGCTCCACTTCAGATATAATATCTATTGAAATCTCCATTCTACACGTCATCATTCTTCATCAACAGCAAATTGAAGAATTCAATAGTTAAAATTCTCTCCTGTGTTCTTCGGCAATCTTCAAGGGCAATCTTCGTTGAGATATTCAAATCTTCGAGGCGTTCTTCATCAAGTTCTTCGGTGATCTTCAAATCTTCTTCAACAAGTCCAAAGACGTTCTTCACGGAATCCGAAAACTGCTGCTTGATCCAAAACAAGGTGCTAAACCCGCGGATCGAGTTGTTCGTTCGAGGATTTCAATTTTGACCAAGTCAACTCCACTCGTCAATTCCAAGTATTAAAGAGAAGAATTTTCAAGACGTTCTTCAACAAGTCCAAGGATGTTCTTCACGGAATTCCGAAAGCTGCTGCTTGATCCAAAACAAGGTGCTAAACCCGCGGATCGAGTTGTTTGTTCGAGAATTTCAATTTTGACAAAGTCAACTCCACTCGTCAATTCCAAGTATTAAAGAGAAGAATCAAGGGATCAAAGAGATTGTACCTCAAATTCAGTTTGATTCAATAAATTTCAATTTGTGCAAATCTTTTGTGTTTATTAATTTAATACACAAAATTTGTTGTTACAAAGAGAATTATGAATGAAAAGTGGTATTCTTGTATTTTTATCTAACCTTCTTATTTTGATAATATCTTATGGAGTACATTGAATAACTTAAGTTTAAATAATTTTCATAATTTATATTTTCCAGATGCGTATTCTTGGGCTTCATAAAAATATTAGTCTTAAATTAAGCACACAAGAACATAAATACTATGGTTTTGGGTACTGCCCTATATTAGTTGTAAGTCCAGTCCAATATAGCATAATGTAGTCTCTCGAAGATTGAGTAACAAGTATAAAGTATAATAGTTGTAAGTCCAGTCCAATATAGCATAATGTAGTCTCTCGAAGATTGAGTAACAAGTATAAAGTATAAATTAGGGAGTAGCATGCTTAGGGTCCAATATAGCATAATGTAGTCACTTGAGTAACAAGTATAAATTTTGAGTAACAAGTATAAATTAGGGAGTAGCATGCTAAATAAATAGGGTCTCTTGAACTTGATATAATTTAAAAAATACTAATTGAGTACATGGATTGAAAAATCACACAATTAAAATTTATTAATAACATGCGCCTTAACCCACCTTTTCAACCTTGTCAATTGCATAAAAGTCTTTCAACCTTGTCAAAAAAGTAGTACATTTCTCCACCTCTTCCATCTTCTTGTCCATATCCAACTATGATCACCACATGTGTTTTATCATCAAAGACGACATCATCATGTGGATAATCGAACACTTCAAAATGTGACGAGTATCAGTCGTGCGTTGCGCTTGGAAGATGAATTTTTTAAAGAAAAATATTATATTACTATTAACCTTAAATAATAATTTTTATAAGGATATACAATCTATATTAAATTAAAATAAATTTAAAAAATCTATAGTAAATTGGAGTTCTAATATAATAGAGACATATTCATAATAAAATTCTATATGATTTTAATTTAGAATTCTAATGTAAAATTATTTAAATATGAGAATTTTAAATTACTATTGTAACCTTAAATAAATTTTTTAATAAGGATATATTAGACAATCTATATTTTATAAGAAATATTCATACTTTTATATAGGTAATAGATAATAGATATCAATAAATCAGAAAATTGGTCCAAAAGATAAAAAATTTGTAACAAAAATCAAACTCACCTCCCATAGCCCTGCAAAAGCCTCCGACATGTACATCACGCCAATCAGTGGTTGAGTTTCCAATATTTAATAACAACATTTAAATAATGAAGTTGTTTATTTATTGTCAAATTTGAATAATTAAATGACATTCACCTCACAATTGAGCTGCTCCTGGGAAGTCATTGCATACTTAATTGTATCATTATGATCCATTATACCACCATCCTGCTTTATTGGTCCTTTGTGAACTCCATCCTTGCTGATAAAAACTCACTCCATTGGACAGTAGTAGAATTCTTGTTCCGATATCTTCTCGCATATTCCATGTTGTACGCAGCTTGTTGGAATATTAGGAGTATTGAAGATAAGTATATATTAGTGCTTGCGGGAATATTAGGAGTATTGAAGATAAGTATATATTAGGAGTATTGAGGATAAGTGCTTTTGAATTTTTGCTTGCTTGTCTTCATACGTTCAAAGCTTGACGTGTGTTCCAAGCTTGATGCGGTCAAGACGTGCGTTCCAAGCTTGGTGCGTTCCAAGCTTCCAAGCTTGACGTCGTAAAGCGAGTTTGATTAGGAGTATTGAAGATAAGTATATATTAGGAGTATTGAGGATAAGTATATTAGGAAACATTATTAGGAGTATTGATGATAAGTATATATTAGGAGTATTGAGGATAAGTATATTAGAAGAGTATTGATGATAAATATATATTAGGAGTATTGAGGATAAGTATATTAGGAAACATTATTAGGAGTATTGACAATAAGTATATATTAGGAGTATTGAGGATAAGTATATTATGAAACGTTTCAAGCATGACGTCGTAAAGCTTGACGTTTGTCTTCATCCCACGCAGCGCTTGTGGAATATTAGGAGTATTGAGGATAGTACATGCAGCACTTGCGGAATATTAGTAGTGTTAAGGATAAGCGAGTATATTAGGAGTATTGAGGATAAGCGAGTATTGATGATAAGTATATTAGGAAACATTTCAAGTTTGATGTTTGTCTTCATACATTCCCACAACGCTTGTGGGAATATTAGGAGTGTTCGTCTAAAATAGAATATATGGTGTATATTGTATAACTATTTTTCTCAATTTATCAACTCTCATACGATTCCTCGTTATTAGGAGTATTGATGATAAGTTATAAAAATAGAATATATGGTGTATATAGTGTAAATATTTCTCTTTATCCTTTTTTTTCTTTATTGTTGTTGATTCGGTTGTATCTTTATCTATTTATTCAATAGAACTCCTAATCACTAGATCAACGGTGATCAGTTTAATGAATCCATTGAAGCTGAGAGGGAGAAGAATTCCTTTTTGGATGAATCCATTGAAGCTGAGAGGGAGGAAGGAGAAGGAGGAGGAAGGATAGGTCTGAGAGGGAGAAGGATTCCTAGTTGGATAAATCCATTGAAGCTGAGAGGGAGGAAGGAGAGGAGGAGGAAGGATAGGGGGAGAGAAGCTGTTTTGGACAGAGAGGAGGAGGAAGGATAGGGGGGAGAGAAGCTGTTTTGGACAGAAAGGTGTATTGTTTGTTAAATATAATGACCAGTGATAGGGTTTCATTTGATTTATTTGTATATATATAGCTAGCTTTACAGCCTTTTATAAAAAGAAACTTTAACATATGCATGAAAATGGCTCGGGAGTACACACTATGCTACCATTATCAGCATTGAAGCTGCTATGCTACAATTATCAGCATTGTTTTGAAGCATTGAAGCTGCTATGCTACAATTATCAGCATTGTTTTGAACGGAAAGTGTGTATTTCAATGCATGCAGTTACTTCAAAAAATTCTGATCTTAGGTTGTGGCTGCACCTTTTCTTTAAATACCTACACATCCCTTTTTCTTTTTTCTCTTTTTAAATGGGCTACACACCAACTAAATGTTGGGTTGAAATATGACTTTTGTAAAGCAAGTCTTTTTAAATGGGCTACACACCAACTAAATGTTAGTTTGAAATATGACTTTTGTAATGCTTGCTTGCATGATATTGTTAACTTTATTTTTGTTTATTTTGAAATATGTTCCTTTACTATTTTTATAAATGTTCTTTTAGATTATACAAAATCATGTGTGTGCCTTGTTTATTGTTTTTATATATATATATAGATTAGTGAGAGAAGTGTCGTGCAGAGTCACACTTTTGAAATCTAATTTTTAATTGATTTTTGTGGGTTCTTTTTTCTTCTGTTAGAATGTAGTTAACATTT
Source organism: Scutellaria baicalensis (assembly GCA_005771605.1). Classification (NCBI taxonomy): domain Eukaryota; kingdom Viridiplantae; phylum Streptophyta; class Magnoliopsida; order Lamiales; family Lamiaceae; genus Scutellaria; species Scutellaria baicalensis. The sequence continues at coordinate 20,008,640 of CM016729.1, read as the reverse complement.
GATTATTATAAGTTGTTTTGTATTTACAATTTAATAGTAATCATAACAACAATAATTGACTAAGAATTATATCATGAGTTGTTGAATCTAAATGTAGTTAAGTATGAGTGTAATTCAATGTTAAATCCAAATATATCCAAATTATTGTTTTGAGAGTCATAAAAAAATGTTAAAAATTCTAACATTAGTTCCTCTATTCCTAAAAATTATGATAAAAAAAAAAGCATCGAGGAAAAGTTATGACTTGAATTTGACCACTAATTGTATCTTCTTGTTTGATATTCTTCTTTGTCTGAGTCTTCTTCTTTTTTAACTTATTTAATAAAACTTATTTAATAAATTTATGATTGTATCATCCTTTTATCACGGGATACGTGGGTATACTCCTTGTTTTTTGTCTTCTTTGTTTTTTGTCTTCTGAATTCTTCTTTTTTTTTCTTTCTTCCACCATTTGTTGCGGTGTCCACTGTTGTTGTCGATGGGGTGGTTGTATTGTTTAATTCATAATCTATTATCTCCACAGTTTCCATCTTTTCTATGGCGGTGGTTGTATTGTTTAATTCATCATCTATTATCTCCACGGTTTCCATCTTTTCTATGGCTTCAGCAATTGCGCTCAATCTTCCTCCTTCAACTTCCGTATTGTAGTTTAGGGCAATCAAAAAACGGACCTTACTTGCTCAACCATCTGTGGTGTTCAAATATGTTTTGACCCTGTTGTTAAAAAACTAACACATGTGACCAATTGTTAAGAAATAATTTGTTGATATATTTTACATAATGACTTAGAAGATATGAAATTTGTGCTAAGCGTACGCAGAAGCATTAAAATAATGAGTCATGCAATGATATGGTGCAAAACGATTAGTAACTAAATAATTTGATAATTGATAACACAAATTACTAATTCAGATTTTAATATAAATATTCTTAAAGAAATTGTTGATAATTTTGAAAATAATAACTTAAATATTATAATCATTTCAATAAGATAAAATAACAAAGTAGACTACAAAAAATATTCAAGTAATTATAAAATTAATGACTAAATAAACTTTAACTTTTGTACTAATTTTAAAGTTATACCCTTGATATATACATCAAAATCTATATCATTTATCTTCATTCCTTACATTTTTAATTGTAATTACTTTAAATTTCTATATTTACACTATGGACAAAAAGTATTTTAAAATCATTATTAACATTTGACATTATCAAAATAATGTTAAAAACTATAAACATAATTTTAGTTTTGGTCCATTAAATTCTTTTTGAATAATAAACACCGAAGATATGAAAATTAAGATTTAAACTTTTAGTTTTTATACTAATTCAAATTCACAATTTTCATGTTATAGTTTCCAAGATTTATTTGTTATTTTCTGAAATTTATTGAGAATATATTCAAAATGTAAAGTACAATATTAAAAAAATTCTAAAAATGGGTGGAATGGTATACATGTAATTCAAAACAATGAAAATTGCAGAGAAAAAAACATAAAAATTTTCAATTTCCGCACGTGTAAAACATAGTTGTTAGTTTAACTATTTAGGGAAAACATGCAGCTTTTATTAAAGCAAACATGTAAGTGGTGTATTTCTTTTAACACGAGGGGGAAACACAGAAAAAATTAGAGTAAGTCTCATATGAGACCGTCTCACGGACATTTCATATGAGACGGATCAACCCATGATCCACACTTCACAATTCATATATAAAATTATGGATATGAGTTTGATTAATTGGTAAAAGGGATCCGTCTCACGAAAATCAACCGTGATCGCAAACTTTTTTTGGAATACTTTATATTGTGAGGGGGTTTGGCTAAACTTAAATTCTAAATTTCATTAGTTACTTAACATATAATATAGAAATAATTTCCTTAATTTTATACTAAAAAATATATAAAACATTTCTAAAATGTGAATAAAGTTGTATTTTAACTGTTGATTGAACTTTAAAGAAATTATTATAGTTAATAGAATTCTTATATCTTTTATAACCTAATGTCTTCCAAAAAAACATGTAGTTATAATGTCTCACATGCAGAGCACTTGTGTTTTACCAGTGTGTATATATATAAACCTAGGATCCAAAAACATCTTAAAATCAAACGTAAGTATATTTAACACTGATGAAATATAAGTAAATCATGAATCATATTTATAAAAAACAAACTAACACTGAATAGTTGTATTTAGGTTACTAGCAAAAATATATTAAGCCTAGCCAATATACATCCACCATTCTCTTAGCCGTATAGGCAATTTCCCAGTTGTCATGACGC